>CATNNH010000068.1:0-20000 GCA_950111635.1 Agelastica alni | reverse complement strand
GTCGGTCGGTCGGTCGACCTCGGAATGAAAGATAATAAGCGGCAAATTGGTATAAACCTTTGTTTTGTCGTTCTTAACGTTGTCTCGAAAGTCACGAGTGCTATCGTGTTCGCATTAGGCCGTATATGACCGTACGCGGCGCACTCTTCGCGGTCTTCTACCGCAAGGAAGGTTGATCGTATGAAAAAAAAGTTTTAACGAAAGTCGTAGAGAATTTTATAGTCTACGACTTTTATACTTGATGCGAATCTCATTTAAGCAATAGAAAACGAGAGATATTAATGAAAAACCGATTTTTACGTTCTTTGACCTTCAATATCTAAAGACGACGCGGACACGATGATATAGCACTTGTGACTTTTAAGACAACATTCGGAACGACGAAACAAAAGTTTATACCGATTTACGGCTTATTATCTTTCATTCCGAGGTGATACGCCTAATATGACTGGGCTATAACGTACTTAAAATGTATGAAGATTCGTCTTCGCCTTCGCCTTCGTAATTCCCGCCGATTACCCGCTATTGATTTTTCGTCGATATTTCTTTCTTTAAATTTTTTATCCTCTTTCTGTACGTTTGTAACGGAAGAATTTTGAAGGTTATTAAAAATTATGTTCGTATTATTAGTGAGACGCACTTTAGTCCGTTGAAATGTTTAGGCGTTTTTTTTAGGCGTTCGTTACCTCGCGTTTTTTAGAGGACGCAATTTTATTTTTTTTATGTGTAGGGGGGGGGGGGGGTCGTCAGTATAAAGCTAAAACCGGCCGCCATCTTGAAAAAAATTTATTAACATTTTTTGTTGCAAACTAAATTCTCTACAACTTTGGTACGGTAATTTTTTGTCGTAGAACTATAAATAAAAAAGTTATGAGCGAAAATCTTCAGAGATTCGAGAAAAAAATTTATATTTTTCGATATAACTTTTTTATTTATCATTTTACGAAAAAATGATATCCGACCATTTTTGTAGATCGTTTTTAAAGGAACAACTTTTATTTGCATCATTTTTTCATTAAGTCAATAGCTAAGGTTTTACGGCGCTCCGAGGTGAGTAGTATTTTTCGATATTCTTAACCGTACCTATATTATACGTGCGTATGTAATATGTCATCGGTTAACGGTTTTTTTTTTTAATTTTGTTATAACTTTTCTTATTCTTTTCCCCACCCGCCAACCACGAGGTAGAGAGTCTAGAGGCGCGTTTTTTTTTTACGTGTTATCCCCGATAGGCATAATCTACGGTGATTTTCTAAATTAGAACTACTCCGTCTTCGGTCGTTTCGATGGACCGGGCTGCGGCTCGGCATCTGATCGGCTTTCTGAATTAAAAACCAACCAACCAGTGGGAGAACCGGGAGAAGGAAACACGGTGTTAATGTCGGCGCGGTTCATCATCATCATGATTATAAAAAAAAAGTTATATCGAAAAATACATGAAAATATTTTTCTCGAATTTCTGAAGATTTTCGCTTATAACTTTTTTATTTATAGTTGTACGACAAAAAATTACTAAACCAAAGTTGTAGAGAATTTAATTTGCAACAAAAAATGTTAATAAATTTTTTTTATCGAATAAATAGTTTAAGAGATATATCGTAAAAACCATTTCGACCCCTATTTTCAAGATGGCGGCCGTGGGACAAGGGTGGCGACCCCACAAACTTGGTTTTAGCTTAACGCTGACCCCCCCCCCACACATCAAAAAAATAAAATCGCGTCCTCTAAAGAACGAAACCCCAAATGTAGCTTTTCGATGGACTATTTGGGATTTATTAAGAGAGTTTTTTTCTATTCCCTCCCTCCGATTACCCGCTTTTTACTTTCTATTAGATATTCTTAATCTTTTCGCGATAAATTATCATTTTCCTGTAGGTTTTTAAGTAAACGTTACTCCCGCCGATTACCCGCTACTGACTTTCTATTACATTTTTTCGATAATTTATCATTTTTCTGTAGGTTAGGTTTTTAAATAAATTATTATGGTTATTAAAACTGTCGTACTTAAACGGTAAAATACTTGGTAATTTTTTTTTTAATTAAGTAGAAATTGTCATACGAAATTAAGCGAGTCTTTTTTACTTACCATCCGCCCGCCCGCCCGCCCGCCCGCCGATTACCCGTCACTGACTTTCTCATGATTATCCGCGTTTGATTTTCGATTACTACCTTTTCTATGTTACATTGTATTTAATTCTTTCGGATGCGGTGTGGTATTTTCTTAGTTTATTAAAAATTCCTTTTAATCGAATAATTTATTAGAAAAAAAAAATTAACGACATATTTTTGTACGTAGGTAAATACACTTCTTAAGAGAGTCTTTGTTAATCCCGCCGATTACCTACCCACCCGCGCAATCGTTTTTCGATTACCTGAGTATCGGAGATAATGTCGGAGGGAGGAGGGATTAAATTTTTTGACCAATCTTAGAGCAGTGATAACGATTCTTTACTAAAAACGGTCATCGCGAACGAAAATTATCGGTCGATAGCGTATCCCAAAACGAAATTTTAGTTTATCGCAGTTTCTCGTAGGAGTAACGAGTGCATCGAACGCGTATAAAAGAAAAGAAATTATAATATAATAAATCAAAATATGGGTGACGACGATTATGAACCATCTTCGAAAAGAGCCAAATTAACCTCATCGGCAGTATCGTATCCGAACTATTCTTCATATCCGGATTATTTACGATATCTAATCGATAAAGAAAGTATTCTTAGGAAACGATTTCGATTCGACGAGAACGATATCGTAGCGACCGTCTTGGAATTGAAAATTATCGGTAAAGCCGCTCGAATGGAGAAAGAATATTATATCGAAAAATATATATATCATTATAAACGCGATTTAAAAACTGGAAAGCGTATCCCTTTTAAGGATCAACTTCCGAATTTTATAACCGACGTTATTAAACTGGATTTTCACCTGAGAATCCTATCTAGAATTACGGGATATAAAGACGTTATAGCGAAACGTACTGCTACCAAAAATGCCATATTACAACTGCTAAAAGTTAGTAAAGCTAAACGAAAACACGAACGCCCATTTTTAGAATTATTATCATTATAATGATTGATTATTACTCCAACGAATGGCTCTTTTTAGGGCCAACATACGAATATATTTAATTGTTGAATGTGCGTAACGTTAATTTAAAAAAATTTATTTAAAATATTTCATCGATAAAGAAATAATTCTCGGGGAACGACCATAATTTTAATTAAATGCTTACCTATTATAAAAGTATTATATAAAAAAATATAAACGTAACGAAACGAATCGAGAAGAAGATGATGTTGATGATTTATCCCTTTTAAGAATAAATGAGGGAATACGCAAGGGTATTTTGGCGAATAAATCATGCTGCTACCACCTACATACGAGATAAATATTGCATCGAATTATGAGTACGTTGTGCGTTTTGTCGTACTACGAAAATCAAAAAATACATTTAAACTTGAAAACTTTCTGTTGGTATTTTATACACGATACGCACTTATCGGAAGCAACAAGGTAGACGTGTCGGGTTCGTATAGCGTACTATTCTTCTTATAATGATTATCGTTCGTTCGTGATATATTTTTTATATAAAAGATACTTCCGTTAATGCGTACGGCTATCGATATGACGGTAACTTAAAAAGAATATCGAAAATTATATCGGTTAATCGACGAGAATTGCGCCGAATCAACGAATACTTTTTTTAAACGCGATCTACGAAGCTTCCGATACGTTTTATTTCTATTAAAAATATATAAACGAAGTAAATAAAGTCCAAGACACGCGTCGACGGTTAAAGAAAATATTTATTTTAAACGTATTCGAGTTTATTGTATAAAAAACCTAGTCTGTTTTAAACAAAATTACGGAGCTATGAAAGTAACATTTTCACGAGTTAAAACCGGTCAGTCTTCCGTCCGACCTAAAATACCTTGGTATCGGTAATTTTTGGATGTCGTTTTAGTGTATTTCGATACGAGTATCGGTGCGGTTATTATTTGTTAATATAATATTATACATCTTCTATTATTATTATTATTATTATTAATAATATTACCTACTTTTGTTGTAATATTAAATAAAAATGGCAGATACGGAAAATCAAACTTCTACGGCGTCGGCAACTTCTGGATCCAATTCTCCTCAAACGTCGTCGTCGTCGTCTTCGCCTTCGAAAAAAGAAAAGAAAATAAAAAATCCGAGAAGTAAACCTTCGCATCCGCCGACATCGGAAATGGTTAACAACGCCATAAAAGGATTAAAAGAACGTGGCGGGTCGTCTCTTCAAGCGATCAAAAAGTATATCGCGGCTAATTATAAGGTCGAGGCCGAAAAAGTTGCCCCCTTTATCAAGAAGTATTTGAAATCGTCCGTAGTTTCTGGTTCTTTGGTACAAACTAAAGGTAAAGGTGCATCCGGATCTTTTAAATTGGCGGCATCGGCGACGGCGAGCTCTACGAAACCCAATGCTAGTGAAAAAAAAAAGAAAGCCACTGGTAGTGGCGGTAAAAGCGTAAGTACTAGTAGCAAAGCGAAAAAAGTAACTGCTGCCAAGAAGAACGTTTCGACGAGTGGAGGAGAGAAAGTTAAAGTTGTCAAAAAGTCGGTTAAAGCGAGAAAAATTGTGGGAGGATCATCATCTACCTCGGGTAAGACGGACAAAAAAGTCGTTAAATCGAAGAAACCTGAAAAAAAAACGATTTCTAGAACGACGTCCGCAGCGACTGTAGCGGCATCGACGACGACGACGACGACAACGTCGGACGCTAAAACCAAATCTCCAACCAAAGCTAAAAAGTCGAACAAAGGTAGTCCTACCAAAAAGCCGAAAGCGCCAAAACCAAAAACGGCCAAAGCTTCCAGTGTCAACAGCACTTCGCCGAAAGTAAGAAAAGCTGCGTCTCCCAAAAAAAAGAAATAATTTAATGAATATTAAAAATCTTTATTATCATTACAATTATTAGTCCACAAATGGCCCTTTTCAGGGCCACAAACGAATATACTTAATTGTTGAATGTACGTTTACGTTCATTTATAGAAAAAATTTTATATTTTTTAATTACGAATTTTGCCGTTTAAAAAAATAACCTTATTTCGTTTTAAATAAAATCTTTAACGGTAAAGATATATGGAACTGTAGTAGGAGGTATACGAAGGTATAAATAACATAATATAATGACTATTTACTTTTTTTTTTTTTGTATTTATGCATGCCTATTTTTTTATTAGTTTAAATGATTGATTAATTATTTATTGGCACCTCATTTTAGTTATCTAACTGACTGACTGACTGACTGACCGACTGATGGATTGTTTTTAATTAATTTAACAATTTCTTAATCGGTTTCTTCGAGTTTTTACGATACATATAACCTTATTATAAATTTATTCAAACATAAGTAAAAATCAATTTGTGGTTCTGAAAAGAACCGTTTGTTGTTATCGTCGTCGTCGGTTGGTTGGTTATTATCGGAATTGCGACGACACATTTAAAATAATGTATTTTACTTAGAACTTGTATATTTAGTAACCGCTTTAGTTCCTTCGCTGACTGCATGCTTTGCCAATTCTCCCGGTAACAGTAATCTTACGGCCGTTTGTATTTCTCTACTGGTAATTGTCGAACGTTTGTTGTAGTGTGCTAAACGAGAAGCTTCGGCGGCGATACGTTCGAATATATCGTTGACGAAACTGTTCATGATGCTCATCGCTTTACTAGAAATACCGGTATCCGGGTGAACTTGTTTCAACACTTTGTAGATGTAAATGGCGTAACTTTCCTTCCTCCTCCTTTTTTTCTTTTTATCGGCTTTGGAAATATTTTTTTGAGCTTTTCCTGCTTTTTTAGCAGCTTTACCACTAGTTTTAGGCGGCATGGCGATATAATAATAATAATAATATTACGTCGTATCTGTTAGGGTAACAAATCGAAACTAATTTTTTGACGACGTCAGTTGTGAAACCCGACCAGGAGGCCGCGGAGGAGCGCTTTTCTTGTGCGGACCCTCCGAAGCTGCCATGGCACTCCACCACCCCTAGACACATTTGTCTAGGCTTCACATTATGCAACCTTGAGGTTCAAAGGTGGCTAATGAAGTCAGCGCACAAGAACCTAACGCAGTGCAAGGCACTATACTGTTAGCATCATAAAGGGATGCGAGAGATCGCTTGGGTAATATGAAAGTTAGGTATGTAAAAATCGTTCGTAATTTTATAATTGTCTGATTTTATTTTTATATTTGTCTCGTAATCGTCAGTCACTTCTGTGCTCCTGTTTCGGCATTTCTTCGGTGTAGAGGTGGGATTCGCTCAAATCTGTAACAGAAAATCAAAAAAAAATATTTTGTATTAGTTATAATTTGTAACTTTTCGTATTTTCGGGGTTTAGTTGCTACCCCTGAACACAGGCATGATCTGGCTGAAAATGCTGGCCATCTGAGTCATCATCTCTTGGAATTGTTTCATTTGCTGCATCATTTGGATCATGTTTGTCGTCCCTGTGTTTCGGGGAGCGGCGGTCGGGGGAGTAGGTCCTCTTGTGGCTTGGCTGTACGACATTCCTCGTCTTTCTTCTATTCTTGGGATCTTCTTTGGTGCTCTGGGGCATCCTTTGAAGTTTGCTGTGTGCGCACCTTGACAGTTCGCACACTTGGCTGGTTCTTCTTGTTTTTTTGTGCATTCCGTTGCACGATGTGGTCCTCCGCATTTTACGCATCTCACTGCCATCGTGCAGTGAGACTGGGTGTGGTTGAATCCCTGGCATCGGTAGCACTGGGATGGTCGGTCGCTTCGTCGTTGAGGTTCCGTTTTAATTACTAGGTGCAAGCATCTAGTAATTTTTAGTAGCTGGACGGAGTCTTCGTTCGTTTGGAGTTCTACGATGAACATTGGGAGTGGCTCCTTTGTTCTTCTGGATGTCATTCTTTGAATTTTGTTTATCTTGATGTTCTGTGATTTTAGATCCTCTTCAATTTCTTCTGTTGGGGTGTTGAATGGTAGTCCTTTTATAATTATCTTCGGTTTCTTTTCTTCGGGAAGGGAGTAAGTGAAATGCTCCATGTCGTTATTTTGGAGATGATTTCTCAAACTTCTGTAGTCGTCGCTGGATGCCGGGTAGACGCGAATTCCTTCGGGTTGTAGTTTGGCCTTTGTGTAGTTAATCTTCTTTTCGTTTAATGTTCTGGAAATTGTGGTCCATTGGTCCTTAGCTTTGATGGTGATCGGCGGTGGGCTTCTGTTCTTTGTGGTTGTGTTGTCTGCTTTTGGTGGGTTTGGTTTTGGTTGGTTTATAGTTCTTGAGTCTTCTTTTGTTGGTTTTTTTGATTCGTTGGGGGAGGGGGGGGAGGGAGGAGTGTTTTTCCTCTTCCTGGAAGGTCCTGGTACGACGGGCCAGTCCGCAGTGTCGTCTTCTTGGGTTGTTTCCATTTCTGTAGGGGTTGCGGGGGCTTCTTGTTTATCACGGGAGGATTTCCTGTCCTCCATTATTTTCTTGATAAGCTCTTGCATCTGGGTAATCTTCTCCGTGCTTTCTTGGATGAGTCCGTTTTGGTGTTTGATCCTTTTTTCTTGCCAATTTAATTGCTTCCTTTGTGCTGCCAAATCCGCTTGGGTGTCGGCGTAGTATGCCATGAGTTGGCGATTTGTCATTTTTTTGGCTTGGTCGAGGTAGGTGTCCCTGTCTTTTTCGTCCTCCTCTAATTCCTCCAGTTCATCTTCGTCTTCATCATCGTCGTCACTGTAGTATTTCTCTGCTCGAAGATCATTTAATATTGAAATTAACTCTGCTTTCTTCTTTTGTTCCATTTTCCTGTCTGTAATAAAAAACAAAACAACAAAATGCGACTTGAAAAAGTCGAAATAATAATAAACGACTTAAAAAAGTCGATTTTTATTTGGAAATAACGAGTCGTTCCGTCGAAACGTTATTTCCCACCTCTCACTTTGTCGGCGACAACGGCGATCGATAAACGAGGTCCCCCTGCTTTGCAGCTGGTTCCCGCGCTTTTTCGGTGCCGGTGTGCGTGGCTTGGGATTTGCACGTGTGGGTTTTAGACCATACGTTAAAAGGGTCGTCGGGCTCCTTTAATCAGCGAATTGATAAATTCGCTAAATAAATTTACCTCGCTTCGCCTTTTACAATCAAAATACGACGTAAATCACTGAATCTCACAGGTTTTCACAATGCACGTCTACACACTTTGAATAGCAAGTCAGCACTGTAATGTAATTTTTTGATCTAGCCGAACATTCCTATTTATGTCGGAAACGTTATTATTATAGGCTCCGCCCACTACCGAATGCGCGTTTGCCGTAACGCTATTGGTTCCTTACGACCTTATAAATATGAAGGTCCTCAAATATTTTCAGACTAGTATTCGAGAAATCGTTTAACGTGACACGTGTTTGTTTGTTTGTTAACGAATATTTTATAAATAATATAATGTCTGGACGTGGTAAAGGTGGAAAAGTCAAGGGCAAGGCAAAGTCCCGATCCAATCGTGCCGGATTACAATTTCCGGTAGGACGTATACATCGTTTGCTAAGAAAAGGCAATTACGCCGAACGTGTCGGTGCCGGAGCTCCTGTATACCTCGCTGCCGTAATGGAATATTTGGCAGCCGAAGTATTGGAATTAGCCGGAAATGCGGCCAGAGACAACAAAAAAACTCGTATAATTCCGAGGCATTTACAATTAGCCATCAGAAATGATGAAGAATTAAATAAATTGTTATCTGGAGTAACTATTGCTCAAGGCGGTGTTTTACCTAATATTCAAGCCGTTTTGTTGCCAAAAAAAACCGAAAAGAAGGCTTAAAGTTGATAATAAACCATTTATTACTTTCCGATATAAACGAACCAAGCCACCACCATAAAATAAAACCCTCGGCCCTTTTAAGGGCCACAAAAAGACTTTGTTTATTTTTGAATTGTATACGATAAAAATTCGTTTGATTTTTCTTTCATTTAAATATATAAATATAATCGTGGCCGATTTATTGTACGGACCTTTTTTTGGGGTAGGTAGGTAGACAGACAAGACAAGACAGACTTACTTAATTCATTTTGCGTATATTCCTTTTAAACGAACTCGAACACAAAGGCTCGGTTAATTGATCTCGTTCATTTTGTGCGATGACATTTGTGAAAACAAAACGATTCAATTCAATAAAAAAGACCTCTAACAAAACACACTACACCCGAAATCCCCCCAACTAACCGCGTCGTTTTAAGAAAGTATAGTTTTTTTTTTTATTTTATTTTTATTCGTTTTTATCTTAATATTATTAATGTGTTTGTTTATTATCATCATCGAATGTTAAATATTTGCGAATCATTTCAATTTCAATTTGCGTAATACGTTTATTTTTAATGTTAGGTTAGAGGTTAGGAACATAATCATGACTGTGACCGTCTATTAACGGCCATGCTTTACTTGCGTATTTCATTTATCGAATTTAAAACGTTAGTATGTACGATGTTATGATCGAATACTTCGAAAAATGCATTAAACACTTTTATAAATAAAGTGATTGATTGATTGATTTTAAAGAAAACTCGACACATATGAAAGAAAATTTTGTGGTTCTGAAAAGAACCGTTTTATATAATGTTGGTCAGTTTGTATTTTGTTTTTGCATATCGGTATGGGGTAAACGTACATAAAATTTAACCGCCAAAACCGTAAAGAGTACGACCTTGACGTTTTAATGCGTAGACGACGTCCATTGCGGTAACCGTTTTCCTTTTGGCATGTTCGGTATAAGTAACGGCGTCTCGAATAACGTTTTCCAAAAATACTTTAAGCACACCTCTAGTTTCTTCATAAATTAATCCTGATATACGTTTGACACCGCCACGTCGCGCTAATCTTCTGATAGCCGGTTTGGTAATACCTTGGATGTTATCTCGCAATACTTTACGATGACGTTTGGCTCCCCCTTTACCCAAACCTTTTCCTCCTTTACCACGACCAGTCATTTTTCTTTTGGATTATTGTAAGTTTATATATCTTTTACAGTAAAACTTTCGCCGTCGTCGACACTTCTCTCTCTCAAATGATACGTACAAGAACTAACAGAAAAACCGGAGAGCCTCACTGTTTTGTTAACTTTTTAGCTCCTCCCATTTAAAATGTTTCGGCCAATAAGAAGTATATACAACGTGATAAAACTCGTTATTTTCCAAAAAATTTGTCAGTCGTATTATTTCGTTACAATAGTTTGCGTCGTATATATTTTGTCGTTCTTACCGTAAAAACGGATATAACAACAACACAATGGCACGTACTAAACAAACTGCAAGAAAATCAACGGGTGGAAAAGCTCCGCGTAAACAACTTGCCACTAAAGCTGCTCGTAAAAGTGCACCAGCAACCGGAGGTGTAAAAAAACCCCATCGTTATAGACCAGGTACCGTAGCTCTTCGTGAAATTAGACGTTACCAAAAGAGTACTGAATTACTCATCAGAAAATTGCCTTTTCAACGTTTGGTACGTGAAATAGCTCAAGATTTTAAAACAGATTTACGTTTTCAAAGTTCCGCCGTCATGGCACTTCAAGAAGCCAGCGAAGCTTATTTAGTCGGTTTGTTTGAAGACACAAATTTGTGTGCCATTCATGCTAAACGTGTTACTATTATGCCTAAAGATATTCAGTTGGCGAGAAGAATTCGTGGGGAACGCGCGTAATTTAATAATATTAAAAAAAAAAAAAATCACGAATACGGATAATATACAAAACGGTTCTTTTCAGAACCACAATTTTTTTTTTATTATGTAGATGTCGTATGGTTGCGTGTGTGAGTATGACGAACGTGTTAAAAATTTTAATGAGCTAATTTTTTTGTGACATAAATAAAAAAAAAAATTTTGTTCATAATCACTGAAAAATGAGTATCTATCTAGCTGTCTTCAATAATACGAACAGATGTAATAATAAAAAGTAAGTTTATTTAAAAATTGATTTAAAGAAATTATTCGATAGACTGACGAGGATAATAAATAAAGCTTATAATTATAATAATGATAATGGTTATTCGGTTTGTTTTTAGATGTGCTTTAAAACAAACACAGTATTATATGCCAGGTTAATCTTTTGCCACGATTTAATTTTCTGCTACTAGGTTTTTTTTTTTTTTTAAATATTCATATTCATTGGGATGTGGCGTCCTTAGCTTAATAGAAATTATATTTATTCGAAAAATATATACAAATATATTTTACAACAAATTTTTAAACGTATCTTAAGATAGTCACACTTACTCCCGCCGTTTACCCGCGCTTTTTTTTTCGGTTATTTTTTCTTAAAATTAATTTTTTTTCTGCAGGTTTCCATTAAAATTGTGAAGCTATTAAAGCTAAGATAAATTTACTTGGATTTTTTTGTAATGAAATAAAAAAAAATTATACCTACCTACCTACCTACCTACCTACCTACCTACCTACCTACCTACCCCTTAAGAGAGTCTTTGTTACTCCCGCCGATTACCCGCGTTCGATTCTCGATATTTTTTCTGTAAATATTTTTCGAAAGTAATAATTCTTTTTTGTTTAGCAGATTTTTATTAAAATTATATAAAAATATTAGGAGTAAATTAACGTTAACGTAATCGTGAATTTTTCGTAGTTTAATAAAAGTTTTTATACGTTTATAATTTTAGTATAAAATATTTTCGTTATAGTTTGTATAAAGGAAAATTTCGTCGGATCGGGTGATCGAAATCCGTTCCATTTTTACGGATAACTATATTTTCGCTATAGTTTGAGTAATTTTTTTTTGGTCGGTTCTATATCGGGTACAGTAAATATTCGTTATTTTATAATAGTTAAACGCGATTTTATCCATATCCGGAATAAAAAATATTTTCGCTTTACTTTGTATTAAAATTTTTTTCGCCGTTTTTGATTCGAAATATTTTCATTATATTTTATACAATAAGTTTATAATGTAAATTAATATAATATATATATATATATATATATATATATATATATATATATATATATATATATATATATATATATATATATATATATATATATATATATATATATATATAATCGGCGGGAGTAACTATGACTCTCTTAAGGTAGGTATAAATTTTTTTTATTTAATTATAAAAATATATATATATATATATATATATATATATATATATATATATATAAAAAAATTTATACCTACCTTAAGAGAGTCATAGTTACTCCCGCCGATTACCCGCGTTCGATTCTCGCTTTTTTTTTTCTGTAAATCTTTTTCTTTCAATCTTTTTCTTGTTTAGCGGTTTCTTCTTGAAATTATATAAAAATATTAAAAGTAAAATAAGTTAACGGTACCGTACTCGTGAATTTTGTAGTTTAATATAAATTTTTTATACGTTTATAATTTTATTATAAAATATTTTCGTTATAGTTTGTATAAAGGAAAATTTCGTCGGATCGGGTGATCGAAATCGATTCCATTTTTACGGATAACTATAATTTCGCTATAGTTTGAGTTATTTTTTTTTGTCGGTTCTATCTCGGGTACAGTAAATATTCGTTATTTTATAATAGTTAAACGCGATTTTATCCATATTCGGGATCAAAAATATTTTCGCTATACTTTGTATTAAAAAATTTGTCGCCGTTTTTGATTCGAAATATTCTCATTATATTTTATACAATAACTTTATAACGTAAATGAATATATATATTTATATATATAAAAGCCGAAATAGATTTACTTGAATTTTTTTGGAATTAAATAAAAAAAATTTATACCTACCTTAAGAGAGTCTTTGTTACTCCCGCCGATTACCCGCGTTCGATTCTCGCTTTTTTTTTCTGTAAATCTTTTTCTTTCAATCTTTTTCTTGTTTAGCGGTTTCTTCTTGAAATTATATAAAAATATTAGGAGTAAATTAACGTTAACGTAATCGTGAATTTTTCGTAGTTTGATAAAAGTTTTTATACGTTTATAATTTTCGTTATAGTTTGTGTAAACGAAACTTTCGTCGGATCGGGTGATCGAAATCGGTTCCATTTTTACGGATAACTACAATTTCGCTATAGTTTGAGTAATTTTTTTTTTGTCGGTTCTATCTCGGGTACAGTAAATATTCGTTATTTTATAATAGTTAAACGCGGGTACCGTACTCGTGAATTTTGTAGTTAAATATAAATTTTTTATACTTTTATAATTTTCGTTATAGTTTGTGTAAACGAAACTTTCGTCGGATCGGGTAATCGAAATCGATTCCATTTTTACGGATAACTATAATTTCGCTATAGTTTGAGTTATTTTTTTTTGTCGGTTCTATCTCGGGTACAGTAAATATTCGTTATTTTATAATAGTTAAACGCGATTTTATCCATATTCGGGATCAAAAATATTTTCGCTATACTTTGTATTAAAAAATTTGTCGCCGTTTTTGATTCGAAATATTCTCATTATATTTTATACAATAACTTTATAACGTAAATGAATATATATATTTATATATATATAAAAGCTGAAATAGATTTACTCGAATTTTTTTGGAATTAAATAAAAAAAATTTATACCTAAGATACCTACTTAAGATAGTCAAAGTTACTCCCGCCGTTTACCCGCGCTCGATTTTCGATTATTTTTTTAATAAATCTTTTTCAAAAGTAATAATTCTTGTTAAGCGGTTTCTTCTTGAAATTATATAACGATATTAAAACTAAAATAAGTTAACGGTACCGTACTCGTGAATTTTTTGTAGTTTAATATATATTGTTATACGTATATAAGAGAGTCAAACTTACTCCCGCAGTTTACCTACCGCGCTTTTTGTTTCGGTTATTTTTTCTTAAAATTAATTTTTTTTCTACAGGTTTCCATTAAAATTGTAAAGCTATTAAAGCTAACATAAATTATCTTGTATTTTTTTGTAATTAAATAAAAAAAATTTATACCTACCTTAAGAGAGTCTTTGTTACTCCCGCCGATTACCCGCGTTCGATTCTCGCTTTTTTTTCTGTAAATCTTTTTCTTTCAATCTTTTTCTTGTTTAGCGGTTTCTTCTTCAATTTATATAAAAATATTAGGAGTAAATTAACGTTAACGTAATCGTGAATTTTTTGTAATTCAATAGAAATTGTTACAAAAGAGTAACGGTTACTTCCGCCGTTTACCCGTGTTTGATTGTCGATTATTTTTTCTTTAAACGAGATAGGGTAGGTAGTGCACCGGCGGCGCTTCGATTCGTTCGTCTTGACGAAACACGACCGTGCCACGCGATATTCGTAGTATTTTTAGTAAAATAAATTTTCGTTATATTTTGGTTTAAAATATTTTCGTTATGTTTTTGGTAAATTCTTTTTCGGTTATATTTTAAGTAAACAAAATTATATCGGATGATCGAAACGCGCTCTCCATATTAAGAGGCACTTATATTTTCGCCATACTTTTTATTTAAGTAATTTTCGCTATATTTTGAGTTAAAAAATTTTCTCTACGTTTTGTTTAAAAATATTTACGTTATATTTTGGGTAAAAATTTTTTTTGGTTATATTTCGAATTAACGAAATGTTCGTTCATTGTATTAAATAAACGTAATCGTTTCCATATTTAAAGGTTAATAGTATTTCGCTATAGTTTTTAAAAATAAATTTTCGCTATATTTTGTCTTAAAATATTTTCGTTATATTACATATCGGGGTAATCGAAACGTTCTCGGATATTTAGAGGAGAAGTATATTTTCGCTATATTTTGCATAAAAAATTTTTCTCCGCGACTTTATTAAAAAATATTTTCGTTATAGTTTGTGTAAACGAAACCTTCGTCGGATCGGGTTATCGAAATCGGTTCCATTTTTACGGATATTCATTTTTTCGCTATAGTTTGTATAAATATTTTTGGTAATTTTTTTTTGTCGGTTTTATCTCGGGTAAAGTAAATATTCGTTATTTTATAATAGTTAAAAGCGATTTTATCCATATTCGGATCGAAAATTAATTTCGCTATACTTTGTATTGAAGAAATTTTCGCCGTTTTCGAATCGAAATATTTCCATTATATTTTATACGATAAGTTTATAACGTATATCGGGTATATAAGAATATCGATATATTTTTCGATAAAAAAATTTTCTCCATATTTCGGGTTAATAAAATATTCGTTATACTTTGGGTAAGCGCAAAGCCGCCGCGCTTTTTCTCTTTACTTTGTTTACTTTTCTGTGGGTGTTTGAAAAAATTTCAACTTTTACGACAGATATTTATGTTTCGTAATTCTTTTACATTTAATTTATTATCTTTTGTTTTCGTTTTATTTTTTAATTTTAATCCGAGTAGGCGATAAAATGTGGTAATTATTACTTTTATTAACGCGAACGTTTCGAGCGGATAGGTACTTTACGATTTATACTCGCGCCATTCTCGGGTATTTAACGTATAATATCGTAGCGATTTCGTGAAAGCGTATTACGACGTCATCCGATAATGTTTGCCGATATATGTGAGGACGCGTCTCGATAACGATGATGATCCACAAATCCGTTTTGTGCCTTCGTCTTATTACAGATGTTCTCGTCCTTCACACCGTGACCACGTTTTCCGACGCAAATCGTTCGTTTTTTTATGTTTTCATTAAAATCGACTTTTTGTTGTGTAATCGGAGTGGACTTATGCTGGCCGTAACGGCGGCGGCTGATGTTAAATGTTTTAGCAGCAGCGGCAGCAGAGCGGCGCAGCAAAAGGGCAGCTATAAGAATGTTTTCACGGTTTTTTATATATGCACAGCGAGATCGCGGATTTAGCAAACGTTTAACGTGAGCGGTCCGTATGCGATCGACTAAAACGTTTTTTCTTTCGAGAAAAACGAAAAAATTTGCGATAACTCTCTTCATTCCGAGCGAGAATATATTTTATGAACGTTTCTTTCGAATACACCGTGTCGCTTTCAATCTAGCGAAGGGTCGAGAGAATGTTGAACTTTTTAGCCGAACGACGTTTTTAATTTCGTACGGCGGCGGCGGCGGCGGCGCGATGATAAATAAGACATTATTACGTTATGTAAAAGTGACGCGATTTTGTTTGTTTGTTTTTCGACGTCGTCGTCGTCGTCGTCGCCGTTAAACGAAATAGTCGATTCGGTTTACGTACGTATATTTATGTAATAATAAATATAAGTAAAGAAAGACATAAATATGTGTGATACACGTGTATGTTTTTGTCTTCTAGCGTTATATATATATGTATATATTTCGTTCTTTCGAAAGCGTGGCGTTGAAATGTTTATCGTTTCTTAAACGCATCTATAAACGCATTTAAGAAAGAATAGATATGTGATATACGATGATAGATGAGATAATAAAAAAACATCGTCGTCGCGTTTGTCTCTCGCTTTATTTATTTATTATACTAATAAATAAGAAACTAGAGGTAAAGCTGATGATAATATCTATCTCGATCGTGTTCTATCTCTTTCGAACGATGATATTACGACAGCTCCCTGGTTGATCCTGCCAGTAGTCATATGCTTGTCTCAAAGATTAAGCCATGCATGTCTCAGTACAAGCCAAATTAAGGTGAAACCGCGAAAGGCTCATTAAATCAGTTATGGTTCCTTAGATCGTACCCACATTTACTTGGATAACTGTGGTAATTCTAGAGCTAATACATGCAAACAGAGCTCCGACCGGAGACGGAAGGAGCGCTTTTATTAGATCAAAACCAATCGGTGGCGGGCTCACGCTCGTCATCGTACAATTTGGTGACTCTGAATAACTTTAAGCTGATCGCACGGTCTCGCACCGGCGACGCATCTTTCAAATGTCTGCCTTATCAACTGTCGATGGTAGGTTCTGCGCCTACCATGGTTGTAACGGGTAACGGGGAATCAGGGTTCGATTCCGGAGAGGGAGCCTGAGAAACGGCTACCACATCCAAGGAAGGCAGCAGGCGCGCAAATTACCCACTCCCGGCACGGGGAGGTAGTGACGAAAAATAACGATACGGGACTCATCCGAGGCCCCGTAATCGGAATGAGTACACTCTAAACCCTTTAACGAGGATCAATTGGAGGGCAAGTCTGGTGCCAGCAGCCGCGGTAATTCCAGCTCCAATAGCGTATATTAAAGTTGTTGCGGTTAAAAAGCTCGTAGTCGAATCTGTGTCCCACGCCGCCGGTTCATCGTACGCGGTGTCAACTGGCGTGTCGTGGGACGTCCTGCCGGTGGGCTTAACTCGCAAGGGTGGCCCAACTCAATCCCGCCGCGGTGCTCTTCATTGAGTGTCGAGGTGGGCCGGCACGTTTACTTTGAACAAATTAGAGTGCTTAAAGCAGGCCAAAATTTTGCCTGAATACTGTGTGCATGGAATAATGGAATAGGACCTCGGTTCTATTTTGTTGGTTTTCGGAACCCCGAGGTAATGATTAATAGGAACGGATGGGGGCATTCGTATTGCGACGTTAGAGGTGAAATTCTTGGATCGTCGCAAGACGGACAGAAGCGAAAGCATTTGCCAAAAACGCTTTCATTGATCAAGAACGAAAGTTAGAGGTTCGAAGGCGATCAGATACCGCCCTAGTTCTAACCATAAACGATGCCAGCTAGCGATCCGCCGACGTTCCTCCGATGACTCGGCGGGCAGCTTCCGGGAAACCAAAGCTTTTGGGTTCCGGGGGAAGTATGGTTGCAAAGCTGAAACTTAAAGGAATTGACGGAAGGGCACCACCAGGAGTGGAGCCTGCGGCTTAATTTGACTCAACACGGGAAACCTCACCAGGCCCGGACACCGGAAGGATTGACAGATTGAGAGCTCTTTCTTGATTCGGTGGGTGGTGGTGCATGGCCGTTCTTAGTTGGTGGAGCGATTTGTCTGGTTAATTCCGATAACGAACGAGACTCTAGCCTGCTAACTAGGCGTATTTCGACATCCCAAAGGCCCGTCGGTATTGACTTTCGGGTCTTGCCGCACGCGGTTTTTACTGTCGGCGTACAAACAATTCTTCTTAGAGGGACAGGCGGCTTCTAGCCGCACGAGATTGAGCAATAATAGGTCTGTGATGCCCTTAGATGTTCTGGGCCGCACGCGCGCTACACTGAAGGAATCAGCGTGTCCTCCCTGGCCGAGCGGCCCGGGTAACCCGCTGAACCTCCTTCGTGCTAGGGATTGGGGCTTGCAATTGTTCCCCATGAACGAGGAATTCCCAGTAAGCGCGAGTCATAAGCTCGCGTTGATTACGTCCCTGCCCTTTGTACACACCGCCCGTCGCTACTACCGATTGAATGATTTAGTGAGGTCTTCGGACTGAGCGCGGCGGCGTTTCGGCGTCGCCGATGCTTCGGAAAGATGACCAAACTTGATCATTTAGAGGAAGTAAAAGTCGTAACAAGGTTTCCGTAGGTGAACCTGCGGAAGGATCATTACAGTATTTATGTCGCAAGACACGAGTCTGTTTTTATTTCGTGCGTTTTTAAATTTATATATAGAAATGACGATTTATTAATTATTATATTGATATGGAGATCGTCTTTCTATGAATGAATTATCTGTCGCACTTTTCGAACTTTTAAGCGTCGTACGCTTTTAATTTTAATATTTCGTTTATAAAAATTCGTTTAAATTTAATAAGACGATTATATATGAATAGAATATAAAAATATTAAAAGCCGACGAACGAAAAGGAGAAAAAAGATAAAAAACTTTAAGATATAAAATAAAATCTGCGTCGATCGATCGCCGCCGATATTTTGTTGAAAAGTTTTTTTGAATCTTTTTCTTTTTTTTCATTTTTATCCATCTAAAAGAACGAATACGCGTATCCGTTTAAGTACTATATATATATATATTCGTCGTGATCAGCTTTATTTAACTCGTGTTAAATAAAGTATATGATTTTATCGGGTACCTAAGAGAAATCCGGTACGTGTCGCGTTAACGACGGAGGGCAAAAATATTATTACTACGCATAATATTACGGTTAAATATATACGTGTGTGTGTGTGTATTTAAAACCGCGTGCGTAGTATATAAAATGTTTTTTCTCCTCTTTCTTACGCGATAATAGACACGTTAAATTTCTTTTAAGAAATAATTCGTTATTTCGAAGGTGTTTAAAGATATTCGCCCGACCGTCAGAATATTTATAGTATATAGGTACGTGTACGTTATTTTCGATGACTTCGTAAATAGAAAATCGTGCGCTATCTCTGATCGCACACCTCGTTTGTATGTGATGTGCGCGCGCGTACACGTTTACTTATCGTTAAACGTTACGGAGAGAGAGAGAGATAGATCGAGTACGACGTTTCTATTTATGTATATATTAAAAAACTTTACATTTTACTCGAGAGACGTGAAACATTACCGATCATTATCGGAATGTACGTCTAAATAAAAATGATTACCCTGAACGGTGAATCACTTGGCTCGTGGGTCGATGAAGAACGCAGCTAATTGCGCGTCAACTTGTGAACTGCAGGACACATGAACATCGACATTTCGAACGCACATTGCGGTCCTCGGATACTCGTTCCCGGACCACTCCTGGCTGAGGGTCGTATCGATTTCAAAGACTGCTCGATTTTCATTACGAAAATGTCGGAGCGTGTTGGATGTCGACGCGGGTTCGTCGTCTCGTGCGCGTCGTATTATTTATATAATATTTCGCGTACTCGACGAGCGAGTTCGCGACATCTTAAAATGCGAAAGCTTCAGCGTACGTTCTTTAAATATTTATTTATTAGATATTCGAAAAGAACGTACGTATTATATTTATATTGTACGCAACGATTTGTAGCATAGCAACTTTAGCGCACGAACGAACGTTTATTTCGTAAGTAAACTAAAAATAATGCGCGGTCGTCGTGTCCGAGAAACTTTGTCGTATCAAAGACGACGTCTGACCTGCGCTTTAAGTTTACTAACGAACGCGAAATAAAAAACGAATCGTTTTTGTACTTAACTTTTACGAAAAAATGTAGTAGTAGTAGTAGTAGTACATGCGTGCGCGTTTTTTTTTTTTAACGAGTTTGCGATCAT
>CATNNH010000067.1:22500-152842 GCA_950111635.1 Agelastica alni | reverse complement strand
AACAAATTTTACACTAAAAATTTTTTTGCCGGTGTAAATGCGCATTAAATCATACTTTCGTGAAAATTTTTTCAAACAAAACTCACACTGAAAAGGTTTTTTACCGATTTTTGCCGATTTTTCCGGTGTGAATGCGCATTAAATCATACTTTCGTGAAAAGTTTTTCAAACAAATTTTACACTGAAAAGGTTTTTTGCCGTTGTGAATGCGCATTAAATCATACTTTCGTGAAAAATTTTTGAACAAATTTTACACTAAAAAGGTTTTTTGCTGTTTTTTGCCGGTGTGAATGAGCATTAAATCATACTTTCGTGAGAAGTTTTTCGAACAAATTTCACACTGAAAAGGTTTTTTGCTGGTGTGAATGCGCATAAGGGGTTATTTAATCACACTTTTTTAATTAGTTTTTCAAAAATATTTTACACTTGAATGGTTGTATGCCGGTGTGAATGCGCATTGTTTCGTTAAATAAGATTGTTGCAAAAAAAATTTCAAACAAATTTCACACTGAAAAGGTTTTTTGCCAGTGTGAATGCGCATTAAATCATACTTTCGTGCAAAGTTTTTTGAACAACTTTCACACTGAAAATTTTTTTGCCGGTGTGAATGCGCATAAGGGTTAATAAATCATACTTTTTTGAAAAGTTTTTAGAACATATTTCACACTTATTCGGTTTAATGTCGGTGTGAATGCGCATTGTTTCGTTAAATAAGATTGTTGCAAAAAGTTTTTCGAACAAATTTTACACTGATAAGGTTTTTTGCGGGTGTAAATGCGCATTAAATCATACTTTCGTAAAAATTATTTCAAACAAATCTCACACTTAAAAGGTGTTTTACCAGTTTTTGCCGATTTTTACCGGTGTAAATGCGCATTAAATCATTCTTTTGTGAAAAGTTTTTCGTACAAATTTCACACTGAAAAGATTTTTTGCCGGTGTGAATGCGCATTAAATCATACTTTCGTTAAGCTTTTTTCAAACAAATCTCACACTTAAAAGGTTTTTTACCGGTTTTTGCCAATTTTTGCCGGTGTGAATGCGCATTAAATCATACTTTCGTAAAAAGTTTTTCGAACAAATTTTACACTGAAAAGGTTTTTTGCCGGTGTAAATGCGCAATAATAATAGTTTTTTAAACAACTTTCACACTGAAAAGTTTTTTGCCGGTGTGAATGCGCATAAGGGTTAATAAATCATACTTTCTTGAAAAGTTTTTAGAACATATTTCACACTTATTCGGTTTAATGCCGGTGTAAATGCGCATTGTTTCGTTAAATAAGATTGTTGCAAAAAATTTTTCGAACAAATTTTACACTGAAAAGGTTTTTTGCCGGTGTAAATGCGCATTAAATCATACTTTCGTGAAAATTATTTGAAACAAATCTTACACTAAAAAGGTGTTTTACCAGTTTTTACCGATTTTTACCGGTGTAAATGCGCATTAAATCATACTTTCGTGAAAAGTTTTTCGTACAAATTTCACACTGAAAAGTTTTTTTGCCGGTGTGAATGCGCATTAAATCATACTTTCGTAAAGAGTTTTTCGTACAAATTTCACACTGAAAAGATTTTTTGCCGGTGTGAATGCGCAATAAATCATAATTTTGTTAAAAGTTGTTCGTACAATTTTCACACTAAAAAGGTTTTTTGCCGGTGTAAATGCGCATTAAATGATACTTTTGTGAAAAGTTTTTCAAACAAATTTTACACTAAAAAAGGTTTTTTGCCGTTGTAAAGGCGCATTAAATCATACTTTCGTAAAAAGTTTTTTGAACAAATTTCACACTGAAAAGGTTTTTTGCCGGTGTAAATGCGCATTAAATCATACTTTCGTTAAGCTTTTTTCAAACAAATCTCACACTTAAAAGGTTTTTTACCGGTTTTTGCCAATTTTTGCCGGTGTGAATGCGCATTAAATCATACTTTCGTAAAAAGTTTTTCGAACAAATTTTACACTAAAAAGGTTTTTTGCCGGTGTAAATGCGCATTAAATCATACTTTCGTGAAAATTTTTTCAAACAAATCTCACACTGAAAAGGTTTTTTACCTGTTTTTGCCGATTTTTCCGGTGTGAATGCGCATTAAATCATACTTTCGTGAAAAATTTTTGAACAAATTTTACACTAAAAAGGTTTTATGCCGGTTTTTGCCGGTGTGAATGCGCATTAAATCATACTTTCGTGAAAAGTTTTTTGAACAAATTTCACACTGAAAAGGTTTTTTGCTGGTGTGAATGCGCATAAAGGGTTATTAAATCACACTTTTTTAAATAGTTTTTCGAAAATATTTCACACTTGAATGGTTTTATGCCGGTGTGAATGCGCATTGTTTCGTTAAATAAGATTGTTGCAAAAAGTTTTTCGAACAAATTTTTCACTGAAAAGGTTTTTTGCCGGTGTAAATGCGCATTAAATCATACTTTCGTGAAAATTATTTCAAACAAATCTCACACTAAAAAGGTGTTTTGCCAGTTTTTGCCGATTTTTTCCGGTGTGAATGCGCATTAAATCATACTTTTGTAAAAAGTTTTTCGTACAAATTTCACACTGAAAAGTTTTTTTGCCGGTGTAAATGCGCATTAAATCATACTTTTTTAAAAACTTTTTCGAACAAATTTTACACTGAAAAGATTTTTGCCGGTGTAAATGCGCAATAAATCATAATTTTGTAAAAAGGTTTTCGTACAATTTTCACACTAAAAAGATTTTTTGCCGGTGTGAATGCGCATTAAATCATACTTTCGTGAAAGGTTTTTTGAACAAATTTCACACTGAAAAGGTTTTTTGCCGGTGTGAATGCGCATTAAATTATACTTTCGTGAAAATTTTTTCGAACAAGTTTCACACTAAAAAGGTTTTTTGCCGGTGTGAATGCGCATGAGGATTATTAAATCATACTTTCTTAAAAAGTTTTTCGAACATATTTTACAGTTGAACGGTTTAATGCCGGTGTAAATGCGCATTGTTTCGTTAATTAAGATTGTTGCAAAAAGTTTTTTGAACAAATTTCACACTGAAAATGTTTTTTGCCGGTTTTTGCCGGTGTGAATGCGCATTAAATCATACTTTCGTAAAAAGTTTTTCGTACAAATTACAAACTAAAAAGGTTTTTTGCCGGTGTGAATGCGCATTAAATCATACTTTCGTGAAAAGTTTTTTGTACAAATTTCACACTAAAAAGATTTTTTGCCTGTATGAATGCGCATTAAATCATACTTTTTTAAAAAGTTTTTCGTACAAATTTTACACTGAAAAGGTTTTTTGCCGGTGTGAATGCGCATGAGGATTATTAAATAATACTTTCTTAAAAAGTTTTTCAAACATATTTCACACTGAAAAGGTTTTTTGCCGGTGTGAATGCGCATTAAATCATACTTTCGTGAAAAGTTTTTGTGTACAAATTTCACACTGAAAAGGTTCTTGCCAGTGTGAATGCGCATTAAATCATACTTTTGTGCAAAGTTTTTTAAACAACTTTTACACTGAAAAGGTTTTTTGCCTGTGTAAATGCGCAATAAATCATATTTCCTAAAAACTTTTTCGAACAAATTTCACACTAGAAAGGTTTTTTGCCGGTGTGAATGCGCATTAAATCATACTTTCGTGGAAAGTTTTTCGAACAAATTTCACACTGAAAAGGTTTTTTGCCGGTGTAAATGCGCATTGTTTCGTTAAATAATATTTTTGCAAAAAGTTTTTCGAACAAATTTCACACTGAAAAGTTGTAAATGCGCATGAAATCATACTTTCGTAAAAAGTTTTTTAAACAAATTTCACACTGAAAAGGTTTTTTGCCGGTGTAAATGTGCATTAAATCATACTTTCGTAAAAAGTTTTTGAACAAATTTTACACTGAAAATATTTTTTGCCGGTTTTTGCCGGTGTAAATGCACATTAAATAATACTTTCGTAAAAAGTTTTTCGTACAAATTTTACACTTAAAAAGTTTTTTGCCGGTGTGAATGCGCATTAAATCGTATTTTTGTGAAAAGTTTTTCGGACATATTTCATACTGAAAAGGTTTTTTGCCGGTGTGAATGCGCATAAGAGTTATTAAATCATACTTTCTTAAATAGTTTTTGGAAAATATTTCACACTTGAACGGTTTTATGCCGGTGTGAATAAGCATTGTTTTGTTAAATAAGATTGTTGCAAAAAGTTTTTCAAACAAAGTTTACACTGAAAAGATTTTTTGCCGTTGTGATTGCGCAATAAATCATACTTTCGTGAAAAGTTTTTCAAACAAATTTTACAGTAAAAAGGTTTTTTGCCGGTGTAAATGCGCATTAAATCATACTTTCGTGAAAATTTTTTCAAACAAATCTCACACTGAAAAGGTTTTTTACCTGTTTTTGCCGATTTTTCCGGTGTGAATGCGCATTAAATCATACTTTCGTGAAAAATTTTTGAACAAATTTTACACTAAAAAGGTTTTATGCCGGTTTTGGCCGGTGTGAATGCGCATTAAATCATACTTTCGTGAAAAGTTTTTTGAACAAATTTCACACTGAAAAGGTTTTTTGCTGGTGTAAATGCGCATAAGGGGTTATTAAATCACACTTTTTTAAATAGTTTTTCGAAAATTTTTCACACTTGAATGGTTTTATGCCGGTGTGAATGCGCATTGTTTCGTTAAATAAGATTGTTGCAAAAAGTTTTTCGAACAAATTTTTCACTGAAAAGGTTTTTTGCCGGTGTAAATGCGCATTAAATCATACTTTCGTGAAAATTATTTCAAACAAATCTCACACTAAAAAGGTGTTTTACCAGTTTTTGCCGATTTTCACCGGTGTGAATGCGCATTAAATCATACTTTTGTAAAAAGTTTTTCGTACAAATTTCACACTGAAAAGTTTTTTTGCCGGTGTAAATGCGCATTAAATCATACTTTTTTAAAAACTTTTTCGAACAAATTTTACACTGAAAAGATTTTTGCCGGTGTAAATGCGCAATAAATCATAATTTTGTAAAAAGGTTTTTGTACAATTTTCACACTAAAAAGATTTTTTGCCGGTGTGAATGCGCATTAAATCATACTTTCGTGAAAGGTTTTTTGAACAAATTTTACACTGAAAAGGTTTTTTGCCGGTGTGAATGCGCATTAAATTATACTTTCGTGAAAATTTTTTCGAACAAGTTTCACACTAAAAAGGTTTTTTGCCGGTGTGAATGCGCATGAGGATTATTAAATCATACTTTCTTAAAAAGTTTTTCGAACATATTTTACAGTTGAACGGTTTAATGCCGGTGTGAATGCGCATTGTTTCGTTAATTAAGATTGTTGCAAAAAGTTTTTTGAACAAATTTCACACTGAAAATGTTTTTTGCCGGTTTTTGCCGGTGTAAATGCGCATTAAATCATACTTTCGTAAAAAGTTTTTCGTACAAATTACAAACTAAAAAGGTTTTTTGCCGGTGTGAATGCGCATTAAATCATACTTTTGTGAAAAGTTTTTTGAACAATATTCACACAAAAAAAGGTTTTTTGCCGGTGTGAATCGCAATAAATCATACTTTCGTGAAAAGTTTTTCGTACAAATTTCACACTAAAAAGATTTTTTGCCTGTATGAATGCGCATTAAATCATACTTTTTTGAAAAGTTTTTCGTACAAATTTTACACTGAAAAGGTTTTTTGCCGGTGTGAATGCGCATGAGGATTATTAAATAATACTTTCTTAAAAAGTTTTTCAAACATATTTCACACTGAAAAGGTTTTTTGCCGGTGTGAATGCGCATTAAATCATACTTTCGTGAAAAGTTTTTGTGTACAAATTTCACACTGAAAAGGTTCTTGCCAGTGTGAATGCGCATTAAATCATACTTTTGTGCAAAGTTTTTTAAACAACTTTTACACTGAAAAGGTTTTTTGCCTGTGTAAATGCGCAATAAATCATAAGTAGTTAAACAACAGAAATTCAAGCCCACTTGGAGTGGGGGGAGGAGTGGGGGTAGGAGTGGGGGAAGTGGAGGGGGTAGGAGTGGTGGAGTGGGGGTAGGAGTGGGGGTAGGAGTGGGGGCACTGGTGGAGTGGGGAGGAGTGGGGGGGTGAAGTGGGGGAAGTGGCAGGAGAAGGAGTGGGGAGATGACATTGTTGACATATGACATTGTTGACATATGACATTGTTGACATATGACATTGTTGACATGTGACATTGTTGGTGAAGGAGTGGGGAAATGACATTGTTGACATATGACATTGTTGACATATGACATTGTTGACATATGACATTGTTGACATGTGACATTGTTGACATGTGACATTGTTGCCATTGTTTACATACGGCATGTTGCCATTGTTGACATATAACATCATTGTTTACATTGTCCCCATCGACTCGATTAAGAGGGTTACGTAAGCACGTTGAAAAGTGGTGTGACGTAAGCGTTGAAAAAAACTTGGCTTCTCGGAGGTTCGAACCTTAATCCTTTGCCTTACTAAACGGATAGCTATACCATGTAGCTACTACGCATATTAATTTTATCGTGCAAGATTGGATATACAAATATATATTTGTGACATCATTTTTGATAAAAATAACCTTGAACTGCGCTACCAGATAACTTTGTTATCGTATACTTAAATGAGGTGTAATATTGATTGCGACAGAGATAATAATTACACACGCACATAGTCCCAGTTTAAATGTGTGCGATATTGTTGTACATGTACAGGGTATGTCACAAATTAAGAAGTCAAAAGAACCTTAACGAATGTTGGCATGGGAAAAATTGTTTTTATGAAAATTCCCCATACGCTAATCTTAAGATACGCCATTCTAAATATAAAGGGGTGCATTCACTGTTGCAAGAGATCTAATTCGAAAAATCAAAGCACTGAGTTATCGTATACTTAAAGGAGGTGTAATATTGATTGCGACAGAGATAATAATTACACACGCACATAGTCACAGTTTAAATGTGTGCGATATTGTTGTACAAGTACAGGGTATGTCACAAATTAAGAAGTCAAAAGAACCTTAACGAATGTTGGCATGGGAAAAATTGTTTTTATGAAAATTCCCATACGCTAATCTTAAGATACGCCGTTCTAAATATAAAGGGGTTGGAAATTCCGATTAAATTAAATCAAATTTTAAAGTTCGAGAAGCTAAACAAAATTTCAGTTAACGTCTATGCTTTAGAATTAAATAAAACAGAGAAGAGATAATTTTACATAGTTATACCTGTTGTGTTTACTAAAAATAAAATGAAACGTCACGTCAATTTGTTACTAATACAAGATCAGTATTTTCGGAAATTAAATGATTATAAAGCGCCATCTATCGACAATGAAAATGTTGAAATCAAATATGTTTGGATAAGTACGAGGTATGTCGTAAATTAGGAAGTCAAAAGGACCTTAACGAATGTTGGTATGCGACCCATCAAACGATTCAGCGTTGCTTAAAGTACGTCAAGTGTCACGAGAGTACGTTAAATGTCACGTGAGTACGTCAAGCGTCACGTAAAACGTCACGTGTCACGTTATACGTAATGTGTCACATTAAAAACACACACACACACACATGTTGAATATTTTTGTTCATGTACAGGGAATGTCACAAATCAAGAAGTCAAAAGGTCCTTAACGAATGTGGCATGTGACCCATCAAACGATTCAACGTTACGCAAAGTATGTCAAGCGTCACGTGAGTACGTTTAAAAACATACACACATGCACAACAACGTGACATGTCACATTAGTAGACATTGTTAACATATGACATTGTTGTCGTTGTTTACATACAGCATTGTTGACTGCCATTGTTTACATAGGGCATTGTTGACATATGACATTGTTGCCATTGTTTACATACGGCATCGTTGACTGCCATTGCTTACACACACATGACATTGTGGACATATGACATTGTTGCGATTGTTTACATACGGCATTGTTGACTGCCATTGTTTGCATAGAGCATTGTTGACATATGACATTGTAGCCATTGGTGACATTGTTGCCATTGGTGACATTGTTGCCATTGTTTACATACGGCATTGTAGACATATGTCTTCAAATTTCCCTTATACTTGAATACTATGTTTTTATTTAATGTCATTACGGAATTTTGGAAAATATGGGAAGCAAGATTTTTGATACATAATCTTTATTTCATTCACATATTCATTGTATTTAAATCAATTTTCGGTGATAATGTATTATCGTATCGATCGTCGGTAAAACATCTAAACCATGACAATAAAACCCACAATAATCTTTTTTTAAAATAAAATTACTTAATAAATTCAAAGTTTACGAGAGATGAAAAGTATGACAGTGACATTGAGCGAAGGGTGTTGGCAGGAAAACAAATGAATGGGGCTCTGCATAGCTTTATGAATAGCCAGAAAGTGTCAAAAAAGACACGTCTGGCTGTGCATAGAAGTGTGTTGGTTCCTACACTTATGTATGGTAGTGAATGTTGGGTTTGGCAGAAGAAGCATGAAAATAGGATTAATACTGCGGAGATGAGTAGTCTGAGAAGTATAGCCGGAGTGACTCGGTTGGATAAGGTAAAGAATAGTGAGATTAGAGAACGCTGTGGTGTAAAAGAAGATGTGGTTACAAAGATAGATAAAGGAATGCTTAGATGGTTTGGACACGTTGAAAGAATGGATGAAGGAAGATTGACGAAACAAATTTATAAAGCGAGTGTGAATGGACAAGTCGGTCGACCTCGGAGAACATATCTTGATCCGATCAACATTGTTTTGAGGAAAGGCCAGGTCAAGAGTACCAACAACCGACGAGCATGTATGAGAGCACTGATGAAAGTAGAGGAAGCAAAAGATGTGTGTAAGAACCGTAGCGAAAGTGAAAGGAAGTGGTCTCTGCCTACCCCCATGGGAAAAAGGCGTGACTTTATGTATGTAATAAAATCTCAAGAGTACCAACGACCAAGAACACTAATGCAAGTAGTTCATTGTATTTAAAACAATTTTCGATAATAATATATTATCGTACCGATCGTCGGTAAAACATCGAAACCATGACAATAAAAACCCCAATAATCTTTATTAAAAATCATGAATCAAACAAACAAGAATTAGCTTAAGTCCCTATGATGACATTTATTGCCTGGGACTATCGATACTCTTCCTTTTGGGTCATTATAGTTTAAATAAATATATATTTTTTTCACCCTAGCACATCTCTTTAGTTAAAGAAATGAATAGTTTGATCCTTATTCAGCTTTTAGACGATACATATCTCTAAAGGTAGTGTCAAGTCCGGGATGCGTACGCGCTCGCTGGCCGCTGCGAAAATAATATAGATGGGTATATATACAGGGGGGCGCATGAACTGGCAAAACTTTTGGAACTATTGGAAAAAATATATTTTTAACAAAAAAAAACCTTGGTTAAAAGAACTATTTAAGCTCCCTTTTTTCATGTATCACGCAATAAATCGTCTTGTGACGTCATCAAAAGATTCAGCATTACGCAAAGTACGTCGACCATCACGTTAAACGTCATGTAAGTACGTCAAGCGTCCCCTTAAACGTCACGTGTGTACGTTGAATGTAAACACAGCGACGTTAAACGTCACGTGTGTATGTCAAACGTAAACGTCACGTTAAACGTCACGTGTCACATAAAAACACACACACACACCAGTTTGATTTAAACAATCTGCATGGTTAAAGCCCTATATCGAGCTGAACAATCGTTTAAGGACTACAGCTACCAGTTTATTTGCAAAGAATGAATTAAAATTCTCGAACAACGCGGTGTTCGTCAAAACAATGGAAAATAAACGCTTCCGCAGTTGGTAAGTTCATACGAGGGTCGTTACAGATCAAAAAATTTAATTTCTAGCGTCAGATTTCACAATAGATCAATTTTTGATGATAATTTAATACGCAAAGTACGTCGACCGTCACGTTAAACGTCACGTGAGTACGCCAAGCGTCACGTTAAACGTCATGTGAGTACGTCAAGCGTCACCTTAAACGTCACGTGTGTACGTCAAACGTAAACACAGCGTCACGTTAAACGTCACGTGTGTATGTCAAACGTAAACGTCACGTGTCACATAAAAACACACACACACACACACACCAGTTTGATTTAAACAATCTGCATGGTTAAAGCCCTATATCGAGCTGAACACTCGTTTAAGGACTACAGCTACCAGTTTATTTGCAAAGAGTCAGTTTAAACTCGCGAACAACGCGGTGTTCGACAAAAGAATAGAAAATAAACGCTTTCGCAGTTAGTAAGTTCATACGAGGGTCGTTACAGGACAAAAAATTTAATTTCTAGCGCCAGATTTCACAATAGATCAATTTTTGAAAGCGAACGAGCAAGATATTTTAAAACATTTTAGTCATTTGAAAATTGCAGGACCTCGAAAATTTAAAGTTGGCGCCATTGTACGAATTAGTAAAGCCAAACACGTTTTTAAGAAAGGTTATACACCCAATTGGTCAACGGAATTATTTAAAATCACAAAATGTAAGATAACCAATCCTGCAACGTATCTTCTGGAAGATATGATGGAGGCACAAATCAAAGGAGCCTTCTACGCGGAAGAATTACAGAAAACTGCTAATCTTGATATCTACTTAGTAGAAAAGGAACTTGGACGCAAAGGAAATAAAATGTACGTCAAATGGTTAGGCATAAAAGGCAACATTTGTTTAATTATGAACAAAAATCGACTTTTAAGTGGAGGGGAGGAAGGTTACAAATATGCGCGAGTTATATGCGTCATTTCCGCTGACTTCTATTAGAACCATTTTTGCGACGCAGCAGTTCTAGAAGCTTCCAGAAATTGCTTATCTAAAAAAAATGTCACGTTCGCATTTTCCTTTGTTTAACCTTATTATAAAATAAGCATTATGTATTAAAATTAATCAATTTTGACTTTATTTCTAAATTTTTAGCTTCGTTGTTATATTTTTTATATTATATTTATAATTTTGTTAAAGTAAAAGTTTTTTTTAAAATAATTTAAAACGAATTATAAAATTCGCGTCATTGGCAGGTGGATGTCAGTCATCATGTGCAGCAGTCAAGACAGTAATCATTTTAGTATGACGTCGAGTAGTGATGATAGCGTGTTTTTTTCATGAGATGTCACCTACGTATCCCGATGAAGACGATGATAACACCCCCATAACGTTTCACTGTGGCGATTATTGTACCATCATGCAACTAGTTTATGATGATACCAAATTCCTGGTTTTAAAAAAACACGACGTCGAGTACTATTTGTGCGAAGAAGATGTTCAAGAAATTCTTAAAATCCACGCGCATTTGCTGACGCATCGAGTAAATTTATTAAACAAACTTAGTTTCTGTTCATATTATCACAATATTATTGGTTTTTGTAAACTGCATGGTGAATTATCGTTATCATTATTGTCGGAAATACTTCCAAATGATTTGTTAAATAGTGCCTTGAGAGAGTTTATCTATTTTTATAGAATTACCACAATTAATGATTTAAATAAATAATTTTTTCAAAAAGTTTTGTTTTATTGGTTCCCCGAAATTTTAAGTTTCTATAAATATACTGTAAACAATATTTGTTAATCATTTAAGATGCTGTGCCCTACTCAAAGTTTGAAGAAACAATTGAAATCTCTACTATTAAAGCTAATTTCATTTTACGAATAACATGTAATTTTTTTTAAATTGTTGATTTGTGCATGAAATTTTTTTAAAATCGATCTTTTCTTCATTTAACTTTCATAAACCATTAAGGCTTATTTGACTAGCCAATATAAAAACAATTGCTTAAATTTCAGATATTAAATACATTCTATAACATTTTTACATATAATATAAGAGTGTAAGAATTTTAGTAGTAAAATAAATATTTTAATTTTTTATGCGTGTTAATACTACTGGGAAACCATTACGCGAAAATGAATGGATGTACTGTTGTGGCCAAGGCACGTGGGTTAGAGGTGATCCTCGTGGAAGCAAATATGATGTGTACATGAAATGATTATAATATGATATTGTTTCTTGAAAATATAATTGAATGCAAAAATTACAATTGGTCTTTTAATAACTGATGCTATTGCTGACATTGATATAAGTTTGACCTGGTAATTCAGGAATGCTTGAATCTACGTTTCTATAGAATATGTATTATAAATATATTTGCATAGTTGTTGCTCTGTTGTGTTTTCAAGTGTCACGCTTATTATGGGTAAGAAACATTTTTTTTTAATTTTTATTTATTTAATTTCTATGTTAGAAAAAAATAATTGTAACTATTTTATTCTAAATAAAGAAATTTTGTCGGTGTTTTTAACGGACGATCAATTTTTCTATCGACTTTCTTTTTAACTTTATTAAGCAATGGTTTTTTAAAATATAAAAATATTAAGTGATTTTAAGTTTTAAAGTAAAGAAATCAAATCTTGTAACACCTTCAATAAGTATTTATAATTAAAATATTGTGTTTCTGTTTTAAATCTTAAATTACACAGAGGACATCTTAAATGCATAATGATATGACGACGACTTATCTTTTTAAACGCTTTGTAACAGAAATTACAAATTTGTATTTTAAAATTAGCAAATCCATTGTTTTTGCACTAAATCTAAAAGAAAAACAAAAAAACCGCATACAGTGACGGCTTATCTCAAATATATTTTACCTACGGTTTAAAATCTATAAAAGGGAAAAATAAAAAGTGCATTTTTACTAGAATTTAAAACGAGATGGATAAGTAACTAAAACTTTTTTAATTATGTTGTTATTTTAAATTTTTACTCTTTACAAAATTTTTGCAAATTTTCAAAATACTTTTATTTTAAAGTTATTTTTCGTCAGTTAAAAAATAATTTAAACACCACTCACAAATAAATTTTTTGTCTATTCTTAGTTACTCAACTATTTATTAATCTAGACAAATCTTTGATGCAGCAGTAGTTACATTTAATTTTACAATTCTCATCATCTGAGCTTTATAATTATTTAATTTTTGATAATACTGATTTTTAATCAAATTTGTTATTTTTTACACACTAGTTTTCAATTTAAAATTGCTTTACAGACAGACGATTAGAAGACCTTATATATACCAGAGTAAGGGAAGCATTACTCCCACATCAAAGAGTAAGTAAACAAAACCATTTGCTAATTATTTCTACCAATCTTACTTTGGTGTTGGTAGTTTTAACAATAAATTTAATTTCCAACTAAAATTTCTTAGGCTAACTTTTTTTATGCCAATTTTTGTATTAACATAAGGTTTTAATCATTTTAGATATTTTTTTACTAAATTAAAAATTCTTTGTGTCAATTTTAGTACATTAAATTTTAAATAAAACTTTTTTTTTTTACAGGCTAAACCCATCATATTTATGATGGGTTCTCGTGGAGGCAACCCGCCTCCATCAATGTTATGCGTAGGGGATGTGGGCCCCTACAGTATATATATGGAGGTACTCGAGAGCGAGACATGGGTTTGGGCATTAAGGTATAAATTTATCTATGATTTTATATTTTTATTTTACAAATGTTTTTTTTTATGTTGCAGATAATGGGCCTATTCTACTTTTATTATGTGTAAACTAATTAAAAAAAAAATTTGAGTTAAATAAAGGAAATGAATGAATATTGTTTCGTTTCAATTATTTTTGAAAGTAACGTTCGACACATGCCTCAAACATTTGACAATTATTTCAGTTAATTAACGTAGAAAATGTTAAAATGTTCAAAATTTAAGTAAATATCTAAAATTGGATTTAAAACTAAAAAAGTACTCGAAAAAATCATTTTAACAGTATCATACAAATAAAAATGTTTATAAAATTAATTTTTGGTTTTAAAATATAAGTGTTAAAAATAAATTTAAAAAGTTAAACAAAAGAAAATTAATTTAAATATAATGAATATGTGAATGAAATAAAGATTATGTATCGAAAATCTTGCTTCCCAAATTTTCCAAAATTCCGTAATGACATTAAATAAAAACATATGTAGTCTTATAGTATTCAAGTATAAGGGAAATTTGATCACATATGTCAACAATGCCGTATGTAAACAATGGCAACAATGCCGTATGTAAACAATGGCAACAATGCCGTATGTAAACAAGGTCAAAAATGGCTACAATGTCATATGTCAACAATGCCGTATGTAAACAATGTCATATGTCAACAATGCCCTATATAAACAATGGTAGTCATCAATGCCATATGTAAACAATGGCAACAAGTCATATGTCAACAATGTTAACATTGCCCAGGATCCAAACCCCTGCCACGCCTCTGGACCATATTCGTGTACCGAACGAAATGTACAACGTCTCCGTCACTGGTTTTCTAATGTTGTAATACCATTATAATTATTTTAAATAAATGTTTAAGAAAAATTGGATGTTTTATTAAAACACTATGTGTATTCATCATCAACTTTTATATTACATGTAGATTTAAATTTTCGTTTTACAATTTTTAAGATAAATTTTAAAATTAAAACAAAAATAGATGCCAATATTACACAAGTCATTGCAAAAACATTATCGACTTTATTTTTCATGCTCTCTTTTGTTGGAATATCGGACTAAATTTCTTTAATTTCAAATGCTGCAGCCAAATGGGGGCGGCCACAATCGTAAGATCCTTGGTATGTTAAGCTGTATTTCCCTTTCTCGAAATGGCTAATATACGGCTCATAGGTAGCAGTCACTCTGTTGGGTAGGAATGTGACTTTATCACCCAAGTCAAGAAGAACGCTTGTACCATATGGTGTTTTGGTTATTTTCGCAGCATAAATTGCTTGAGCAACTCCTATTGGTAGCTCCTGCAGCTTTACTATAGGTTTCCGTGCTGTAATGGAGGAAACTTCGTTTAATTTTTCCAAATTCATCTAAAATCAAAAATAAGAATATTTTGTGAGACAAAACACACACAACAATAATTTAAACTTACTTTTTTCTTCTTGGAGCACTTGCACGCAAAAATCTATCAACGTTTAATGTGAATAGTCAAATGGTACTAAACCGTATGGCTTTTTTCTTTTTATATCTTCAAGGATGTTTATAAAAAAAATTTAGAAATAAAGTCAAAATTGATTAATTTTAATACATAATGCTTATTTTATAATAAGGTTAAACAAAGGAAAATGCGAACGTGACATTTTTTTTAGATAAGCAATTTCTGGAAGCTTCTAGAACTGCTGCGTCGCAAAAATGGTTCTAATAGAAGTCAGCGGAAATGACGCATATAACTCGCGCATATTTGTAACCTTCCTCCCCTCCACTTAAAAGTCGATTTTTGTTCATAATTAAACAAATGTTGCCTTTTATGCCTAACCATTTGACGTACATTTTATTTCCTTTGCGTCCAAGTTCCTTTTCTACTAAGTAGATATCAAGATTAGCAGTTTTCTGTAATTCTTCCGCGTAGAAGGCTCCTTTGATTTGTGCCTCCATCATATCTTCCAGAAGATACGTTGCAGGATTGGTTATCTTACATTTTGTGATTTTAAATAATTCCGTTGACCAATTGGGTGTATAACCTTTCTTAAAAACGTGTTTGGCTTTACTAATTCGTACAATGGCGCCAACTTTAAATTTTCGAGGTCCTGCAATTTTCAAATGACTAAAATGTTTTAAAATATCTTGCTCGTTCGCTTTCAAAAATTGATCTATTGTGAAATCTGGCGCTAGAAATTAAATTTTTTGTCCTGTAACGACCCTCGTATGAACTTACTAACTGCGAAAGCGTTTATTTTCTATTCTTTTGTCGAACACCGCGTTGTTCGCGAGTTTAAACTGACTCTTTGCAAATAAACTGGTAGCTGTAGTCCTTAAACGAGTGTTCAGCTCGATATAGGGCTTTAACCATGCAGATTGTTTAAATCAAACTGGTGTGTGTGTGTGTGTGTGTTTTTATGTGACACGTGACGTTTACGTTTGACATACACACGTGACGTTTAACGTGACGCTGTGTTTACGTTTGACGTACACACGTGACGTTTAAGGTGACGCTTGACGTACTCACATGACGTTTAACGTGACGCTTGGCGTACTCACGTGACGTTTAACGTGACGGTCGACGTACTTTGCGTATTAAATTATCATCAAAAATTGATCTATTGTGAAATCTGACGCTAGAAATTAAATTTTTTGATCTGTAACGACCCTCGTATGAACTTACCAACTGCGGAAGCGTTTATTTTCCATTGTTTTGACGAACACCGCGTTGTTCGAGAATTTTAATTCATTCTTTGCAAATAAACTGGTAGCTGTAGTCCTTAAACGATTGTTCAGCTCGATATAGGGCTTTAACCATGCAGATTGTTTAAATCAAACTGGTGTGTGTGTGTGTTTTTATGTGACACGTGACGTTTAACGTGACGTTTACGTTTGACATACACACGTGACGTTTAACGTCGCTGTGTTTACATTCAACGTACACACGTGACGTTTAAGGGGACGCTTGACGTACTTACATGACGTTTAACGTGATGGTCGACGTACTTTGCGTAATGCTGAATCTTTTGATGACGTCACAAGACGATTTATTGCGTGATACATGAAAAAAGGGAGCTTAAATAGTTCTTTTAACCAAGGTTTTTTTTTGTTAAAAATATATTTTTTCCAATAGTTCCAAAAGTTTTGCCAGTTCATGCGCCCCCCTGTATATATACCCATCTATATTATTTTCGCAGCGGCCAGCGAGCGCGTACGCATCCCGGACTTGACACTACCTTTAGAGATATGTATCGTCTAAAAGCTGAATAAGGATCAAACTATTCATTTCTTTAACTAAAGAGATGTGCTAGGGTGAAAAAAATATATATTTATTTAAACTATAATGACCCAAAAGGAAGAGTATCGATAGTCCCAGGCAATAAATGTCATCATAGGGACTTAAGCTAATTCTTGTTTGTTTGATTCATGATTTTTAATAAAGATTATTGGGGTTTTTATTGTCATGGTTTCGATGTTTTACCGACGATCGGTACGATAATATATTATTATCGAAAATTGTTTTAAATACAATGAACTACTTGCATTAGTGTTCTTGGTCGTTGGTACTCTTGAGATTTTATTACATACATAAAGTCACGCCTTTTTCCCATGGGGGTAGGCAGAGACCACTTCCTTTCACTTTCGCTACGGTTCTTACACACATCTTTTGCTTCCTCTACTTTCATCAGTGCTCTCATACATGCTCGTCGGTTGTTGGTACTCTTGACCTGGCCTTTCCTCAAAACAATGTTGATCGGATCAAGATATGTTCTCCGAGGTCGACCGACTTGTCCATTCACACTCGCTTTATAAATTTGTTTCGTCAATCTTCCTTCATCCATTCTTTCAACGTGTCCAAACCATCTAAGCATTCCTTTATCTATCTTTGTAACCACATCTTCTTTTACACCACAGCGTTCTCTAATCTCACTATTCTTTACCTTATCCAACCGAGTCACTCCGGCTATACTTCTCAGACTACTCATCTCCGCAGTATTAATCCTATTTTCATGCTTCTTCTGCCAAACCCAACATTCACTACCATACATAAGTGTAGGAACCAACACACTTCTATGCACAGCCAGACGTGTCTTTTTTGACACTTTCTGGCTATTCATAAAGCTATGCAGAGCCCCATTCATTTGTTTTCCTGCCAACACCCTTCGCTCAATGTCACTGTCATACTTTTCATCTCTCGTAAACTTTGAATTTATTAAGTAATTTTATTTTAAAAAAAGATTATTGTGGGTTTTATTGTCATGGTTTAGATGTTTTACCGACGATCGATACGATAATACATTATCACCGAAAATTGATTTAAATACAATGAATATGTGAATGAAATAAAGATTATGTATCAAAAATCTTGCTTCCCATATTTTCCAAAATTCCGTAATGACATTAAATAAAAACATAGTATTCAAGTATAAGGGAAATTTGAAGACATATGTCTACAATGCCGTATGTAAACAATGGCAACAATGTCACCAATGGCAACAATGTCACCAATGGCTACAATGTCATATGTCAACAATGCTCTATGCAAACAATGGCAGTCAACAATGCCGTATGTAAACAATCGCAACAATGTCATATGTCCACAATGTCATGTGTGTGTAAGCAATGGCAGTCAACGATGCCGTATGTAAACAATGGCAACAATGTCATATGTCAACAATGCCCTATGTAAACAATGGCAGTCAACAATGCTGTATGTAAACAACGACAACAATGTCATATGTTAACAATGTCTACTAATGTGACATGTCACGTTGTTGTGCATGTGTGTATGTTTTTAAACGTACTCACGTGACGCTTGACATACTTTGCGTAACGTTGAATCGTTTGATGGGTCACATGCCACATTCGTTAAGGACCTTTTGACTTCTTGATTTGTGACATTCCCTGTACATGAACAAAAATATTCAACATGTGTGTGTGTGTGTTTTTAATGTGACACATTACGTATAACGTGACACGTGACGTTTTACGTGACGCTTGACGTACTCACGTGACATTTAACGTACTCTCGTGACACTTGACGTACTTTAAGCAACGCTGAATCGTTTGATGGGTCGCATACCAACATTCGTTAAGGTCCTTTTGACTTCCTAATTTACGACATACCTCGTACTTATCCAAACATATTTGATTTCAACATTTTCATTGTCGATAGATGGCGCTTTATAATCATTTAATTTCCGAAAATACTGATCTTGTATTAGTAACAAATTGACGTGACGTTTCATTTTATTTTTAGTAAACACAACAGGTATAACTATGTAAAATTATCTCTTCTCTGTTTTATTTAATTCTAAAGCATAGACGTTAACTGAAATTTTGTTTAGCTTCTCGAACTTTAAAATTTGATTTAATTTAATCGGAATTTCCAACCCCTTTATATTTAGAACGGCGTATCTTAAGATTAGCGTATGGGAATTTTCATAAAAACAATTTTTCCCATGCCAACATTCGTTAAGGTTCTTTTGACTTCTTAATTTGTGACATACCCTGTACTTGTACAACAATATCGCACACATTTAAACTGTGACTATGTGCGTGTGTAATTATTATCTCTGTCGCAATCAATATTACACCTCCTTTAAGTATACGATAACTCAGTGCTTTGATTTTTCGAATTAGATCTCTTGCAACAGTGAATGCACCCCTTTATATTTAGAATGGCGTATCTTAAGATTAGCGTATGGGGAATTTTCATAAAAACAATTTTTCCCATGCCAACATTCGTTAAGGTTCTTTTGACTTCTTAATTTGTGACATACCCTGTACATGTACAACAATATCGCACACATTTAAACTGGGACTATGTGCGTGTGTAATTATTATCTCTGTCGCAATCAATATTACACCTCATTTAAGTATACGATAACAAAGTTATCTGGTAGCGCAGTTCAAGGTTATTTTTATCAAAAATGATGTCACAAATATATATTTGTATATCCAATCTTGCACGATAAAATTAATATGCGTAGTAGCTACATGGTATAGCTATCCGTTTAGTAAGGCAAAGGATTAAGGTTCGAACCTCCGAGAAGCCAAGTTTTTTTCAACGCTTACGTCACACCACTTTTCAACGTGCTTACGTAACCCTCTTAATCGAGTCGATGGGGACAATGTAAACAATGATGTTATATGTCAACAATGGCAACATGCCGTATGTAAACAATGGCAACAATGTCACATGTCAACAATGTCACATGTCAACAATGTCATATGTCAACAATGTCATATGTCAACAATGTCATTTCCCCACTCCTTCACCAACAATGTCACATGTCAACAATGTCATATGTCAACAATGTCATATGTCAACAATGTCATATGTCAACAATGTCATCTCCCCACTCCTTCTCCTGCCACTTCCCCCACTTCACCCCCCCACTCCTCCCCACTCCACCAATGCCCCCACTCCTACCCCCACTCCTACCCCCACTCCACCACTCCTACTCCCACTCCACCACTCCTACCCCCACTCCTACCCCCACTCCTCCCCCCACTCCAAGTGGGCTTGAATCGCTGTTGTTTAACTATGCATTCACACCGGCAAAAAACCTTTTTAGTGTGAAATTTGTTCGAAAAACTTTTTACAAAAGTATGATTTAATGCGCATTTACATCGGCAAAAATCCTTATCAGTGTAAAATTTGTTTGAAAAACTTTTTACAAAAGTATTATTTAATGCGCATTCACAACGGCAAAAAACCTTTTCAGTGTAAAATTTGTTAGAAAAACTTTTTACGAAAGTATGATTTAATGCGCCTTTACACCGGCAAAAAACCTTTTCAGTGTGAAATGTGTTCAAAAAACTTTTCACAAAAATATGATTCACACCGGCAAAAAACCTTTTTAGGGTGAAATTTGTTCGAAAAACTTTTTACGAAAATAGGATTTAATACAAATTCACACCGGCAAAAAACCTTTTCAGTGTGAAATTTGTTCAAAAAACTTTTCACGAAAGTATGATTTAACGCCCATTCACAATGGCAAAAAAACTTTTCAGTGTGAAATTTGTTCAAAAAACTTTTCACGAAAGTATAATTTAATGCGCATTTACACCAGCAAAAAACCTTTTAAGTGTACAATTTGTTCAAAAAACTTTTTACCAAAGTATGATTTAATGTGTATTTACGCTGTCAAAAACCGGCAAAAAACCTTTTCAGTGTGAAATTTGTTCGAAAAACTTTTTACGAAAGTATGATTTAATGCGAATTCAAACCGGCAAAAAACCTTTTCAGTGTGAAATTTGTTTGAAAAACTTTTCACAAAAGTATGATTTAATGCGCATTCACACCGGCAAAAATCCTTATCAGTGTAAAATTTGTTTAAAAAACTTTTCACAAAAGTATTATTTAATGCGCATTCACACCGGCAAAAAACCTTTTCAGTGTGAAATTTGTTCAAAAAACTTTTTACGAAAGTATAATTTAATGCGAATTCACACCAGCAAAAAACCTTTTTAATGTGAAATTTGTTTAAAAAACTTTTCACAAAAGTATAATTTAATGCGCATTCACACCGACAAAAAACCTTTTCAGTGTTAAAATTGTTTAAAAAACTTTTTACGAAAGTATGATTTAATCCGCATTCACACCGGCAAAAAACCTTTTTAGTGTGAAATTTGTTCGAAAAACTTTTTACAAAAGTATGATTTAACGCCCATTTACAATGGCAAAAAAACTTTTCAGTGTGAAATTTGTTCAAAAAACTTTTTACAAAAGTATAATTTATTGCGCATTCACACCGGCAAAAAACCTTTTCAGTGTGAAATTTGTTTGAAAAACTTTTCACCAAAGTATGATTTAATGTGCATTTACACCGGCAAAAACCGGCAAAAAACCTTTTCAGTGTGAAATTTGTTCGAAAAACTTTTCACGAAAGTATGATTTAATTTAAATTTAAACCGGCAAAAAACCTTTTCAGTGTGAAATTTGTTCAAAATACTATTCACAAAAGTATGATTTAATGCGCATTCACACCGGCAAAAAACCTTTTTAGCGTTAAATTTGTTTAAAAAACTTTTTACGAAAGTGATTTAATGCGCATTCACACCGGTAAAAAACCTTTTTAGTGTAAAATTTGTTCGAAAAACTTTTCAGGAAAGTATGATTTATTGCGCATTTACACCGGCAAAAAACCTTTTTAGCGTTAAATTTGTTTAAAAAACTTTTTACAAAAGTGATTTAATGCGCATTCACACCGGTAAAAAACCTTTTTAGTGTGAAATTTGTTCGAAAAACTTTTTACAAAAGTATGATTTAATGCGCATTCACACCGGCAAAAAACCTTTTTAGTGTAAAATTTGTTTGAAAAACTTTTCACGAAAGTATGATTTAATGCGCATTCACACCGGCAAAAAACCTTTTCAGTGTGAAATGTGTTCAAAAAACTTTTCACGAAAATATGATTCACACCGGCAAAAAACCTTTTTAGTGTGAAATTTGTTCGAAAAACTTTTCACGAAAGTATGATGATGATTAATGCGCATTTACACCGGCAAAAAACCTTTTCAGTGTGAAATCTGTTCAAAAAACTTTTTACGAAAGTATAATTTAATGCGCATTTACACCAGCAAAAAACCTTTTAAGTGTGAAATTTGTTCAAAAAACTTTTCACGAACGTATGATTTAATGCGCATTCACACCGGCAAAAAAAACCTTTTCAGTGTAAAAATTGTTTAAAAAACTTTTCACAAAAGTATAATTTATTGCGCATTCACACCGGCAAAAAACCTTTTCAGTGTGAAATTTGTTTGAAAAACTTTTCACCAAAGTATGATTTAATGTGCATTTACACCGGCAAAAAACCTTTTCAGTGTGAAATTTGTTCGAAAAACTTTTCACGAAAGTATGATTTAATGCGAATTTAAACCAGCAAAAAACCTTTTCAGTGTGAAATTTGTTCGAAAAACTATTCACAAAAGTATGATTTTATGCGCATTTACACCGGCAAAAATCATTATCAGTGTGAAATTTGTTTAAAAAACTTTTCACAAAAGTATTATTTACTGCGCATTCACACCGGCAAAAAACCTTTTCAGTGTGAAATTTGTTCGAAAAAACTTTTCACGTATGCATTCCAATCGGCAAAAAACTGTTCAAGTGTGAAAGTTTGAAAAACTTTTTGCAACAATCTTATAACACGAGACACCGGCATAAAACCGTTCGAGTGTAAAATTTGTTCAAAAAACTTTTTAAAAGTATTATATAATGCGCATTCACACCGGCAAAACACCTTTTTAGTGTAAAATTTGTTCGAAAAACTTTTTACGAAAGTATGATTTAATGCGCATTCACACCGGCAAAAAACCTTTTTAGTGTGAAATTTTTTTAAAAAACTTTTCACGAAAGTATGATTTAATGCGCATTCACACCAGCAAAAAACCTTTTTAGTGTAAAATTTGTTCAAAAAACTTTTCACGAAAGTATGATTTAACGCCCATTCACAAAGGCAAAAAAACTTTTCAGTGTGAAATTTGTTCAAAAAACTTTTCACGAAAGTATAATTTAATGCGCATTTACACCAGCAAAAAACCTTTTAAGTGTAAAATTTGTTCAAAAAACTTTTTACCAAAGTATGATTTAATGTGCATTTACGCTGGCAAAAACCGGCAAAAAACCTTTTCAGTGTGAAATTTGTTCGAAAAACTTTTTACGAAAGTATGATTTAATGCGAATTCAAACCGGCAAAAAACCTTTTCAGTGTAAAATTTGTTTGAAAAACTTTTCACAAAAGTATGATTTAATGCTCATTTACACCGGCAAAAATCCTTATCAGTGTAAAATTTGTTTAAAAAACTTTTCACAAAAGTATTATTTAATGCGCATTCACACCGGCAAAAAACCTTTTCAGTGTGAAATTTGTTCGAAAAACTTTTTACGAAAGTATGATTTAATGCGAATTCACACCAGCAAAAAACCTTTTTAATGTGAAATTTGTTTAAAAAACTTTTCACAAAAGTATAATTTAATGCGCATTCACACCGGCAAAAAACCTTTTTAGTGTGAAATTTGTTCGAAAAACTTTTTACAAAAGTATGATTTAATGCGCATTTACATCGGCAAAAATCCTTATCAGTGTAAAATTTGTTTGAAAAACTTTTTACAAATGTATTATTTAATGCGCATTCACAACGGCAAAAAACCTTTTCAGTGTAAAATTTGTTAGAAAAACTTTTTACGAAAGTATGATTTAATGCGCCTTTACACCGGCAAAAAACCTTTTCAGTGTGAAATGTGTTCAAAAAACTTTTCACAAAAATATGATTCACACCGGCAAAAAACCTTTTTAGGGTGAAATTTGTTCGAAAAACTTTTTACGAAAATAGGATTTAATACAAATTCACACCGGCAAAAAACCTTTTCAGTGTGAAATTTGTTCAATAAACTTTTCACGAAAGTATGATTTAACGCCCATTCACAATGGCAAAAAAACTTTTCAGTGTGAAATTTGTTCAAAAAACTTTTCACGAAAGTATAATTTAATGCGCATTTACACCAGCAAAAAACCTTTTAAGTGTACAATTTGTTCAAAAAACTTTTTACCAAAGTATGATTTAATGTGTATTTACGCTGTCAAAAACCGGCAAAAAACCTTTTCAGTGTGAAATTTGTTCGAAAAACTTTTTACGAAAGTATGATTTAATGCGAATTCAAACCGGCAAAAAACCTTTTCAGTGTGAAATTTGTTTGAAAAACTTTTCACAAAAGTATGATTTAATGCGCATTCACACCGGCAAAAATCCTTATCAGTGTAAAATTTGTTCGAAAAACTTTTCACAAAAGTATGATTTAATGCGCATTCAAACCGGCAAAAATCCTTATCAGTGTAAAATTTGTTTGAAAAACTTTTCACAAAAGTATTATTTAATGCGCATTCACACCGGCAAAAAACCTTTTCAGTGTGAAATTTATTCGAAAAACTTTTTACGAAAGTATGATTTAATGCGCATTTACATCGGCAAAAATCCTTATCAGTGTAAAATTTGTTTGAAAATTTTTTTACAAAAGTATTATTTAATGCGCATTCACAACGGCAAAAAACCTTTTCAGTGTAAAATTTGTTAGAAAAACTTTTTACGAAAGTATGGTTTAATGCGCCTTTACACCGGCAAAAAACCTTTTTAGTGTGAAATGTGTTCAAAAAACTTTCCACGAAAATATGATTCACACCGGCAAAAAACCTTTTTAGTGTGAAATTTGTTCGAAAAACTTTTCACGAAAGTATGATTTAATGCGCATTCACATCGGCAAAAAAAACCTTTTTAGTGTAAAATTTGTTCGAAAAACTTTTTACAAAAGTATGATTTAATGCGCATTCACACCGGCAAAAAACCTTTTTAGTGTAAAATTTGTTTGAAAAACTTTTCACGAAAGTATGATTTAATAAGCATTCACACCGGCAAAAAACCTTATCAGTGTGAAATTTTTTTCAAAAACTCTTCACCAAAGTATGATTTAATGTGCATTTACACCAGCATAAAAACGTTCAAATGTAAAATTTGTTCAAAAAACTTTTAACGAAAGTATGATTTATTGCGCATTCACACCGGCAAAAAACCTTTTCAGTGTGAAATGTGTTTAAAAAACTTTTCACGAAAATATGATTCACACCGGCATAAAACCTTTTCAGTGTGAAATTTGTTCGAAAAACATTACACGAAAATATGATTTAATGCGAATTCACACCGGCAAAAAACCTTTTTAGTGTGAAATTTGTTCAAAAAACTTTTCACAAAAGTATGATTTATTGCGCATTCACACCGGCAAAAAATTTTTTAGTGTAAAATTTGTTTAAAAAACTTTTTACAAAAATATGATTTAATGCCCATTTACACCAGCAAAAAACCTTTTTAGTGTGAAATTTGTTCAAAAAACTTTTCACGAAAGTATGATTTAATGCGCATTTACACCAGCAAAAAACCTTTTAAGTGTGAAATTTGTTCAAAAAATTTTTTACCAAAGTATGATTTAATGTGCATTTACGCCGGCAAAAACCGGCAAAAAACCTTTTCAGTGTGAAATTTGTTCGAAAAACTTTTTACGAAAGTATGATTTAATGCGAATTCAAACCGGCAAAAAACCTTTTTAGTGTAAATTTGTTCAAAAAACTTTTCACAAAAGTATGATTTAATGCGCATTCACACCGGCAAAAAACCTTTTCAGTGTGAAATTTGTTCGAAAAACTTTTTACGAAAGTATGATTTAATGCGAATTTACACCAGCAAAAAACCTTTTTAATGTGAAATTTGTTTAAAAAACTTTTCACAAAAGTATGATTTAATGTGCATTTACACCGGCAAAAAACCTTTTCAGTGTGAAATTTGTTCAAAAAACTTTTTACGAAAGTATGATTTAATGCGAATTCAAACCGGCAAAAAACCTTTTCAGTGTGAAATTTGTTCGAAAAACTTTTCACAAAAGTATGATTTAATGCGCATTCAAACCGGCAAAAATCCTTATCAGTGTAAAATTTGTTTGAAAAACTTTTCACAAAAGTATTATTTAATGCGCATTCACACCGGCAAAAAACCTTTTCAGTGTGAAATTTGTTCGAAAAACTTTTTACGAAAGTATGATTTAATGCGAATTCACACCAGCAAAAAACCTTTTTAATGTGAAATTTGTTTAAAAAACTTTTCACAAAAGTATGATTTAATGCGCATTCACACCGACAAAAAACCTTTTCAGTATGAAATTTGTACAAAAAACTTTTTACAAAAGTATGATTTAATGCGCATTTACATTGGCAAAAAACCGTTTCAGTGTGAAATTTGTTCAAAAACTTTTTACTAAAGTATGAATTAACGCGCATTCACAACGGCAAAAAACCTTTTCAGTGTAAAATTTGTTAGAAAAACTTTTTACGAAAGTATGATTTAATGCGCCTTTACACCGGCAAAAAACCTTTTCAGTGTGAAATGTGTTCAAAAAACTTTCCACGAAAATATGATTCACACCGGCAAAAAACCTTTTTAGTGTGAAATTTGTTCGAAAAACTTTAGTAGTTAAACAACACCGGTTCAAGCCCACTTGGAGTGGGGGGAGGAGTGGGGGTAGGAGTGGGGGATGAGTGGGGAAAGTGGTGGGGGTAGGAGTGGGGGATGAGTGGTGGAGTGGGGGAAGTGGATGGGGGGGAGGAGTGGGGGAAGTGGAGGGGGTAGGAGTGGTGGAGTGGGGGTAGGAGTGGGGGAAGTGGAGGGGGTATGTGTGGTGGAGTGGGGGTAGGAGTGGGGGAAGTGGAGGGGGTGGGAGTGGTGGAGTGGGGGTAGGAGTGGGGGAGGAGTGGGGGAAGTGGAGGGGGTAGGAGTGGGGGAGGAGTGGTGGGGGAAGTGGTGGGGGTAGGAGTGGGGGTAGGAGTGGTGGAGTGGGGGCAGTGGTGGAGTGGGGAGGAGTGGGGGGTGAAGTGGGGGAAGTGACAGGTGAATGACATTGTTGACATATGACATTGTTGACATATGACATTGTTGACATATGACATTGTTGACATGTGACATTGTTGACATGTGACATTGTTGACATGTGACATTGTTGCCATTGTTTACATACGGCATGTTGCCATTGTTGCCATTGTTGACATATAACATCATTGTTTACATTGTCCCCATCGACTCGATTAAGAGGGTTACGTAAGCACGTTGAAAAGTGGTGTGACGTAAGCGTTGAAAAAAACTTGGCTTCTCGGAGGTTCGAACCTTAATCCTTTGCCTTACTAAACGGATAGCTATACCATGTAGCTACTACGCATATTAATTTTATCGTGCAAGATTGGATATACAAATATATATTTGTGACATCATTTTTGATAAAAATAACCTTGAACTGCGCTACCAGATAACTTTGTTATCGTATACTTAAATGAGGTGTAATATTGATTGCGACAGAGATAATAATTACACACGCACATAGTCCCAGTTTAAATGTGTGCGATATTGTTGTACATGTACAGGGTATGTCACAAATTAAGAAGTCAAAAGAACCTTAACGAATGTTGGCATGGGAAAAATTGTTTTTATGAAAATTCCCCATACGCTAATCTTAAGATACGCCGTTCTAAATATAAAGGGGTGCATTCACTGTTGCAAAAGATCTAATTCGAAAAATCAAAGCACTGAGTTATCGTATACTTAAAGGAGGTGTAATATTGATTGCGACAGAGATAATAATTACACACGCACATAGTCACAGTTTAAATGTGTAAGATATTGTTGTACAAGTACAGGGTATGTCACAAATTAAGAAGTCAAAAGAACCTTAACGAATGTTGGCATGGGAAACATTGTTTTTATGAAAATTCCCATACGCTAATCTTAAAATACGCCGTTCTAAATATAAAGGGGTTGGAAATTTCGATTAAATTAAATCAAATTTTAAAGTTCGAGAAGCTAAACAAAATTTCAGTTAACAACTATGCTTTAGAATTAAATAAAACAGAGAAGAGATAATTTTACATAGTTATACCTGTTGTGTTTACTAAAAATAAAATGAAACGTCACGTCAATTTGTTACTAATACAAGATCAGTATTTTCGGAAATTAAATGATTATAAAGCGCCACCTATCGACAATGAAAATGTTGAAATCAAATATGTTTGGATAAGTACGAGGTATGTCGTAAATTAGGAAGTCAAAAGGACCTTAACGAATGTTGGTATGCGACCCATCAAACGATTCAGCGTTGCTTAAAGTACGTCAAGTGTCACGAGAGTACGTTAAATGTCACGTGAGTACGTTAAATGTCACGTGAGTACGTCAAGCGTCACGTAAAACGTCACGTGTCACGTTATACGTAATGTGTCACATTAAAAACACACACACACACATGTTGAATATTTTTGTTCATGTACAGGGAATGTCACAAATCAAGAAGTCAAAAGGTCCTTAACGAATGTGGCATGTGACCCATCAAACGATTCAACGTTACGCAAAGTATGTCAAGCGTCACGTGAGTACGTTTAAAAACATACACACATGCACAACAACGTGACATGTCACATTAGTAGACATTGTTAACATATGACATTGTTGTCGTTGTTTACATACAGCATTGTTGACTGCCATTGTTTACATAGGGCATTGTTGACATATGACATTGTTGCCATTGTTTACATACGGCATTGTTGACTGCCATTGTTTGCATAGAGCATTGTGGACATATGACATTGTTGCGATTGTTTACATACGGCATTGTTGACTGCCATTGTTTGCATAGAGCATTGTTGACATATGACATTGTAGCCATTGGTGACATTGTTGCCATTGGTGACATTGTTGCCATTGTTTACATACGGCATTGTAGACATATGTCTTCAAATTTCCCTTATACTTGAATACTATGTTTTTATTTAATGTCATTACGGAATTTTGGAAAATATGGGAAGCAAGATTTTTGATACATAATCTTTATTTCATTCACATATTCATTGTATTTAAATCAATTTTCGGTGATAATGTATTATCGTATCGATCGTCGGTAAAACATCTAAACCATGACAATAAAACCCACAATAATCTTTTTTAAAAATAAAATTACTTAATAAATTCAAAGTTTACGAGAGATGAAAAGTATGACAGTGACATTGAGCGAAAGGTGTTGGCAGGAAAACAAATGAATGGGGCTCTGCATAGCTTTATGAATAGCCAGAAAGTGTCAAAAAAGACACGTCTGGCTGTGCATAGAAGTGTGTTGGTTCCTACACTTATGTATGGTAGTGAATGTTGGGTTTGGCAGAAGAAGCATGAAAATAGGATTAATACTGCGGAGATGAGTAGTCTGAGAAGTATAGCCGGAGTGACTCGGTTGGATAAGGTAAAGAATAGTGAGATTAGAGAACGCTGTGGTGTAAAAGAAGATGTGGTTACAAAGATAGATAAAGGAATGCTTAGATGGTTTGGACACGTTGAAAGAATGGATGAAGGAAGATTGACGAAACAAATTTATAAAGCGAGTGTGAATGGACAAGTCGGTCGACCTCGGAGAACATATCTTGATCCGATCAACATTGTTTTGAGGAAATGCCAGGTCAAGAGTACCAACAACCGACGAGCATGTATGAGAGCACTGATGAAAGTAGAGGAAGCAAAAGATGTGTGTAAGAACCGTAGCAAGTGGAAAGAAGTGGTCTCTGCCTACCCCCATGGGAAAAAGGCGTGACTTTATGTATGTAATAAAATCTCAAGAGTACCAACGACCAAGAACACTAATGCAAGTAGTTCATTGTATTTAAAACAATTTTCGATCGTACCGATCGTCGGTAAAACATCGAAACCATGACAATAAAAACCCCAATAATCTTTATTAAAAATAAAATTACTTAAAATCTCATGAATCAAACAAACAAGAATTAGCTTAAGTCCTTATGATGACATTTATTGCCTGGGACTATCGATACTCTTCCTTTTGGGTCATTATAGTTTAAATAAATATATATTTTTTTCACCCTAGCACATCTCTTTAGTTAAAGAAATGAATAGTTTGATCCTTATTCAGCTTTTAGACGATACATATCTCTAAAGGTAGTGTCAAGTCCGGGATGCGTACGCGCTCGCTGGCCGCTGCGAAAATAATATAGATGGGTATATATACAGGGGGGCGCATGAACTGGCAAAACTTTTGGAACTATTGGAAAAAATATATTTTTAACAAAAAAAAACCTTGGTTAAAAGAACTATTTAAGCTCCCTTTTTTCATGTATCACGCAATAAATCGTCTTGTGACGTCATCAAAAGATTCAGCATTACGCAAAGTACGTCGACCATCACGTTAAACGTCATGTAAGTACGTCAAGCGTCCCCTTAAACGTCACGTGTGTACGTTGAATGTAAACACAGCGACGTTAAACGTCACGTGTGTATGTCAAACGTAAACGTCACGTTAAACGTCACGTGTCACATAAAAACACACACACACACCAGTTTGATTTAAACAATCTGCATGGTTAAAGCCCTATATCGAGCTGAACAATCGTTTAAGGACTACAGCTACCAGTTTATTTGCAAAGAATGAATTAAAATTCTCGAACAACGCGGTGTTCGTCAAAACAATGGAAAATAAACGCTTCCGCAGTTGGTAAGTTCATACGAGGGTCGTTACAGATCAAAAAATTTAATTTCTAGCGTCAGATTTCACAATAGATCAATTTTTGATGATAATTTAATACGCAAAGTACGTCGACCGTCACGTTAAACGTCACGTGAGTACGCCAAGCGTCACGTTAAACGTCATGTGAGTACGTCAAGCGTCACCTTAAACGTCACGTGTGTAAGTCAAACGTAAACACAGCGTCACGTTAAACGTCACGTGTGTATGTCAAACGTAAACGTCACGTTAAACGTCACGTGTCACATTAAAAAACACACACACCAGTTTGATTTAAACAATCTGCATGGTTGAAGCCCTATATCGTGCTGAACACTCGTTTAAGGACTACAGCTACCAGTTCATTTGCAAAGAGTCAGTTTAAACTCGCGAACAACGCGGTGTTCGACAAAAGAATAGAAAATAAACGCTTTCGCAGTTAGTAAGTTCATACGAGGGTCCTTACAGGACAAAAAATTTAATTTCTAGCGCCAGATTTCACAATAGATCAATTTTTGAAAGCGAACGAGCAAGATATTTTAAAACATTTTAGTCATTTGAAAATTGCAGGACCTCGAAAATTTAAAGTTGGCGCCATTGTACGCCAAACACGTTTTTAAGAAAGGTTATACACCCAATTGGTCAACGGAATTATTTAAAATCACAAAATGTAAGATAACCAATCCTGCAACGTATCTTCTGGAAGATATGATGGAGGCACAAATCAAAGGAGCCTTCTACGCGGAAGAATTACAGAAAACTGCTAATCTTGATATCTACTTAGTAGAAAAGGAACTTGGACGCAAAGGAAATAAAATGTACGTCAAATGGTTAGGCATAAAAGGCAACATTTGTTTAATTATGAACAAAAATCGACTTTTAAGTGGAGGGGAGGAAGGTTACAAATATGCGCGAGTTATATGCGTCATTTCCGCTGACTTCTATTAGAACCATTTTTGCGACGCAGCAGTTCTAGAAGCTTCCAGAAATTGCTTATCTAAAAAAAATGTCACGCTCGCATATTTGTAACCTTCCTCCCCTCCACTTAAAAGTCGATTTTTGTTCATAATTAAACAAATGTTGCCTTTTATGCCTAACCATTTGACGTACATTTTATTTCCTTTGCGTCCAAGTTCCTTTTCTACTAAGTAGATATCAAGATTAGCAGTTTTCTGTAATTCTTCCGCGTAGAAGGCTCCTTTGATTTGTGCCTCCATCATATCTTCCAGAAGATACGTTGCAGGATTGGTTATCTTACATTTTGTGATTTTAAATAATTCCGTTGACCAATTGGGTGTATAACCTTTCTTAAAAACGTGTTTGGCGTACAATGGCGCCAACTTTAAATTTTCGAGGTCCTGCAATTTTCAAATGACTAAAATGTTTTAAAATATCTTGCTCGTTCGCTTTCAAAAATTGATCTATTGTGAAATCTGGCGCTAGAAATTAAATTTTTTGTCCTGTAAGGACCCTCGTATGAACTTACTAACTGCGAAAGCGTTTATTTTCTATTCTTTTGTCGAACACCGCGTTGTTCGCGAGTTTAAACTGACTCTTTGCAAATGAACTGGTAGCTGTAGTCCTTAAACGAGTGTTCAGCACGATATAGGGCTTCAACCATGCAGATTGTTTAAATCAAACTGGTGTGTGTGTTTTTTAATGTGACACGTGACGTTTAACGTGACGTTTACGTTTGACATACACACGTGACGTTTAACGTGACGCTGTGTTTACGTTTGACTTACACACGTGACGTTTAAGGTGACGCTTGACGTACTCACATGACGTTTAACGTGACGCTTGGCGTACTCACGTGACGTTTAACGTGACGGTCGACGTACTTTGCGTATTAAATTATCATCAAAAATTGATCTATTGTGAAATCTGACGCTAGAAATTAAATTTTTTGATCTGTAACGACCCTCGTATGAACTTACCAACTGCGGAAGCGTTTATTTTCCATTGTTTTGACGAACACCGCGTTGTTCGAGAATTTTAATTCATTCTTTGCAAATAAACTGGTAGCTGTAGTCCTTAAACGATTGTTCAGCTCGATATAGGGCTTTAACCATGCAGATTGTTTAAATCAAACTGGTGTGTGTGTGTGTTTTTATGTGACACGTGACGTTTAACGTGACGTTTACGTTTGACATACACACGTGACGTTTAACGTCGCTGTGTTTACATTCAACGTACACACGTGACGTTTAAGGGGACGCTTGACGTACTTACATGACGTTTAACGTGATGGTCGACGTACTTTGCGTAATGCTGAATCTTTTGATGACGTCACAAGACGATTTATTGCGTGATACATGAAAAAAGGGAGCTTAAATAGTTCTTTTAACCAAGGTTTTTTTTTGTTAAAAATATATTTTTTCCAATAGTTCCAAAAGTTTTGCCAGTTCATGCGCCCCCCTGTATATATACCCATCTATATTATTTTCGCAGCGGCCAGCGAGCGCGTACGCATCCCGGACTTGACACTACCTTTAGAGATATGTATCGTCTAAAAGCTGAATAAGGATCAAACTATTCATTTCTTTAACTAAAGAGATGTGCTAGGGTGAAAAAAATATATATTTATTTAAACTATAATGACCCAAAAGGAAGAGTATCGATAGTCCCAGGCAATAAATGTCATCATAAGGACTTAAGCTAATTCTTGTTTGTTTGATTCATGAGATTTTAAGTAATTTTATTTTTAATAAAGATTATTGGGGTTTTTATTGTCATGGTTTCGATGTTTTACCGACGATCGGTACGATCGAAAATTGTTTTAAATACAATGAACTACTTGCATTAGTGTTCTTGGTCGTTGGTACTCTTGAGATTTTATTACATACATAAAGTCACGCCTTTTTCCCATGGGGGTAGGCAGAGACCACTTCTTTCCACTTGCTACGGTTCTTACACACATCTTTTGCTTCCTCTACTTTCATCAGTGCTCTCATACATGCTCGTCGGTTGTTGGTACTCTTGACCTGGCATTTCCTCAAAACAATGTTGATCGGATCAAGATATGTTCTCCGAGGTCGACCGACTTGTCCATTCACACTCGCTTTATAAATTTGTTTCGTCAATCTTCCTTCATCCATTCTTTCAACGTGTCCAAACCATCTAAGCATTCCTTTATCTATCTTTGTAACCACATCTTCTTTTACACCACAGCGTTCTCTAATCTCACTATTCTTTACCTTATCCAACCGAGTCACTCCGGCTATACTTCTCAGACTACTCATCTCCGCAGTATTAATCCTATTTTCATGCTTCTTCTGCCAAACCCAACATTCACTACCATACATAAGTGTAGGAACCAACACACTTCTATGCACAGCCAGACGTGTCTTTTTTGACACTTTCTGGCTATTCATAAAGCTATGCAGAGCCCCATTCATTTGTTTTCCTGCCAACACCTTTCGCTCAATGTCACTGTCATACTTTTCATCTCTCGTAAACTTTGAATTTATTAAGTAATTTTATTTTTAAAAAAGATTATTGTGGGTTTTATTGTCATGGTTTAGATGTTTTACCGACGATCGATACGATAATACATTATCACCGAAAATTGATTTAAATACAATGAATATGTGAATGAAATAAAGATTATGTATCAAAAATCTTGCTTCCCATATTTTCCAAAATTCCGTAATGACATTAAATAAAAACATAGTATTCAAGTATAAGGGAAATTTGAAGACATATGTCTACAATGCCGTATGTAAACAATGGCAACAATGTCACCAATGGCAACAATGTCACCAATGGCTACAATGTCATATGTCAACAATGCTCTATGCAAACAATGGCAGTCAACAATGCCGTATGTAAACAATCGCAACAATGTCATATGTCCACAATGCTCTATGCAAACAATGGCAGTCAACAATGCCGTATGTAAACAATGGCAACAATGTCATATGTCAACAATGCCCTATGTAAACAATGGCAGTCAACAATGCTGTATGTAAACAACGACAACAATGTCATATGTTAACAATGTCTACTAATGTGACATGTCACGTTGTTGTGCATGTGTGTATGTTTTTAAACGTACTCACGTGACGCTTGACATACTTTGCGTAACGTTGAATCGTTTGATGGGTCACATGCCACATTCGTTAAGGACCTTTTGACTTCTTGATTTGTGACATTCCCTGTACATGAACAAAAATATTCAACATGTGTGTGTGTGTGTTTTTAATGTGACACATTACGTATAACGTGACACGTGACGTTTTACGTGACGCTTGACGTACTCACGTGACATTTAACGTACTCACGTGACATTTAACGTACTCTCGTGACACTTGACGTACTTTAAGCAACGCTGAATCGTTTGATGGGTCGCATACCAACATTCGTTAAGGTCCTTTTGACTTCCTAATTTACGACATACCTCGTACTTATCCAAACATATTTGATTTCAACATTTTCATTGTCGATAGGTGGCGCTTTATAATCATTTAATTTCCGAAAATACTGATCTTGTATTAGTAACAAATTGACACGTAAACGTCACGTTAAACGTGACGCTGTGTTTACGTTTGACGTACACACGTGACGTTTAAGGTGACGCTTGAAGTACTTACATGACATTTAATGTGACGCTTGGCGTACTCACGTGACGGTCGACGTACTTTGCGTAATGCTGAATCTTTTGATGACGCTGCAAGACACTTTATTGCGTAATACATGAAAAAAGGGAGCTTCTTTGCAAATGAACTGGTAGCTGTAGTCCTTAAACGAGTGTTTAGCTCGATATAGGGCTTCAACCATGCAGATTGTTTAAATCAAACTGGTATGTGTGTGTTTTTTAATGTAACACGTGACGTTTAACGTGACGTTTACGTTTGACATAAACACGTGACGTTGAACGTGACGCTGTGTTTACGTTTGACGTACACACGTGACGTTTAAGTTGACGCTTGACGTACTTACATGACGTTTAATGTGACGCTTGGCGTACTCACGTGACGTTTAACGTGACGGTCGACGTACTTTGCACATTAGATTATCATCAAAAATTGATCTATTGTGAAATCTGGCTCTAGAAATTAAATTTTTTGTCCTGTAACGACAATCGTATGAACTTACTAACTGCGGAAGCGTTTATTTTCCATTGTTTTGCCGAACACCGCGTTGTTCGCGACGCTTGGCGTACTCACGTGACGGTCGACGTACTTTGCGTAATGCTGAATCTTTTGATGACGCTGCAAGACACTTTATTGCGTAATACATGAAAAAGGGGAGCTTCTTTGCAAATGAACTGTAGTCCTTAAACGAGTGTTCAGCTCGATATAGGGCTTCAACCATGCAGATTGTTTAAATCAAACTGGTGTGTGTGTGTTTTTTAATGTGACACGTGACGTTTACGTTTGACATACACACGTGACGTTTAACGTGACGCTGTGTTTACGTTTGACGTACACACGTGACGTTTAAGGTGACGCTAGACGTACATACATGACGGTTAACGTGACGCTTGGCGTACTCACGTGACGGTCGACGTACTTTGCGTAATGCTGAATCTTTTGATGACGCTTCAAGTCACTTTACATGAAAAAAGGGAGCTTCTTTGCAAATGAACTGTAGTCCTTAAACGAGTGTTTAGCTCGATATAGGGCTTCAACCATGCAGATTGTTTAAATCAAACTGGTATGTGTGTGTTTTTTAATGTAACACGTGACGTTTAACGTGACGTTTACGTTTGACATAAACACGTGACGTTTAACGTGACGCTGTGTTTACGTTTGACGTACACACGTGACGTTTAAGTTGACGCTTGACGTACTTACATGACGTTTAATGTGACGCTTGGCGTACTCACGTGACGTTTAACGTGACGGTCGACGTACTTTGCGTATTAAATTATCATCAAAAATTGATCTATTGTGAAATCTGACGCTAGAAATTAAATTTTTTGTCCTGTAACGACAATCGTATGAACTTACCAACTGCGGAAGCGTTTATTTTCCATTGTTTTGACGAACACCGCGTTGTTCTAGAATTTTAATTCATTCTTTGCAAATAAACTGGTAGCTGTAGTCCTTAAACGATTGTTCAGCTCGATATAGGGCTTTAACCATGCAGATTGTTTAAATCAAACTGGTGTGTGTGTGTGTTTTTATGTGACACGTGACGTTTACGTTTGACATACACACGTGACGTTTAACGTCGCTGTGTTTACATTCAACGTACACACGTGACGTTTAAGGGGACGCTTGACGTACTTACATGACGTTTAACGTGATGGTCGACGTACTTTGCGTAATGCTGAATCTTTTGATGACGTCACAAGACGATTTATTGCGTGATACATGAAAAAAGGGAGCTTAAATAGTTCTTTTAACCAAGGTTTTTTTTTGTTAAAAAGATATTTTTTCCAAAAGTTTTGCCAGTTCATGCGCCCCCCTGTATATATACCTATCTATATTATTTTTGCAGCGGCCAGCGAGCGCGTACGCATCCCGGACTTGACACTACCTTTAGAGATATGTATCGTCTAAAAGCTGAATAAGGATCAAACTATTCATTTTTTTAACTAAAGAGATGTGCTAGGGTGAAAAAAAAATATTTATTTAAACTATAATGACCCAAAAGGAAGAGTATCGATAGTCCCAGGCAATAAATGTCATCATAAGGACTTAAGCTAATTCTTGTTTGTTTGATTCATGAGATTTTAAGTAATTTTATTTTTAATAAAGATTATTGGGGTTTTAATTGTCATGGTTTCGATGTTTTACCGACGATCGGTACGATAATATATTATTATCGAAAATTGTTTTAAATACAATGAACTACTTGCATTAGTGTTCTTGGTCGTTGGTACTCTTGAGATTTTATTACATACATAAAGTCACGCCTTTTTCCCATGGGGGTAGGCAGAGAACACTTCTTTCCACTTGCTACGGTTCTTACACACATCTTTTGCTTCCTCTACTTTTATCAGTGCTCTCATACATGCTCGTCGGTTGTTGGTACTCTTGACCTGGCCTTTCCTCAAAACAATGTTGATCTGATCTGTTCTCCGAGGTCGACCGACTTGTCCATTCACACTCGCTTTATAAATTTGTTTCGTCAATCTTCCTTCATCCATTCTTTCAACGTGTCCAAACCATCTAAGCATTCCTTTATTTATCTTTGTAACCACATCTTCTTTTACACCACAGCGTTCTCTAATCTCACTATTCTTTACCTTATCCAACCGAGTCACTCCGGCTATACTTCTCAGACTACTCATCTCCGCAGTATTAATCCTATTTTCATGCTTCTTCTGCCAAACCCAACATTCACTACCATACATAAGTGTAGGAACCAACACACTTCTATGCACAGCCAGACGTGTCTTTTTTGACACTTTCTGGCTATTCATAAAGCTATGCAGAGCCCCATTCATTTGTTTTCCTGCCAACACCCTTCGCTCAATGTCACTGTCATACTTTTCATCTCTCGTAAACTTTGAATTTATTAAGTAATTTTATTTTTAAAAAAGATTATTGTGGGTTTTATTGTCATGGTTTAGATGTTTTACCGACGATCGATACGATAATACATTATCACCGAAAATTGATTTAAATACAATGAATATGTGAATGAAATAAAGATTATGTATCAAAAATCTTGCTTCCCATATTTTCCAAAATTCCGTAATGACATTAAATAAAAACATAGTATTCAAGTATAAGGGAAATTTAAAGACATATGTCTACAATGCCGTATGTAAACAATGGCAACAATGTCACCAATGGCAACAATGTCACCAATGGCTACAATGTCATATGTCAACAATGCTCTATGCAAACAATGGCAGTCAACAATGCCGTATGTAAACAATCGCAACAATGTCATATGTCCACAATGTCATGTTTGTGTAAGCAATGGCAGTCAACAATGCCGTATGTAAACAATGGCAACAATGTCATATGTCAACAATGCCCTATGTAAACAATGGCAGTCAACAATGCTGTATGTAAACAACGACAACAATGTCATATGTTAACAATGTCTACTAATGTGACATGTCACGTTGTTGTGCATGTGTGTATGTTTTTAAACGTACTCACGTGACGCTTGACATACTTTGCGTAACGTTGAATCGTTTGATGGGTCACATGCCACATTCGTTAAGGACCTTTTGACTTCTTGATTTGTGACATTCCCTGTACATGAACAAAAATATTCAACATGTGTGTGTGTGTGTTTTTAATGTGACACATTACGTATAACGTGACACGTGACGTTTTACGTGACGCTTGACGTACTCACGTGACATTTAACGTACTCACGTGACATTTAACGTACTCTCGTGACACTTGACGTACTTTAAGCAACGCTGAATCGTTTGATGGGTCGCATACCAACATTCGTTAAGGTCCTTTTGACTTCCTAATTTACGACATACCTCGTACTTATCCAAACATATTTGATTTCAACATTTTCATTGTCGATAGGTGGCGCTTTATAATCATTTAATTTCCGAAAATACTGATCTTGTATTAGTAACAAATTGACGTGACGTTTCATTTTATTTTTAGTAAACACAACAGGTATAACTATGTAAAATTATCTCTTCTCTGTTTTATTTAATTCTAAAACATAGACGTTAACTGAAATTTTGTTTAGCTTCTCGAACTTTAAAATTTGATTTAATTTAATCGAAATTTCCAACCCCTTTATATTTAGAACGGCGTATCTTAAGATTAGCGTATGGGAATTTTCATAAAAACAATTTTTCCCATGCCAACATTCGTTAAGGTTCTTTTGACTTCTTAATTTGTGACATACCCTGTACTTGTACAACAATATCTTACACATTTAAACTGTGACTATGTGCGTGTGTAATTATTATCTCTGTCGCAATCAATATTACACCTCCTTTAAGTATACGATAACTCAGTGCTTTGATTTTTCGAATTAGATCTCTTGCAACAGTGAATGCACCCCTTTATATTTAGAACGGCGTATCTTAAGATTAGCGTATGGGGAATTTTCATAAAAACAATTTTTCCCATGCCAACATTCGTTAAGGTTCTTTTGACTTCTTAATTTGTGACATACCCTGTACATGTACAACAATATCGCACACATTTAAACTGGGACTATGTGCGTGTGTAATTATTATCTCTGTCGCAATCAATATTACACCTCATTTAAGTATACGATAACAAAGTTATCTGGTAGCGCAGTTCAAGGTTATTTTTATCAAAAATGATGTCACAAATATATATTTGTATATCCAATCTTGCACGATAAAATTAATATGCGTAGTAGCTACATGGTATAGCTACCCGTTTAGTAAGGCAAAGGATTAAGGTTCGAACCTCCGAGAAGCCAAGTTTTTTTCAACGCTTACGTCACACCACTTTTCAACGTGCTTACGTAACCCTCTTAATCGAGTCGATGGGGACAATGTAAACAATGATGTTATATGTCAACAATGGCAACATGCCGTATGTAAACAATGGCAACAATGTCACATGTCAACAATGTCACATGTCAACAATGTCATATGTCAACAATGTCATATGTCAACAATGTCATATGTCAACAATGTCATATGTCAACAATGTCATATGTCAACAATGTCATATGTCAACAATGTCATATGTCAACAATGTCATATGTCAACAATGTCATTTCCCCACTCCTTCACCTGTCACTTCCCCCCACTTCACCCCCCACTCCTCCCCACTCCACCACTGCCCCCACTCCACCACTCCTACCCCCACTCCTACCCCCACTCCTACCCCTCCACTTCCCCTACTCCTACCCCCACTCCTCCCCCTGTTGACATATGACATTGTTGACATATGACATTGTTGACATATGACATTGTTGACATATGACATTTCCCCACTCCTTCACCTGTCACTTCCCCCACTTCACCCCCACTCCTCCCCACTCCACCACTGCCCCCACTCCACCACTCATACCCCCACTCCTACCCCCACTCCTACCCCACCCCTACCCCCCACCACTTCCCCCCACTTCTCCCCCACCACTTCCCCCACTCCTCCCCCCACCACTTCCCCCACTCCTACCCCCACCACTTCCCCCACTCCTCCCCCCACCACTTCCCCCACTCCTCCCCCCACTCCAAGTGGGCTTGAACCGGTGTTGTTTAACTACTAACTTTTCACGAAAGTATGATTTAATGCGCATTCACATCGGCAAAAAAAACCTTTTTAGTGTGAAATTTGTTCGAAAAACTTTTTACAAAAGTATGATTTAATGCGCATTCACACCGGCAAAAAACCTTTTTAGTGTAAAATTTGTTTGAAAAACTTTTCACGAAAGTATGATTTAATAAGCATTCACACCGGCAAAAAACCTTATCAGTGTGAAATTTTTTCCAAAAACTCTTCACCAAAGTATGATTTAATGTGCATTTACACCAGCATAAAAACGTTCAAATGTAAAATTTGTTCAAAAAACTTTTAACGAAAGTATGATTTAATGCGCATTCACACCGGCAAAAAACCTTTTCAGTGTGAAATGTGTTCAAAAAACTTTTTACAAAAATATGATTCACACCGGCATAAAACCTTTTCAGTGTGAAATTTGTTCGAAAAACTTTTCACGAAAATATGATTTAATGCGAATTCACACCGGCAAAAAACCTTGTTAGTGTGAAATTTGTTCAAAAAACTTTTTACGAAAGTATGATTTATTGCGCATTCACACCGGCAAAAAATCTTTTCAGTGTAAAATTTGTTTAAAAAACTTTTCACAAAAATATGATTTAATGCACATTTACACCAGCAAAAAACCTTTTTAGTGTAAAATTTGTTCAAAAAACTTTTCACGAAAGTATGATTTAATGCGCATTCACACCGGCAAAAAAAACCTTTTCAGTGTGATATTTGTTCAAAAAACTTTTAACAAAGTATAATTTATTGCGCATTCACACCGGCAAAACAACTTTTTAGTGTGAAATGTGTTCAAAAAAATTTCACGAAAATATGATTCACACCGGCAAAAAACCTTTTTAGTGTAAAATTTGTTCAAAAAACTTTTCACGAAAGTATGATTTAATGTGCATTTACACCAGCATAAAACCGTTCAAGTGTGAAATTTGTTTAAAAAACTTTTCACGAAAGTATGATTTAACGCGCATTCACAACGGCAAAAAACCTTTTCAGTGTAAAATTTTTTTACAAAAGTATGATTTAATGCGCATTTACACCGGCAAAAACCGGCAAAAAACCTTTTCAGTGTGTAATTTGTTCGAAAAACTTTTTACGAAAATTGGATTTAATACAAATTCACACCGGCAAAAAACCTTTTCAGTGTGAAATTTGTTCAAAACACTTTTCACGAAAGTATGATTTAACGCCCATTCACAATGGCAAAAAAACTTTTCAGTGTGAAATTTGTTCAAAAAATTTTTTACCAAAGTATGATTTAATGTGCATTTACGCCGGCAAAAACTGGCAAAAAACCTTTTCAGTGTGAAATTTGTTCGAAAAACTTTTTACGAAAGTATGATTTAATGCGAATTCAAACCGGCAAAAAACCTTTTCAGTGTGAAATTTGTTCGAAAAACTTTTTACAAAAGTATGATTTAATGCGCATTTACACCGGCAAAAATCCTTATCAGTGTAAAATTTGTTTGAAAAACTTTTCAAAAAAGTATTATTTAATGCGCATTCACACCGGCAAAAAACCTTTTCAGTGTGAAATTTGTTCGAAAAACTTTTTACGAAAGTATGATTTAATGCGAATTCACACCAGCAAAAAACCTTTTTAATGTGAAATTTGTTTAAAAAACTTTTCACAAAAGTATGATTTAATGCGCATTTACACCGGCAAAAAACCTTTTCAGTGTGAAATTTGTTCAAAAAACTTTTTACGAAAGTATAATTTAATGCGCATTCACACCGACAAAAAACGTTTTTAGTGTTAAATTTGTTAAAAAAACTTTTTACGAAAGTATGATTTAATGCGCATTCACACCGGCAAAAAACCTTTTTAGTGTGAAATTTGTTCGAAAAACTTTTTACAAAAGTATGATTTAATGCGCATTTACATCGGCAAAAAACCGTTTTCGTGTATAATTTGTTCAAAAAACTTTTTAATAAAGTATGAATTAATGCGCATTCACAACGGCAAAAAACCTTTTCAGTGTAAAATTTGTTAGAAAAACTTTTTACGAAAGTATAATTTAATGCGCCTTTACATCGGCAAAAAACCTTTTCAGTGTGAAATGTGTTCAAAAAACTTTCCACGAAAATATGATTCACACCGGCAAAAAACCTTTTTAGTGTGAAATTTGTTCGAAAAACTTTTCACGAAAGTATGATTTAATGCGCATTCACACCGGCAAAAAAAACCTTTTCAGTGTAAAATTTGTATAAACAACTTTTTACAAAAGTATAATTTATTGCGCATTCACACCGGCAAAAAATCTTTTCAGTGTGAAATTTGTTTGAAAAACTTTTTACCAAAGTATGATTTAATGTGCATTTACACCGGCAAAAAAACCTTTTCGGTGTGAAATTTGTTCGAAAAACTTTTCACGAAAGTATGATTTAATGCGAATTTAAACCGGCAAAAAACCTTTTCAGTGTGAAATTTGTTCGAAAAACTATTCACAAAAGTATGATTTAATGCGCATTCACACCGGCAAAAATCCTTATCAGTGTGAAATTTGTTTGAAAAACTTTTCACAAAAGTATTATTTAATGCGCATTCACACCGGCAAAAAACCTTTTCAGTGTGAAATTTGTTCGAAAAAACTTTTCACGTATGCATTCCAATCGGCAAAAAACTGTTCAAGTGTGAAAGTTCGAAAAACTTTTTGCAACAATCTTATAACACGAGACACATGCGCACTCACACCGGCATAAAACCGTTCGAACGTAAAATTTGTTCAAAAAACTTTTTAAAGGTATTATATAATGCGCATTCACACCGGCAAAACACCTTCTTAGTGTAAAATTTGTTCGAAAAACTTTTTACGAAAGTATGATTTAATGCGCATTCACACCGGCAAAAAACCGTTTTAGTGTGAAATTTTTTTAAAAAACTTTTCACGAAAGTATGATTTATTGCGCATTCACACCAGCAAAAAACCTTTTCAGTGTGAAATTTGTTCGAAAAAACTTTTTACGAAAGTATGATTTAATGCGCATTCGCACCGGCAAAAAACCTTTTCAGTGTGAAATTTATTTGAAAAACTTTTCACGAAAGTATGATTTAATGCGCATTTGCAACAGCAAAAAACCTTTTTTAGTGTAAAATTTATTTGAAAATCTTTTCACGAAAGTATGATTTAATCCGCCTTTACAACGGCAAAAAACCTTTTTAGTGTGAAATTTGTTCAAAAAACTTTTAACGAAAGTATGAAATAATGCGCATTCACATCGGCAAAAAAAACCTTTTCAGTGTAAAATTTGTTTAAAAAACTTTTCACAAAAGTATGATTTAACGCCCATTTACAATGGCAAAAAAACTTTTCAGTGTAAAATTTTTTTAAAAAACTTTTCACGAAAGTTTGATTTAATGCGCATTCACACCGGCAAAAAAAACCTTTTCAGTGTGATATTTGTTCAAAAAACTTTTAACAAAGTATAATTTATTGCGCATTCACACCGGCAAAACAACTTTTTAGTGTGAAATGTGTTCAAAAAAATTTCACGAAAATATGATTCACACCGGCAAAAAACCTTTTTAGTGTAAAATTTGTTCAAAAAACTTTTCACGAAAGTATGATTTAATGTGCATTTACACCAGCATAAAACCGTTCAAGTGTGAAATTTGTTTAAAAAACTTTTCACGAAAGTATGATTTAACGCGCATTCACAACGGCAAAAAACCTTTTCAGTGTAAAATTTTTTTACAAAAGTATGATTTAATGCGCATTTACACCGGCAAAAACCGGCAAAAAACCTTTTCAGTGTGTAATTTGTTCGAAAAACTTTTTACGAAAATTGGATTTAATACAAATTCACACCGGCAAAAAACCTTTTCAGTGTGAAATTTGTTCAAAACACTTTTCACGAAAGTATGATTTAACGCCCATTCACAATGGCAAAAAAACTTTTCAGTGTGAAATTTGTTCAAAAAATTTTTTACCAAAGTATGATTTAATGTGCATTTACGCCGGCAAAAACTGGCAAAAAACCTTTTCAGTGTGAAATTTGTTCGAAAAACTTTTTACGAAAGTATGATTTAATGCGAATTCAAACCGGCAAAAAACCTTTTCAGTGTGAAATTTGTTCGAAAAACTTTTTACAAAAGTATGATTTAATGCGCATTTACACCGGCAAAAATCCTTATCAGTGTAAAATTTGTTTGAAAAACTTTTCAAAAAAGTATTATTTAATGCGCATTCACGCCGGCAAAAAACCTTTTCAGTGTGAAATTTGTTCGAAAAACTTTTTACGAAAGTATGATTTAATGCGAATTCACACCAGCAAAAAATCTTTTTAATGTGAAATTTGTTTAAAAAACTTTTCACAAAAGTATGATTTAATGCGCATTTACACCGGCAAAAAACCTTTTCAGTGTGAAATTTGTTCAAAAAACTTTTTACGAAAGTATAATTTAATGCGCATTCACACCGACAAAAAACCTTTTTAGTGGTAAATTTGTTAAAAAAACTTTTTACGAAAGTATGATTTAATGCGCATTCACACCGGCAAATAACCTTTTTAGTGTGAAATTTGTTCGAAAAACTTTTTACAAAAGTATGATTTAATGCGCATTTACATCGGCAAAAAACCGTTTTCGTGTATAATTTGTTCAAAAAACTTTTTAATAAAGTATGAATTAATGCGCATTCACAACGGCAAAAAACCTTTTCAGTGTAAAATTTGTTAGAAAAACTTTTTACGAAAGTATAATTTAATGCGCCTTTACATCGGCAAAAAACCTTTTCAGTGTGAAATGTGTTCAAAAAACTTTCCACGAAAATATGATTCACACCGGCAAAAAACCTTTTTAGTGTGAAATTTGTTCGAAAAACTTTTCACGAAAGTATGATTTAATGCGCATTCACACCGGCAAAAAAAACCTTTTCAGTGTAAAATTTGTATAAACAACTTTTTACAAAAGTATAATTTATTGCGCATTCACACCGGCAAAAAATCTTTTCAGTGTGAAATTTGTTTGAAAAACTTTTTACCAAAGTATGATTTAATGTGCATTTACACCGGCAAAAAAACCTTTTCGGTGTGAAATTTGTTCGAAAAACTTTTCACGAAAGTATGATTTAATGCGAATTTAAACCGGCAAAAAACCTTTTCAGTGTGAAATTTGTTCGAAAAACTATTCACAAAAGTATGATTTAATGCGCATTCACACCGGCAAAAATCCTTATCAGTGTGAAATTTGTTTGAAAAACTTTTCACAAAAGTATTATTTAATGCGCATTCACACCGGCAAAAAACCTTTTCAGTGTGAAATTTGTTCGAAAAAACTTTTCACGTATGCATTCCAATCGGCAAAAAACTGTTCAAGTGTGAAAGTTCGAAAAACTTTTTGCAACAATCTTATAACACGAGACACATGCGCACTCACACCGGCATAAAACCGTTCGAACGTAAAATTTGTTCAAAAAACTTTTTAAAGGTATTATATAATGCGCATTCACACCGGCAAAACACCTTCTTAGTGTAAAATTTGTTCGAAAAACTTTTTACGAAAGTATGATTTAATGCGCATTCACACCGGCAAAAAACCGTTTTAGTGTGAAATTTTTTTAAAAAACTTTTCACGAAAGTATGATTTATTGCGCATTTACACCAGCAAAAAACCTTTTCAGTGTGAAATTTGTTCGAAAAAACTTTTTACGAAAGTATGATTTAATGCGCATTCGCACCGGCAAAAAACCTTTTCAGTGTGAAATTTATTTGAAAAACTTTTCACGAAAGTATGATTTAATGCGCATTTGCAACAGCAAAAAACCTTTTTTAGTGTAAAATTTATTTGAAAATCTTTTCACGAAAGTATGATTTAATCCGCCTTTACAACGGCAAAAAACCTTTTTAGTGTGAAATTTGTTCAAAAAACTTTTAACGAAAGTATGAAATAATGCGCATTCACATCGGCAAAAAAAACCTTTTCAGTGTAAAATTTGTTTAAAAAACTTTTCACGAAAATATGATTTAATGCGAATTTACACCAGCAAAAAACCTTTTAAGTGTGAAATTTGTTTAAAAAACTTTTCACAAAAGTATGATTTAACGCCCATTTACAATGGCAAAAAAACTTTTCAGTGTAAAATTTTTTTAAAAAACTTTTCACGAAAGTTTGATTTAATGCGCATTCACACCGGCAAAAAAAACCTTTTCAGTGTGATATTTGTTCAAAAAACTTTTAACAAAGTATAATTTATTGCGCATTCACACCGGCAAAACAACTTTTTAGTGTGAAATGTGTTCAAAAAAATTTCACGAAAATATGATTCACACCGGCAAAAAACCTTTTTAGTGTAAAATTTGTTCAAAAAACTTTTTAAAGGTATTATATAATGCGCATTCACACCGGCAAAACACCTTCTTAGTGTAAAATTTGTTCGAAAAACTTTTTACGAAAGTATGATTTAATGCGCATTCACACCGGCAAAAAACCTTTTTAGTGTGAAATTTTTTTAAAAAACTTTTCACGAAAGTATGATTTATTGCGCATTCACACCAGCAAAAAACCTTTTCAGTGTGAAATTTGTTCGAAAAAACTTTTTACGAAAGTATGATTTAATGCGCATTTACACCGGCAAAAAAACTTTTCAGTGTAAAATTTTTTTAAAAAACTTTTCACGAAAGTTTGATTTAATGCGCATTCACACCGGCAAAAAAAACCTTTTCAGTGTGATATTTGTTCAAAAAACTTTTAACAAAGTATAATTTATTGCGCATTCACACCGGCAAAACAACTTTTTAGTGTGAAATGTGTTCAAAAAAATTTCACGAAAATATGATTCACACCGGCAAAAAACCTTTTTAGTGTAAAATTTGTTCAAAAAACTTTTCACGAAAGTATGATTTAATGTGCATTTACACCAGCATAAAACCGTTCAAGTGTGAAATTTGTTTAAAAAACTTTTCACGAAAGTATGATTTAACGCGCATTCACAACGGCAAAAAACCTTTTCAGTGTAAAATTTTTTTACAAAAGTATGATTTAATGCGCATTTACACCGGCAAAAACCGGCAAAAAACCTTTTCAGTGTGTAATTTGTTCGAAAAACTTTTTACGAAAATTGGATTTAATACAAATTCACACCGGCAAAAAACCTTTTCAGTGTGAAATTTGTTCAAAACACTTTTCACGAAAGTATGATTTAACGCCCATTCACAATGGCAAAAAAACTTTTCAGTGTGAAATTTGTTCAAAAAATTTTTTACCAAAGTATGATTTAATGTGCATTTACGCCGGCAAAAACTGGCAAAAAACCTTTTCAGTGTGAAATTTGTTCGAAAAACTTTTTACAAAAGTATGATTTAATGCGCATTTACACCGGCAAAAATCCTTATCAGTGTAAAATTTGTTTGAAAAACTTTTCAAAAAAGTATTATTTAATGCGCATTCACGCCGGCAAAAAACCTTTTCAGTGTGAAATTTGTTCGAAAAACTTTTTACGAAAGTATGATTTAATGCGAATTCACACCAGCAAAAAACCTTTTTAATGTGAAATTTGTTTAAAAAACTTTTCACAAAAGTATGATTTAATGCGCATTTACACCGGCAAAAAACCTTTTCAGTGTGAAATTTGTTCAAAAAACTTTTTACGAAAGTATAATTTAATGCGCATTCACACCGACAAAAAACCTTTTTAGTGGTAAATTTGTTAAAAAAACTTTTTACGAAAGTATGATTTAATGCGCATTCACACTGGCAAATAACCTTTTTAGTGTGAAATTTGTTCGAAAAACTTTTTACAAAAGTATGATTTAATGCGCATTTACATCGGCAAAAAACCGTTTTCGTGTATAATTTGTTCAAAAAACTTTTTAATAAAGTATGAATTAATGCGCATTCACAACGGCAAAAAACCTTTTCAGTGTAAAATTTGTTAGAAAAACTTTTTACGAAAGTATAATTTAATGCGCCTTTACATCGGCAAAAAACCTTTTCAGTGTGAAATGTGTTCAAAAAACTTTCCACGAAAATATGATTCACACCGGCAAAAAACCTTTTTAGTGTGAAATTTGTTCGAAAAACTTTTCACGAAAGTATGATTTAATGCGCATTCACACCGGCAAAAAAAACCTTTTCAGTGTAAAATTTGTATAAACAACTTTTTACAAAAGTATAATTTATTGCGCATTCACACCGGCAAAAAATCTTTTCAGTGTGAAATTTGTTTGAAAAACTTTTTACCAAAGTATGATTTAATGTGCATTTACACCGGCAAAAAACCTTTTCAGTGTGAAATTTGTTCGAAAAACTTTTCACGAAAGTATGATTTAATGCGAATTTAAACCGGCAAAAAACCTTTTCAGTGTGAAATTTGTTCGAAAAACTATTCACAAAAGTATGATTTAATGCGCATTCACACCGGCAAAAATCCTTATCAGTGTGAAATTTGTTTGAAAAACTTTTCACAAAAGTATTATTTAATGCGCATTCACACCGGCAAAAAACCTTTTCAGTGTGAAATTTGTTCGAAAAAACTTTTCACGTATGCATTCCAATCGGCAAAAAACTGTTCAAGTGTGAAAGTTCGAAAAACTTTTTGCAACAATCTTATAACACGAGACACATGCGCACTCACACCGGCATAAAACCGTTCGAACGTAAAATTTGTTCAAAAAACTTTTTAAAGGTATTATATAATGCGCATTCACACCGGCAAAACACCTTCTTAGTGTAAAATTTGTTCGAAAAACTTTTTACGAAAGTATGATTTAATGCGCATTCACACCGGCAAAAAACCTTTTTAGTGTGAAATTTTTTTAAAAAACTTTTCACGAAAGTATGATTTATTGCGCATTCACACCAGCAAAAAACCTTTTCAGTGTGAAATTTGTTCGAAAAAACTTTTTACGAAAGTATGATTTAATGCGCATTCGCACCGGCAAAAAACCTTTTCAGTGTGAAATTTATTTGAAAAACTTTTCACGAAAGTATGATTTAATGCGCATTTGCAACAGCAAAAAACCTTTTTTAGTGTAAAATTTATTTGAAAATCTTTTCACGAAAGTATGATTTAATCCGCCTTTACAACGGCAAAAAACCTTTTTAGTGTGAAATTTGTTCAAAAAACTTTTAACGAAAGTATGAAATAATGCGCATTCACATCGGCAAAAAAAACCTTTTCAGTGTAAAATTTGTTTAAAAAACTTTTCACGAAAATATGATTTAATGCGAATTTACACCAGCAAAAAACCTTTTAAGTGTGAAATTTGTTTAAAAAACTTTTCACAAAAGTATGATTTAACGCCCATTTACAATGGCAAAAAAACTTTTCAGTGTAAAATTTTTTTAAAAAACTTTTCACGAAAGTTTGATTTAATGCGCATTCACACCGGCAAAAAAAACCTTTTCAGTGTGATATTTGTTCAAAAAACTTTTAACAAAGTATAATTTATTGCGCATTCACACCGGCAAAACAACTTTTTAGTGTGAAATGTGTTCAAAAAAATTTCACGAAAATATGATTCACACCGGCAAAAAACCTTTTTAGTGTAAAATTTGTTCAAAAAACTTTTTAAAGGTATTATATAATGCGCATTCACACCGGCAAAACACCTTCTTAGTGTAAAATTTGTTCGAAAAACTTTTTACGAAAGTATGATTTAATGCGCATTCACACCGGCAAAAAACCTTTTTAGTGTGAAATTTTTTTAAAAAACTTTTCACGAAAGTATGATTTATTGCGCATTCACACCAGCAAAAAACCTTTTCAGTGTGAAATTTGTTCGAAAAAACTTTTTACGAAAGTATGATTTAATGCGCATTTACACCGGCAAAAAAACTTTTCAGTGTAAAATTTTTTTAAAAAACTTTTCACGAAAGTTTGATTTAATGCGCATTCACACCGGCAAAAAAAACCTTTTCAGTGTGATATTTGTTCAAAAAACTTTTAACAAAGTATAATTTATTGCGCATTCACACCGGCAAAACAACTTTTTAGTGTGAAATGTGTTCAAAAAAATTTCACGAAAATATGATTCACACCGGCAAAAAACCTTTTTAGTGTAAAATTTGTTCAAAAAACTTTTCACGAAAGTATGATTTAATGTGCATTTACACCAGCATAAAACCGTTCAAGTGTGAAATTTGTTTAAAAAACTTTTCACGAAAGTATGATTTAACGCGCATTCACAACGGCAAAAAACCTTTTCAGTGTAAAATTTTTTTACAAAAGTATGATTTAATGCGCATTTACACCGGCAAAAACCGGCAAAAAACCTTTTCAGTGTGTAATTTGTTCGAAAAACTTTTTACGAAAGTATGATTTAATGCGCATTTACACCGGCAAAAATCCTTATCAGTGTAAAATTTGTTTGAAAAACTTTTCAAAAAAGTATTATTTAATGCGCATTCACACCGGCAAAAAACCTTTTCAGTGTGAAATTTGTTCGAAAAACTTTTTACGAAAGTATGATTTAATGCGAATTCACACCAGCAAAAAACCTTTTTAATGTGAAATTTGTTTAAAAAACTTTTCACAAAAGTATGATTTAATGCGCATTTACACCGGCAAAAAACCTTTTCAGTGTGAAATTTGTTCAAAAAACTTTTTACGAAAGTATAATTTAATGCGCATTCACACCGACAAAAAACCTTTTTAGTGTTAAATTTGTTAAAAAAACTTTTTACGAAAGTATGATTTAATGCGCATTCACACCGGCAAAAAACCTTTTTAGTGTGAAATTTGTTCGAAAAACTTTTTACAAAAGTATGATTTAATGCGCATTTACATCGGCAAAAAACCGTTTTCGTGTATAATTTGTTCAAAAAACTTTTTAATAAAGTATGAATTAATGCGCATTCACAACGGCAAAAAACCTTTTCAGTGTAAAATTTGTTAGAAAAACTTTTTACGAAAGTATAATTTAATGCGCCTTTACATCGGCAAAAAACCTTTTCAGTGTGAAATGTGTTCAAAAAACTTTCCACGAAAATATGATTCACACCGGCAAAAAACCTTTTTAGTGTGAAATTTGTTCGAAAAACTTTTCACGAAAGTATGATTTAATGCGCATTCACACCGGCAAAAAAAACCTTTTCAGTGTAAAATTTGTATAAACAACTTTTTACAAAAGTATAATTTATTGCGCATTCACACCGGCAAAAAATCTTTTCAGTGTGAAATTTGTTTGAAAAACTTTTTACCAAAGTATGATTTAATGTGCATTTACACCGGCAAAAAAACCTTTTCGGTGTGAAATTTGTTCGAAAAACTTTTCACGAAAGTATGATTTAATGCGAATTTAAACCGGCAAAAAACCTTTTCAGTGTGAAATTTGTTCGAAAAACTATTCACAAAAGTATGATTTAATGCGCATTCACACCGGCAAAAATCCTTATCAGTGTGAAATTTGTTTGAAAAACTTTTCACAAAAGTATTATTTAATGCGCATTCACACCGGCAAAAAACCTTTTCAGTGTGAAATTTGTTCGAAAAAACTTTTCACGTATGCATTCCAATCGGCAAAAAACTGTTCAAGTGTGAAAGTTCGAAAAACTTTTTGCAACAATCTTATAACACGAGACACATGCGCACTCACACCGGCATAAAACCGTTCGAACGTAAAATTTGTTCAAAAAACTTTTTAAAGGTATTATATAATGCGCATTCACACCGGCAAAACACCTTCTTAGTGTAAAATTTGTTCGAAAAACTTTTTACGAAAGTATGATTTAATGCGCATTCACACCGGCAAAAAACCGTTTTAGTGTGAAATTTTTTTAAAAAACTTTTCACGAAAGTATGATTTATTGCGCATTCACACCAGCAAAAAACCTTTTCAGTGTGAAATTTGTTCGAAAAAACTTTTTACGAAAGTATGATTTAATGCGCATTCGCACCGGCAAAAAACCTTTTCAGTGTGAAATTTATTTGAAAAACTTTTCACGAAAGTATGATTTAATGCGCATTTGCAACAGCAAAAAACCTTTTTTAGTGTAAAATTTATTTGAAAATCTTTTCACGAAAGTATGATTTAATCCGCCTTTACAACGGCAAAAAACCTTTTTAGTGTGAAATTTGTTCAAAAAACTTTTAACGAAAGTATGAAATAATGCGCATTCACATCGGCAAAAAAAACCTTTTCAGTGTAAAATTTGTTTAAAAAACTTTTCACGAAAATATGATTTAATGCGAATTTACACCAGCAAAAAACCTTTTAAGTGTGAAATTTGTTTAAAAAACTTTTCACAAAAGTATGATTTAACGCCCATTTACAATGGCAAAAAAACTTTTCAGTGTAAAATTTTTTTAAAAAACTTTTCACGAAAGTTTGATTTAATGCGCATTCACACCGGCAAAAAAAACCTTTTCAGTGTGATATTTGTTCAAAAAACTTTTAACAAAGTATAATTTATTGCGCATTCACACCGGCAAAACAACTTTTTAGTGTGAAATGTGTTCAAAAAAATTTCACGAAAATATGATTCACACCGGCAAAAAACCTTTTTAGTGTAAAATTTGTTCAAAAAACTTTTCACGAAAGTATGATTTAATGTGCATTTACACCAGCATAAAACCGTTCAAGTGTGAAATTTGTTTAAAAAACTTTTCACGAAAGTATGATTTAACGCGCATTCACAACGGCAAAAAACCTTTTCAGTGTAAAATTTTTTTACAAAAGTATGATTTAATGCGCATTTACACCGGCAAAAACCGGCAAAAAACCTTTTCAGTGTGTAATTTGTTCGAAAAACTTTTTACGAAAATTGGATTTAATACAAATTCACACCGGCCAAAAACCTTTTCAGTGTGAAATTTGTTCAAAACACTTTTCACGAAAGTATGATTTAACGCCCATTCACAATGGCAAAAAAACTTTTCAGTGTGAAATTTGTTCAAAAAATTTTTTACCAAAGTATGATTTAATGTGCATTTACGCCGGCAAAAACTGGCAAAAAACCTTTTCAGTGTGAAATTTGTTCGAAAAACTTTTTACGAAAGTATGATTTAATGCGAATTCAAACCGGCAAAAAACCTTTTCAGTGTGAAATTTGTTCGAAAAACTTTTTACAAAAGTATGATTTAATGCGCATTTACACCGGCAAAAAACCTTTTCAGTGTGAAATTTGTTCAAAAAACTTTTTACGAAAGTATAATTTAATGCGCATTCACACCGACAAAAAACCTTTTTAGTGGTAAATTTGTTAAAAAAACTTTTTACGAAAGTATGATTTAATGCGCATTCACACCGGCAAAAAACCTTTTTAGTGTGAAATTTGTTCGAAAAACTTTTTACAAAAGTATGATTTAATGCGCATTTACATCGGCAAAAAACCGTTTTCGTGTATAATTTGTTCAAAAAACTTTTTAATAAAGTATGAATTAATGCGCATTCACAACGGCAAAAAACCTTTTCAGTGTAAAATTTGTTAGAAAAACTTTTTACGAAAGTATAATTTAATGCGCCTTTACATCGGCAAAAAACCTTTTCAGTGTGAAATGTGTTCAAAAAACTTTCCACGAAAATATGATTCACACCGGCAAAAAACCTTTTTAGTGTGAAATTTGTTCGAAAAACTTTTCACGAAAGTATGATTTAATGCGCATTCACACCGGCAAAAAAAACCTTTTCAGTGTAAAATTTGTATAAACAACTTTTTACAAAAGTATAATTTATTGCGCATTCACACCGGCAAAAAATCTTTTCAGTGTGAAATTTGTTTGAAAAACTTTTTACCAAAGTATGATTTAATGTGCATTTACACCGGCAAAAAACCTTTTCAGTGTGAAATTTGTTCGAAAAACTTTTCACGAAAGTATGATTTAATGCGAATTTAAACCGGCAAAAAACCTTTTCAGTGTGAAATTTGTTCGAAAAACTATTCACAAAAGTATGATTTAATGCGCATTCACACCGGCAAAAATCCTTATCAGTGTGAAATTTGTTTGAAAAACTTTTCACAAAAGTATTATTTAATGCGCATTCACACCGGCAAAAAACCTTTTCAGTGTGAAATTTGTTCGAAAAAACTTTTCACGTATGCATTCCAATCGGCAAAAAACTGTTCAAGTGTGAAAGTTCGAAAAACTTTTTGCAACAATCTTATAACACGAGACACATGCGCACTCACACCGGCATAAAACCGTTCGAACGTAAAATTTGTTCAAAAAACTTTTTAAAGGTATTATATAATGCGCATTCACACCGGCAAAACACCTTCTTAGTGTAAAATTTGTTCGAAAAACTTTTTACGAAAGTATGATTTAATGCGCATTCACACCGGCAAAAAACCTTTTTAGTGTGAAATTTTTTTAAAAAACTTTTCACGAAAGTATGATTTATTGCGCATTCACACCAGCAAAAAACCTTTTCAGTGTGAAATTTGTTCGAAAAAACTTTTTACGAAAGTATGATTTAATGCGCATTCGCACCGGCAAAAAACCTTTTCAGTGTGAAATTTATTTGAAAAACTTTTCACGAAAGTATGATTTAATGCGCATTTGCAACAGCAAAAAACCTTTTTTAGTGTAAAATTTATTTGAAAATCTTTTCACGAAAGTATGATTTAATCCGCCTTTACAACGGCAAAAAACCTTTTTAGTGTGAAATTTGTTCAAAAAACTTTTAACGAAAGTATGAAATAATGCGCATTCACATCGGCAAAAAAAACCTTTTCAGTGTAAAATTTGTTTAAAAAACTTTTCACGAAAATATGATTTAATGCGAATTTACACCAGCAAAAAACCTTTTAAGTGTGAAATTTGTTTAAAAAACTTTTCACAAAAGTATGATTTAACGCCCATTTACAATGGCAAAAAAACTTTTCAGTGTAAAATTTTTTTAAAAAACTTTTCACGAAAGTATGATTTAATGCGCATTCACACCAGCAAAAAATCTTTTCAGTGTAAAATTTGTTTAAAAAACTTTTCACGAAAATATGATTTAATGCGCATTTACACCAGCAAAAAACCTTTTAAGTGTGAAATTTGTTTAAAAAACTTTTCACAAAAGTATGATTTAACGCCCATTCACAATGGCAAAAAAACTTTTCAGTGTGAAATTTGTTTAAAAAACTTTTTACGAAAGTATAATTTAATGCGCATTTACACCAGCAAAAAACCTTTTAAGCGTGAAATTTGTTTGAAAAACTTTTCACCAAAGTATAATTTAATGTGCATTTACACCGGCAAAAACCGGCAAAAAACCTTTTCAGTGTGAAATTTGTTCAAAAAACTTTTCACGAAAGTATGATTTAATGCGAATTTAAACCGGCAAAAAACCTTTTCAGTGTGAAATTTGTTCGAAAAACTATTCACAAAAGTTTGATTTAATGCGCATTTACACCGGCAAAAATCCTTATCAGTGTGAAATTTTTTTGAAAAACTTTTCACAAAAGTATTATTTAATGCGCATTCACACCGGCAAAAAACCTTTTCAGTGTGAAATTTGTTCGAAAAACTTTTCACGAAAGTATGATTTATTGCGCATTTACACCGGCAAAAAACCTTTTCAGTGTTAAATTTGTTCGAAAAACTTTTTACGAAAGTATGATTTAATGCGCATTCACACCGGCAAAAAACCTTTTTAGTGTGAAATTTGTTCAAAAAACTTTTTACAAAAGTATGATTTAATGCGCATTTACATCGGCAAAAAACCTTTTCAGTGTGAAATTTGTTTAAAAAACTTTTTACTAAAGTATCATTTAATGCGCATTCACACCGGCAAAAAACCTTCTCAGTGTAAACTTTGTTCGAAAAACTTTTCACGAAAATATGATTCACACCGGCAAAAAACCTTTTTAGTGTGAAATTTGTTCGAAAAACTTTTCACGAAAGTATGATTTAATGCGCATTTACATCGGCAAAAAAAACCTTTTTAGTGTGAAATTTGTTCAAAAAACTTTTCACGTATGCATTCCAATCGACAAAAAACTGTTCAAGTGTGAAAGTTCGAAAAACTTTTTGCAACAATCTTATAACACGAGACACATGCGCACTCACACCGGCATAAAACCGTTCGAACGTAAAATTTGTTCAAAAAACTTTTTAAAGGTATTATATAATGCGCATTCACACCGGCAAAACACCTTCTTAGTGTAAAATTTGTTCGAAAAACTTTTTACGAAAGTATGATTTAATGCGCATTCACACCGGCAAAAAACCTTTTTAGTGTGAAATTTTTTTAAAAAACTTTTCACGAAAGTATGATTTATTGCGCATTTACACCAGCAAAAAACCTTTTCAGTGTGAAATTTGTTCGAAAAAACTTTTTACGAAAGTATGATTTAATGCGCATTCGCACCGGCAAAAAACCTTTTCAGTGTGAAATTTATTTGAAAAACTTTTCACGAAAGTATGATTTAATGCGCATTTGCAACAGCAAAAAACCTTTTTTAGTGTAAAATTTATTTGAAAATCTTTTCACGAAAGTATGATTTAATCCGCCTTTACAACGGCAAAAAACCTTTTTAGTGTGAAATTTGTTCAAAAAACTTTTAACGAAAGTATGAAATAATGCGCATTCACATCGGCAAAAAAAACCTTTTCAGTGTAAAATTTGTTTAAAAAACTTTTCACGAAAATATGATTTAATGCGAATTTACACCAGCAAAAAACCTTTTAAGTGTGAAATTTGTTTAAAAAACTTTTCACAAAAGTATGATTTAACGCCCATTTACAATGGCAAAAAAACTTTTCAGTGTAAAATTTTTTTAAAAAACTTTTCACGAAAGTTTGATTTAATGCGCATTCACACCGGCAAAAAAAACCTTTTCAGTGTGATATTTGTTCAAAAAACTTTTAACAAAGTATAATTTATTGCGCATTCACACCGGCAAAACAACTTTTTAGTGTGAAATGTGTTCAAAAAAATTTCACGAAAATATGATTCACACCGGCAAAAAACCTTTTTAGTGTAAAATTTGTTCAAAAAACTTTTCACGAAAGTATGATTTAATGTGCATTTACACCAGCATAAAACCGTTCAAGTGTGAAATTTGTTTAAAAAACTTTTCACGAAAGTATGATTTAACGCGCATTCACAACGGCAAAAAACCTTTTCAGTGTAAAATTTTTTTACAAAAGTATGATTTAATGCGCATTTACACCGGCAAAAACCGGCAAAAAACCTTTTCAGTGTGTAATTTGTTCGAAAAACTTTTTACGAAAATTGGATTTAATACAAATTCACACCGGCAAAAAACCTTTTCAGTGTGAAATTTGTTCAAAACACTTTTTACGAAAGTATGATTTAACGCCCATTCACAATGGCAAAAAAACTTTTCAGTGTGAAATTTGTTCAAAAAATTTTTTACCAAAGTATGATTTAATGTGCATTTACGCCGGCAAAAACTGGCAAAAAACCTTTTCAGTGTGAAATTTGTTCGAAAAACTTTTTACGAAAGTATGATTTAATGCGAATTCAAACCGGCAAAAAACCTTTTCAGTGTGAAATTTGTTCGAAAAACTTTTTACAAAAGTATGATTTAATGCGCATTTACACCGGCAAAAATCCTTATCAGTGTAAAATTTGTTTGAAAAACTTTTCAAAAAAGTATTATTTAATGCGCATTCACACCGGCAAAAAACCTTTTCAGTGTGAAATTTGTTCGAAAAACTTTTTACGAAAGTATGATTTAATGCGAATTCACACCAGCAAAAAACCTTTTTAATGTGAAATTTGTTTAAAAAACTTTTCACAAAAGTATGATTTAATGCGCATTTACACCGGCAAAAAACCTTTTCAGTGTGAAATTTGTTCAAAAAACTTTTTACGAAAGTATAATTTAATGCGCATTCACACCGACAAAAAACCTTTTTAGTGGTAAATTTGTTAAAAAAACTTTTTACGAAAGTATGATTTAATGCGCATTCACACCGGCAAAAAACCTTTTTAGTGTGAAATTTGTTCGAAAAACTTTTTACAAAAGTATGATTTAATGCGCATTTACATCGGCAAAAAACCGTTTTCGTGTATAATTTGTTCAAAAAACTTTTTAATAAAGTATGAATTAATGCGCATTCACAACGGCAAAAAACCTTTTCAGTGTAAAATTTGTTAGAAAAACTTTTTACGAAAGTATAATTTAATGCGCCTTTACATCGGCAAAAAACCTTTTCAGTGTGAAATGTGTTCAAAAAAATTTCCACGAAAATATGATTCACACCGGCAAAAAACCTTTTTAGTGTGAAATTTGTTCGAAAAACTTTTCACGAAAGTATGATTTAATGCGCATTCACACCGGCAAAAAAAACCTTTTCAGTGTAAAATTTGTATAAACAACTTTTTACAAAAGTATAATTTATTGCGCATTCACACCGGCAAAAAATCTTTTCAGTGTGAAATTTGTTTGAAAAACTTTTTACCAAAGTATGATTTAATGTGCATTTACACCGGCAAAAAACCTTTTCAGTGTGAAATTTGTTCGAAAAACTTTTCACGAAAGTATGATTTAATGCGAATTTAAACCGGCAAAAAACCTTTTCAGTGTGAAATTTGTTCGAAAAACTATTCACAAAAGTATGATTTAATGCGCATTCACACCGGCAAAAATCCTTATCAGTGTGAAATTTGTTTGAAAAACTTTTCACAAAAGTATTATTTAATGCGCATTCACACCGGCAAAAAACCTTTTCAGTGTGAAATTTGTTCGAAAAAACTTTTCACGTATGCATTCCAATCGGCAAAAAACTGTTCAAGTGTGAAAGTTCGAAAAACTTTTTGCAACAATCTTATAACACGAGACACATGCGCACTCACACCGGCATAAAACCGTTCGAACGTAAAATTTGTTCAAAAAACTTTTTAAAGGTATTATATAATGCGCATTCACACCGGCAAAACACCTTCTTAGTGTAAAATTTGTTCGAAAAACTTTTTACGAAAGTATGATTTAATGCGCATTCACACCGGCAAAAAACCTTTTTAGTGTGAAATTTTTTTAAAAAACTTTTCACGAAAGTATGATTTATTGCGCATTCACACCAGCAAAAAACCTTTTCAGTGTGAAATTTGTTCGAAAAAACTTTTTACGAAAGTATGATTTAATGCGCATTCGCACCGGCAAAAAACCTTTTCAGTGTGAAATTTATTTGAAAAACTTTTCACGAAAGTATGATTTAATGCGCATTTGCAACAGCAAAAAACCTTTTTTAGTGTAAAATTTATTTGAAAATCTTTTCACGAAAGTATGATTTAATCCGCCTTTACAACGGCAAAAAACCTTTTTAGTGTGAAATTTGTTCAAAAAACTTTTAACGAAAGTATGAAATAATGCGCATTCACATCGGCAAAAAAAACCTTTTCAGTGTAAAATTTGTTTAAAAAACTTTTCACGAAAATATGATTTAATGCGAATTTACACCAGCAAAAAACCTTTTAAGTGTGAAATTTGTTTAAAAAACTTTTCACAAAAGTATGATTTAACGCCCATTTACAATGGCAAAAAAACTTTTCAGTGTAAAATTTTTTTAAAAAACTTTTCACGAAAGTATGATTTAATGCGCATTCACACCAGCAAAAAATCTTTTCAGTGTAAAATTTGTTTAAAAAACTTTTCACGAAAATATGATTTAATGCGCATTTACACCAGCAAAAAACCTTTTAAGTGTGAAATTTGTTTAAAAAACTTTTCACAAAAGTATGATTTAACGCCCATTCACAATGGCAAAAAAACTTTTCAGTGTGAAATTTGTTTAAAAAACTTTTTACGAAAGTATAATTTAATGCGCATTTACACTAGCAAAAAACCTTTTAAGCGTGAAATTTGTTTGAAAAACTTTTCACCAAAGTATAATTTAATGTGCATTTACACCGGCAAAAACCGGCAAAAAACCTTTTCAGTGTGAAATTTGTTCAAAAAACTTTTCACGAAAGTATGATTTAATGCGAATTTAAACCGGCAAAAAACCTTTTCAGTGTGAAATTTGTTCGAAAAACTATTCACAAAAGTTTGATTTAATGCGCATTTACACCGGCAAAAATCCTTATCAGTGTGAAATTTTTTTGAAAAACTTTTCACAAAAGTATTATTTAATGCGCATTCACACCGGCAAAAAACCTTTTCAGTGTGAAATTTGTTCGAAAAACTTTTCACGAAAGTATGATTTATTGCGCATTTACACCGGCAAAAAACCTTTTCAGTGTTAAATTTGTTCGAAAAACTTTTTACGAAAGTATGATTTAATGCGCATTCACACCGGCAAAAAACCTTTTTAGTGTGAAATTTGTTCAAAAAACTTTTTACAAAAGTATGATTTAATGCGCATTTACATCGGCAAAAAACCTTTTCAGTGTGAAATTTGTTTAAAAAACTTTTTACTAAAGTATCATTTAATGCGCATTCACACCGGCAAAAAACCTTCTCAGTGTAAACTTTGTTCGAAAAACTTTTCACGAAAATATGATTCACACCGGCAAAAAACCTTTTTAGTGTGAAATTTGTTCGAAAAACTTTTCACGAAAGTATGATTTAATGCGCATTTACATCGGCAAAAAAAACCTTTTTAGTGTGAAATTTGTTCAAAAAACTTTTCACGTATGCATTCCAATCGACAAAAAACTGTTCAAGTGTGAAAGTTCGAAAAACTTTTTGCAACAATCTTATTACACGAGACTTATGCGCACTCACACCGGCATAAAACCGTTCGAGTGTAAAATTTGTTCAAAAAACTTTTTAAAAGTATTATATAATGCACATTCACACCGGCAAAAAACCTTTTTAGTGTAAAATTTGTTCGAAAAACTTTTTACGAATGTATGATTTATTGCGCATTCACACCGGCAAAAAACCATTTTAGTGTGAAATTTTTTTAAAAAACTTTTCACGAAAGTATGATTTAATGCGCATTCACACCAGCAAAAAACCTTTTCAGTGTGAAATTTGTTCAAAAAAACTTTTTACGAAAGTATGATTTAATGCGCATTCACACCAGCAAAAAACCTTTTCAGTGTGAAATTTATTTGAAAAACTTTTCACGAAAGTATGATTTAATGCGCATTTGCAACAGCAAAAAACCTTTTTTAGTGTAAAATTTATTTGAAAATCTTTTCACGAAAGTATGATTTAATGCGCCTTTACAACGGCAAAAAACCTTTTTAGTGTGAAATTTGTTCAAAAAACTTTTAACGAAAGTATGAAATAATGCGCATTCACATCGGCAAAAAAAACCTTTTCAGTGTAAAATTTGCTCGAAAAACTTTTCACGAAAGTATGATTTAATGCGCATTCACACCGGCAAAAAATCTTTTCAGTGTAAAATTTGTTTAAAAAACTTTTCACGAAAATATGATTTAATGCGCATGTACACCAGCAAAAAACCTTTTTAGTGTGAAATTTGTTCGAAAAACTTTTCACAAAAGTATGATTTAACGCCCATTCACAATGGCAAAAAAACTTTTCAGTGTGAAATTTGTTCAAAAAACTTTTTACAAAAGTATAATTTATTGCGCATTCACACCGGCAAAAAACCTTTTCAGTGTGAAATTTGTTCGAAAAACTTTTCACGAAAGTATGATTTAATTTGAATTTAAACCGGCAAAAAACCTTTTCAGTGTGAAATTTGTTCAAAAAACTATTCACAAAAGTATGATTTAATGCGCATTCACACCGGCAAAAGACCTTTTCAGTGTAAAATTTGTTCGAAAAACTTTTCAGGAAAGTATGATTTATTGCGCATTTACACCGGCAAAAAACCTTTTTAGCGTTAAATTTGTTTAAAAAACTTTTTACGAAAGTGATTTAATGCGCATTCACACCGGTAAAAAACCTTTTTAGTGTGAAATTTGTTCGAAAAACTTTTTACAAAAGTATGATTTAATGCGCATTCACACCGGCAAAAAACCTTTTTAGTGTAAAATTTGTTTGAAAAACTTTTCACGAAAGTATGATTTAATGCGCATTCACACCGGCAAAAAACCTTTTCAGTGTGAAATGTGTTCAAAAAACTTTTCACGAAAATATGATTCACACCGGCAAAAAACCTTTTTAGTGTGAAATTTGTTCGAAAAACTTTTCACGAAAGTATGATGATGATTAATGCGCATTTACACCGGCAAAAAACCTTTTCAGTGTGAAATTTGTTCAAAAAACTTTTTACGAAAGTATAATTTAATGCGCATTTACACCAGCAAAAAACCTTTTAAGTGTGAAATTTGTTCAAAAAACTTTTCACGAACGTATGATTTAATGCGCATTCACACCGGCAAAAAAAACCTTTTCAGTGTAAAAATTGTTTAAAAAACTTTTCACAAAAGTATAATTTATTGCGCATTCACACCGGCAAAAAACCTTTTCAGTGTGAAATTTGTTTGAAAAACTTTTCACCAAAGTATGATTTAATGTGCATTTACACCGGCAAAAAACCTTTTCAGTGTGAAATTTGTTCGAAAAACTTTTTACGAAAGTATGATTTAATGCGAATTTAAACCAGCAAAAAACCTTTTCAGTGTGAAATTTGTTCGAAAAACTATTTACAAAAGTATGATTTTATGCGCATTCACACCGGCAAAAATCATTATCAGTGTGAAATTTGTTTAAAAAACTTTTCACAAAAGTATTATTTACTGCGCATTCACACCGGCAAAAAACCTTTTCAGTGTGAAATTTGTTCGAAAAAACTTTTCACGTATGCATTCCAATCGGCAAAAAACTGTTCAAGTGTGAAAGTTCGAAAAACTTTTTGCAACAATCTTATAACACGAGACACCGGCATAAAACCGTTTGAGTGTAAAATTTGTTCAAAAAACTTTTTAAAAGTATTATATAATGCGCATTCACACCGGCAAAACACCTTTTTAGTGTAAAATTTGTTCGAAAAACTTTTTACAAAAGTATGATTTAATGCGCATTCACACCGGCAAAAAACCTTTTTAGTGTGAAATTTTTTTAAAAAACTTTTCACGAAAGTATGATTTAATGCGCATTCACACCAGCAAAAAACCTTTTCAGTGTAAAATTTGTTCGAAAAAACTTTTTACGAAAGTATGAATTAATGCGCATTCACACCGGCAAAAAACCTTTTCAGTGTGAAATTTGTTCAAAAAACTTTTCACAAAAATATGAAAAAATGCGCATTCACATCGGCAAATAAAACCTTTTCAGTGTAAAATTTGTTCGAAAAACTTTTCACGAAAATATGATTTAATGCGCATTTACACCAGCAAAAAACCTTTTTAGTGTGAAATTTGTTCGAAAAACTTTTCACAAAAGTATGATTTAATAGCAAAAAAACTTTTCAGTGTGAAATTTTTTTAAAAAACTTTTCACGAAAGTATGATTTAATGCGCATTTACACCAGCAAAAAATCTTTTCAGTGTAAAATTTGTTTAAAAAACTTTTCACGAAAGTATGATTTAATGCGCATTTACACCAGCAAAAAACCTTTTTAGTGTGAAATTTGTTTAAAAACTTTTCGCGAAAGTATGATTTAATGCGCATTTACACCGGCAAAAAACCTTTTCAGTGTAAAATTTGTTTGAAAAACTTTTTACAAAAGTATGATTTAACGCCCATTCACAATGGCAAAAAAACTTTTTAGTGTGAAATTTGTTCAAAAAACTTTTCACCAAAGTATAATCTAATGTGCATTTACACCGGCAAAAACCGGCATAAAACCTTTTCAGTGTGAAATTTGTTCAAAAAACTTTTCACGAAAGTATGATTTAATGCGAATTTAAACCGGCAAAAACCTTTTCAATGTGAAATTTGTTCGAAAAACTATTCACAAAAGTATGATTTAATGCGCATTTACACCGGCAAAAATCCTTATCAGTGTGAATTTTTTTTAAAAAACTTTTCACAAAAGTATTTTTTAATGCGCATTCACACCGGCAAAAAACCTTTTCAGTTTGAAATTTGTTCGAAAAACTTTTCACGAAAGTATGATTTATTGCGCATTTACACCGGCAAAAAACCTTTTCAGTGTTAAATTTGTTCGAAAAACTTTTTACGAAAGTATGATTTAATGCGCATTCACACCGGCAAAAAACCTTTTTGGTGTGAAATTTGTTCGAAAAACTTGTTACAAAAGTATGATTTAATGCGCATTTACATCGGCAAAAAACCTTTTCAGTAAGAAATTTGTTTAAAAAACTTTTTACTAAAGAATGAATTAACGCGCATTCACAACGGCAAAAAACCTTTTCAGTTTAAAATTTGTTAGAAAAACTTTTTACGAAAGTATGATTTAATGCGCATTCACACCGGCAAAAAACCTTCTCAGTGTAAACTTTGTTCGAAAAACTTTTCACGAAAATATGATTTACACCGGCAAAAAACCTTTTTAGTGTAAAATTTGTTCGAAAAACTTTTTACGAAAGTATGATTTAATGCGCATTCACATCGGCAAAAAAAACCTTTTTAGTGTGAAATTTGTTCGAAAAACTTTTCACGTATGCATTTCAATCGGCAAAAAACTGTTCAAGTGTAAAAGTTCAAAAAACTTTTTAAAAGTATTATATAATGCACATTCACACCGGCAAAAAACTTTTTTAGTGTAAAATTTGTTCGAAAAACTTTTTACGAAAGTATGATTTATTGCGCATTCACACCGGCAAAAAATCTTTTCAGTGTAAAATTTGTTCGAAAAAACTTTTTACGAAAGTATGATTTAATGCGCATTCGCACCGGCAAAAAACCTTTTCAGTGTGAAATTTATTTGAAAAACTTTTCACGAAAGTATGATTTAATGCGCATTTGCAACAGCAAAAAACCTTTTTTAGTGTAAAATTTATTTGAAAATCTTTTCACGAAAGTATGATTTAATGCGCCTTTACAACGGCAAAAAACCTTTTTAGTGTGAAATTTGTTCAAAAAACTTTTAACGAAAGTATGAAATAATGCGCATTCACATCGGCAAAAAAAACCTTTTCAGTGTAAAATTTGTTTAAAAAACTTTTCACGAAAATATGATTTAATGCGAATTTACACCAGCAAAAAACCTTTTAAGTGTGAAATTTGTTTAAAAAACTTTTCACAAAAGTATGATTTAACGCCCATTTACAATGGCAAAAAAACTTTTCAGTGTAAAATTTTTTTAAAAAACTTTTCACGAAAGTATGATTTAATGCGCATTCACACCAGCAAAAAATCTTTTCAGTGTAAAATTTGTTTAAAAAACTTTTCACGAAAATATGATTTAATGCGCATTTACACCAGCAAAAAACCTTTTTAGTGTGAAATTTGTTTAAAAAACTTTTCACAAAAGTATGATTTAACGCCCATTCACAATGGCAAAAAAACTTTTCAGTGTGAAATTTGTTTAAAAAACTTTTCACGAAAGTATAATTTAATGCGCATTTACACCAGCAAAAAACCTTTTAAGCGTGAAATTTGTTTGAAAAATTTTTCACCAAAGTATAATTTAATGTGCATTTACACCGGCAAAAACCGGCAAAAAACCTTTTCAGTGTGAAATTTGTTCAAAAAACTTTTTACGAAAGTATGATTTAATGCGAATTTAAACCGGCAAAAAACCTTTTCAGTGTGAAATTTGTTCGAAAAACTATTCACAAAAGTTTGATTTAATGCGCATTTACACCGGCAAAAATCCTTATCAGTGTGAAATTTTTTTGAAAAACTTTTCACAAAAGTATTATTTAATGCGCATTCACACCGGCAAAAAACCTTTTCAGTGTGAAATTTGTTCGAAAAACTTTTCACGAAAGTATGATTTATTGCGCATTTACACCGGCAAAAAACCTTTTCAGTGTTAAATTTGTTCGAAAAACTTTTTACGAAAGTATGATTTAATGCGCATTTACACCGGCAAAAAACCTTTTTAGTGTGAAATTTGTTCAAAAAACTTTTTACAAAAGTATGATTTAATGCGCATTTACATCGGCAAAAAACCTTTTCAGTGTGAAATTTGTTTAAAAAACTTTTTACTAAAGTATCGTTTAATGCGCATTCACACCGGCAAAAAACCTTCTCAGTGTAAACTTTGTTCGAAAAACTTTTCACGAAAATATGATTCACACCGGCAAAAAACCTTTTTAGTGTGAAATTTGTTCGAAAAACTTTTCACGAAAGTATGATTTAATGCGCATTTACATCGGCAAAAAAAACCTTTTTAGTGTGAAATTTGTTCAAAAAACTTTTCACGTATGCATTCCAATCGACAAAAAACTGTTCAAGTGTGAAAGTTCGAAAAACTTTTTGCAACAATCTTATTACACGAGACTTATGCGCACTCACACCGGCATAAAACCGTTCGAGTGTAAAATTTGTTCAAAAAACTTTTTAAAAGTATTATATAAAGCACATTCACACCGGCAAAAAACCTTTTTAGTGTAAAATTTGTTCGAAAAACTTTTTACGAATGTATGATTTATTGCGCATTCACACCGGCAAAAAACCTTTTTAGTGTGAAATTTTTTTAAAAAACTTTTCACGAAAGTATGATTTAATGCGCATTCACACCAGCAAAAAACCTTTTCAGTGTGAAATTTGTTCAAAAAAACTTTTTACGAAAGTATGATTTAATGCGCATTCACACCAGCAAAAAACCTTTTCAGTGTGAAATTTATTTGAAAAACTTTTTACGAAAGTATGATTTAATGCGCATTTGCAACAGCAAAAAACCTTTTTTAGTGTAAAATTTATTTGAAAATCTTTTCACGAAAGTATGATTTAATGCGCCTTTACAACGGCAAAAAACCTTTTTAGTGTGAAATTTGTTCAAAAAACTTTTAACGAAAGTATGAAATAATGCGCATTCACATCGGCAAAAAAAACCTTTTCAGTGTAAAATTTGTTCGAAAAACTTTTCACGAAAGTATGATTTAATGCGCATTCACACCGGCAAAAAATCTTTTCAGTGTAAAATTTGTTTAAAAAACTTTTCACGAAAATATGATTTAATGCGCATGTACACCAGCAAAAAACCTTTTTAGTGTGAAATTTGTTCGAAAAACTTTTCACAAAAGTATGATTTAACGCCCATTCACAATGGCAAAAAAACTTTTCAGTGTGAAATTTGTTCAAAAAACTTTTTACAAAAGTATAATTTATTGCGCATTCACACCGGCAAAAAACCTTTTCAGTGTGAAATTTGTTTGAAAAACTTTTCACCAAAGTATGATTTAATGTGCATTTACACCGGCAAAAACCGGCAAAAAACCTTTTCAGTGTGAAATTTGTTCGAAAAACTTTTCACGAAAGTATGATTTAATTTGAATTTAAACCGGCAAAAAACCTTTTCAGTGTGAAATTTGTTCAAAAAACTATTCACAAAAGTATGATTTAATGCGCATTCACACCGGCAAAAAACCTTTTCAGTGTAAAATTTGTTCGAAAAACTTTTCAGGAAAGTATGATTTATTGCGCATTTACACCGGCAAAAAACCTTTTTAGCGTTAAATTTGTTTAAAAAACTTTTTACGAAAGTAATTTAATGCGCATTCACACCGGTAAAAAACCTTTTTAGTGTGAAATTTGTTCGAAAAACTTTTTACAAAAGTATGATTTAATGCGCATTCACACCGGCAAAAAACCTTTTTAGTGTAAAATTTGTTTGAAAAACTTTTCACGAAAGTATGATTTAATGCGCATTCACACCGGCAAAAAACCTTTTCAGTGTGAAATGTGTTCAAAAAACTTTTCACGAAAATATGATTCACACCGGCAAAAAACCTTTTTAGTGTGAAATTTGTTCGAAAAACTTTTCACGAAAGTATGATGATGATTAATGCGCATTTACACCGGCAAAAAACCTTTTCAGTGTGAAATTTGTTCAAAAAACTTTTTACGAAAGTATAATTTAATGCGCATTTACACCAGCAAAAAACCTTTTAAGTGTGAAATTTGTTCAAAAAACTTTTCACGAACGTATGATTTAATGCGCATTCACACCGGCAAAAAAAACCTTTTCAGTGTAAAAATTGTTTAAAAAACTTTTCACAAAAGTATAATTTATTGCGCATTCACACCGGCAAAAAACCTTTTCAGTGTGAAATTTGTTTGAAAAACTTTTCACCAAAGTATGATTTAATGTGCATTTACACCGGCAAAAAACCTTTTCAGTGTGAAATTTGTTCGAAAAACTTTTCACGAAAGTATGATTTAATGCGAATTTAAACCAGCAAAAAACCTTTTCAGTGTGAAATTTGTTCGAAAAACTATTCACAAAAGTATGATTTTATGCGCATTCACACCGGCAAAAATCATTATCAGTGTGAAATTTGTTTAAAAAACTTTTCACAAAAGTATTATTTACTGCGCATTCACACCGGCAAAAAACCTTTTCAGTGTGAAATTTGTTCGAAAAAACTTTTCACGTATGCATTCCAATCGGCAAAAAACTGTTCAAGTGTGAAAGTTTGAAAAACTTTTTGCAACAATCTTATAACACGAGACACCGGCATAAAACCGTTCGAGTGTAAAATTTGTTCAAAAAACTTTTTAAAAGTATTATATAATGCGCATTCACACCGGCAAAACACCTTTTTAGTGTAAAATTTGTTCGAAAAACTTTTTACAAAAGTATAATTTAATGCGCATTCACACCGGCAAAAAACCTTTTTAGTGTGAAATTTTTTTAAAAAACTTTTCACGAAAGTATGATTTAATGCGCATTCACACCAGCAAAAAACCTTTTCAGTGTAAAATTTGTTCGAAAAAACTTTTTACGAAAGTATGAATTAATGCGCATTCACACCGGCAAAAAACCTTTTCAGTGTGAAATTTGTTCAAAAAACTTTTCACAAAAATATGAAAAAATGCGCATTCACATCGGCAAATAAAACCTTTTCAGTGTAAAATTTGTTCGAAAAACTTTTCACGAAAATATGATTTAATGCGCATTTACACCAGCAAAAAACCTTTTTAGTGTGAAATTTGTTCGAAAAACTTTTCACAAAAGTATGATTTAACGCCCATTCACAATAGCAAAAAAACTTTTCAGTGTGAAATTTTTTTAAAAAACTTTTCACGAAAGTATGATTTAATGCGCATTCACACCAGCAAAAAATCTTTTCAGTGTAAAATTTGTTTAAAAAACTTTTCACGAAAATATGATTTAATGCGCATTTACACCAGCAAAAAACCTTTTTAGTGTGAAATTTGTTTAAAAAACTTTTCGCGAAAGTATGATTTAATGCGCATTTACACCGGCAAAAAACCTTTTCAGTGTAAAATTTGTTTGAAAAACTTTTTACAAAAGTATGATTTAACGCCCATTCACAATGGCAAAAAAACTTTTTAGTGTGAAATTTGTTCAAAAAACTTTTCACGAAAGTATAATTTAATGCGCATTCACACCAGCAAAAAAACTTTTAAGCGTGAAATTTTTTTGAAAAACTTTTCACCAAAGTATAATCTAATGTGCATTTACACCGGCAAAAACCGGCATAAAACCTTTTCAGTGTGAAATTTGTTCAAAAAACTTTTCACGAAAGTATGATTTAATGCGAATTTAAACCGGCAAAAACCTTTTCAATGTGAAATTTGTTCGAAAAACTATTCACAAAAGTATGATTTAATGCGCATTTACACCGGCAAAAATCCTTATCAGTGTGAATTTTTTTTAAAAAACTTTTCACAAAAGTATTTTTTAATGCGCATTCACACCGGCAAAAAACCTTTTCAGTTTGAAATTTGTTCGAAAAACTTTTCACGAAAGTATGATTTATTGCGCATTTACACCGGCAAAAAACCTTTTCAGTGTTAAATTTGTTCGAAAAACTTTTTACGAAAGTATGATTTAATGCGCATTCACACCGGCAAAAAACCTTTTTGGTGTGAAATTTGTTCGAAAAACTTGTTACAAAAGTATGATTTAATGCGCATTTCATCGGCAAAAAACCTTTTCAGTAAGAAATTTGTTTAAAAAACTTTTTACTAAAGAATGAATTAACGCGCATTCACAACGGCAAAAAACCTTTTCAGTTTAAAATTTGTTCGAAAAACTTTTTACGAAAGTATGATTTAATGCGCATTCACATCGGCAAAAAAAACCTTTTTAGTGTGAAATTTGTTCGAAAAACTTTTCACGTATGCATTTCAATCGGCAAAAAACTGTTCAAGTGTAAAAGTTCAAAAAACTTTTTGCAACAATCTTATTACACGAGACTTATGCGCACTCACACCGGCATAAAACCGTTTGAGTGTAAAATTTGTTCAAAAAACTTTTTAAAAGTATTATATAATGCACATTCACACCGGCAAAAAACCTTTTTAGTGTAAAATTTGTTCGAAAAACTTTTTACGAAAGTATGATTTATTGCGCATTCACACCGGCAAAAAAAAACTTTTTAGTGTAAAATTTGTTTGAAAAACTTTTCACAAAAGTATGATTTAACGCCCATTTACAATGGCAAAAAACCTTTTCAGTGTGTAATTTGTTCGAAAAACTTTTCTTAAAAGTATGATTTAACGCCCATTCACAATGGCAAAAAAACTTTTCAGTGTGAAATTTGTTCAAAAAACTTTTAACGAAAGTATAATTTAATGCGCATTTACACCAGCACAAAAGCTTTTAAGTGTGATATTTGTTCAAAAAACTTTTCACGAAAGTATGATTTAATGCGCATTCACACCGGCAAAAAAAACCTTTTCAGTGTGAAATTTGTTTGAAAAACTTTTCACCAAAGTATGATTTAATGTGCATTTACACCGGCAAAAACCGGCAAAAAACCTTTTCAGTGTGAAATTTGTTCGAAAAACTTTTCACAAAAGTATGATTTAATTTGAATTTAAACCGGAAAAAACCTTTTCAGTGTGAAATTTGTTCAAAAAACTATTCACAAAAGTATGATTTAATGCGCATTCACACCGGCAAAAATTCTTATCAGTGTGAAATTTGTTTGAAAAACTTTTCACAAAAGTATTATTTAATGCGCATTCACACCGGCAAAAAACCTTTTCAGTGTGAAATTTGTTCGAAAAACTTTTCACGAAAGTATGATTTATTGCGCATTTACACCGGCAAAAAAACTTTTCAGTGTTAAATTTGTTTAAAAAACTTCTTACGAAAGTGATTTAATGCGCATTCACACCGGTAAAAAACCTTTTTAGTGTGAAATTTGTTCGAAAAACTTTTCACAAAAGTATGATTTAACGCCCATTCACAATGGCAAAAAAACTTTTCAGTGTGAAATTTGTTCAAAAAACTTTTTACAAAAGTATAATTTATTGCGCATTCACACCGGCAAAAAACCTTTTCAGTGTGAAATTTGTTTGAAAAACTTTTCACCAAAGTATGATTTAATGTGCATTTACACCGGCAAAAACCGGCAAAAAACCTTTTCAGTGTGAAATTTGTTCGAAAAACTTTTCACGAAAGTATGATTTAATTTGAATTTAAACCGGCAAAAAACCTTTTCAGTGTGAAATTTGTTCAAAAAACTATTCACAAAAGTATGATTTAATGCGCATTCACACCGGCAAAAAACCTTTTCAGTGTAAAATTTGTTCGAAAAACTTTTCAGGAAAGTGTGATTTATTGCGCATTTACACCGGCAAAAAACCTTTTTAGCGTTAAATTTGTTTAAAAAACTTTTTACGAAAGTAATTTAATGCGCATTCACACCGGTAAAAAACCTTTTTAGTGTGAAATTTGTTCGAAAAACTTTTTACAAAAGTATGATTTAATGCGCATTCACACCGGCAAAAAACCTTTTTAGTGTAAAATTTGTTTGAAAAACTTTTCACGAAAGTATGATTTAATGCGCATTCACACCGGCAAAAAACCTTTTCAGTGTGAAATGTGTTCAAAAAACTTTTCACGAAAATATGATTCACACCGGCAAAAAACCTTTTTAGTGTGAAATTTGTTCGAAAAACTTTTCACGAAAGTATGATGATGATTAATGCGCATTTACACCGGCAAAAAACCTTTTCAGTGTGAAATTTGTTCAAAAAACTTTTTACGAAAGTATAATTTAATGCGCATTTACACCAGCAAAAAACCTTTTAAGTGTGAAATTTGTTCAAAAAACTTTTCACGAACGTATGATTTAATGCGCATTCACACCGGCAAAAAAAACCTTTTCAGTGTAAAAATTGTTTAAAAAACTTTTCACAAAAGTATAATTTATTGCGCATTCACACCGGCAAAAAACCTTTTCAGTGTGAAATTTGTTTGAAAAACTTTTCACCAAAGTATGATTTAATGTGCATTTACACCGGCAAAAAACCTTTTCAGTGTGAAATTTGTTCGAAAAACTTTTCACGAAAGTATGATTTAATGCGAATTTAAACCAGCAAAAAACCTTTTCAGTGTGAAATTTGTTCGAAAAACTATTCACAAAAGTATGATTTTATGCGCATTCACACCGGCAAAAATCATTATCAGTGTGAAATTTGTTTAAAAAACTTTTCACAAAAGTATTATTTACTGCGCATTCACAACGGCAAAAAACCTTTTCAGTGTGAAATTTGTTCGAAAAAACTTTTCACGTATGCATTCCAATCGGCAAAAAACTGTTCAAGTGTGAAAGTTTGAAAAACTTTTTGCAACAATCTTATAACACGAGACACCGGCATAAAACCGTTCGAGTGTAAAATTTGTTCAAAAAACTTTTTAAAAGTATTATATAATGCGCATTCACACCGGCAAAACACCTTTTTAGTGTAAAATTTGTTCGAAAAACTTTTTACAAAAGTATGATTTAATGCGCATTCACACCGGCAAAAAACCTTTTTAGTGTGAAATTTTTTTAAAAAACTTTTCACGAAAGTATGATTTAATGCGCATTCACACCAGCAAAAAACCTTTTCAGTGTAAAATTTGTTCGAAAAAACTTTTTACGAAAGTATGAATTAATGCGCATTCACACCGGCAAAAAACCTTTTCAGTGTGAAATTTGTTCAAAAAACTTTTCACAAAAGTATGATTTAACGCCCATTCACAATAGCAAAAAAACTTTTCAGTGTGAAATTTTTTTAAAAAACTTTTCACGAAAGTATGATTTAATGCGCATTCACACCAGCAAAAAATCTTTTCAGTGTAAAATTTGTTTAAAAAACTTTTCACGAAAATATGATTTAATGCGCATTTACACCAGCAAAAAACCTTTTTAGTGTGAAATTTGTTTAAAAAACTTTTCGCGAAAGTATGATTTAATGCGCATTTACACCGGCAAAAAACCTTTTCAGTGTAAAATTTGTTTGAAAAACTTTTTACAAAAGTATGATTTAACGCCCATTCACAATGGCAAAAAAACTTTTTAGTGTGAAATTTGTTCAAAAAACTTTTCACGAAAGTATAATTTAATGCGCATTCACACCAGCAAAAAAACTTTTAAGCGTGAAATTTTTTTGAAAAACTTTTCACCAAAGTATAATCTAATGTGCATTTACACCGGCAAAAACCGGCATAAAACCTTTTCAGTGTGAAATTTGTTCAAAAAACTTTTCACGAAAGTATGATTTAATGCGAATTTAAACCGGCAAAAACCTTTTCAATGTGAAATTTGTTCGAAAAACTATTCACAAAAGTATGATTTAATGCGCATTTACACCGGCAAAAATCCTTATCAGTGTGAATTTTTTTTAAAAAACTTTTCACAAAAGTATTTTTTAATGCGCATTCACACCGGCAAAAAACCTTTTCAGTTTGAAATTTGTTCGAAAAACTTTTCACGAAAGTATGATTTATTGCGCATTTACACCGGCAAAAAACCTTTTCAGTGTTAAATTTGTTCGAAAAACTTTTTACGAAAGTATGATTTAATGCGCATTCACACCGGCAAAAAACCTTTTCAGTTTAAAATTTGTTCGAAAAACTTTTTACGAAAGTATGATTTAATGCGCATTCACATCGGCAAAAAAAACCTTTTTAGTGTGAAATTTGTTCGAAAAACTTTTCACAAAAGTATGATTTAATTTGAATTTAAACCGGAAAAAACCTTTTCAGTCTGAAATTTGTTCAAAAAACTATTCACAAAAGTATGATTTAATGCGCATTCACACCGGCAAAAATTCTTATCAGTGTGAAATTTGTTTGAAAAACTTTTCACAAAAGTATTATTTAATGCGCATTCACACCGGCAAAAAACCTTTTCAGTGTGAAATTTGTTCGAAAAACTTTTTACGAAAGTATGATTTATTGCGCATTTACACCGGCAAAAAAACTTTTCAGTGTTAAATTTGTTTAAAAAACTTCTTACGAAAGTGATTTAATGCGCATTCACACCGGTAAAAAACCTTTTTAGTGTAAAATTTGTTCGAAAAGCTTTTTACAAAAGTATGATTTATTGCGCATTTACATCGGCAAAAAACCGTTTCAGTATGAAATTTGTTCAAAAAACTTTTCACGAAAGTATGATTTAATGCGCATTCACATCGGCAAAAAAAACCTTTTTAGTGTGAAATTTGTTCGAAAAACTTTTTACAAAAGTATGATTTAATGCGCATTCACACCGGCAAAAAACCTTTTTAGTGTAAAATTTGTTTAAAAAACTTTTCACGAAAGTATGATTTAATAAGCATTTACACCGGCAAAAAACCTTATCAGTGTGAAATTCTTTACAAAATTTTTTTACCAAAGTATGATTTAATGTGCATTTACACCAGCATAAAACCGTTCAAATGTAAACTTTGTTCAAAAAACTTTTAACGAAAGTATGATTTAATGCGCATTCACACCGGCAAAAAACCTTTTCAGTGTGAAATGTGTTCAAAAAACTTTTCACGAAAATATGATTCACACCGGCATAAAACCTTTTCAGTGTGAAATTTGTTCGAAAAACTTTTCACGAAAATATGATTTAATAAGAATTCACACCGGCAAAAAACCTTTTTAGTGTGAAATTTGTTCAAAAACTTTTCACGAAAGTATGATTTATTGCGCATTCACACCGGCAAAAAATCTTTTTAGTGTAAAATTTGTTTAAAAAACTTTTCTAAAAAATATGATTTAATGCCCATTTACAACAGCAATAAACCTTTTTAGTGTGAAATTTGTTCAAAAAACTTTTCACGAAAGTATGATTTAACGCCCATTCACAATGGCAAAAAAACTTTTCAGTGTGAAATTTGTTCAAAAAACTTTTCACGAAAGTATAATTTAATGTGCATTTACACCAGCAAAAAACCTTTTAAGTGTGAAATTTGTTCAAAAAACTTTTTTCCAAAGTATGATTTAATGTGCATTTACGCCGGCAAAAACCGGCAAAAAACCTTTTCAGTGTGAAATTTGTTCGAAAAACTTTTTACGAAAGTATGATTTAATGCGAATTCAAACCGGCAAAAAACCTTTTCAGTGTGAAATTTGTTCAAAAAACTTTTTACAAAAGTATGATTTAATGCGCATTCACACCGGCAAAAATCCTTATCAGTGTAAAATTTGTTTGAAAAACTTTTCACAAAAATATTATTTAATGCGCATTTACACCGGCAAAAAACCTTTTCAGTGTGAAATTTGTTTGAAAAACTTTTTACGAAAGTATGATTTAATGCGAATTCACACCAGCAAAAAACCTTTTTAATGTGAAATTTGTTTAAAAAACTTTTCACAAAAGTATGATATAATGCGCATTTACACCGGCAAAAAACCTTTTCAGTGTGAAATTTGTTCAAAAAACTTTTTACGAAAGTATGATTTAATGCGAATTCAAACCGGCAAAAAACCTTTTCAGTGTGAAATTTGTTCGAAAAACTTTTCACAAAAGTATGATTTAATGCGCATTCAAACCGGCAAAAATCCTTATCAGTGTAAAATTTGTTTGAAAAACTTTTCACAAAAGTATTATTTAATGCGCATTCACACCGGCAAAAAACCTTTTCAGTGTGAAATTTGTTCGAAAAACTTTTTACGAAAGTATGATTTAATGCGAATTCACACCAGCAAAAAACATTTTTAATGTAAAATTTGTTTAAAAAACTTTTCACAAAAGTATGATTTAATGCGCTTTCACACCGACAAAAAACCTTTTCAGTGTTAAATTTGTTTAAAAAACTTTTTACGAAAGTATGATTTAATGCGCATTCACACCGGCAAAAAACCTTTTTAGTGTGAAATTTGTTCGAAAAACTTTTCACGAAAGTATGATTTAATGCGCATTCACATCGGCAAAAAAAACCTTTTTAGTGTGAAATTTGTTCGAAAAACTTTTTACAAAAGTATGATTTAATGCGCATTCACACCGGCAAAAAACCTTTTTAGTGTAAAATTTGTTTGAAAAACTTTTCACGAAAGTATGATTTAATAAGCATTTACACCGGCAAAAAACCTTATCAGTGTGAAATTTTTTCCAAAAACTCTTCACCAAAGTATGATTTAATGTGCATTTACACCAGCATAAAAACGTTCAAATGTAAAATTTGTTCAAAAAACTTTTAACGAAAGTATGATTTAATGCGCATTCACACCGGCAAAAAACCTTTTCAGTGTGAAATGTGTTCAAAAAACTTTTTACGAAAATATGATTCAGACCGGCATAAAACCTTTTCGTTCGAAAAACTTTTCACGAAAATATGATTTAATGCGAATTCACACCGGCAAAAAACCTTTTTAGTGTGAAATTTGTTCAAAAAACTTTTCACGAAAGTATGATTTATTGCGCATTCACACCGGCAAAAATCTTTTCAGTGTAAAATTTTTTTAAAAAACTTTCACAAAAATATGATTTAATGCCCATTTACACCAGCAAAAAACCTTTTTAGTGTGAAATTTGTTCAAAAAACTTTTCACGAAAGTATGATTTAATGCGCAATCACACCGGCAAAAAAAACCTTTTCAGTGTGATATTTGTTTAAAAAACTTTTAACAACGTATAATTTATTGCGCATTCACACCGGCAAAACAACTTTTTAGTGTGAAATGTGTTCAAAAAAATTTCACGAAAATATGATTCACAACGGCAAAAAACCTTTTTAGTGTGAAATTTGTTCGAAAAACTTTTCACGAAAGTATGATTTAATGTGCATATACACCAGCATAAAACCGTTCAAGTGTAAAATTTGTTTAAAAAACTTTTCACGAAAGTATGATTTAACGCGCATTTACAACGGCAAAAAACCTTTTCAGTGTAAAATTTTTTTGAAAATTTTTTTACAAAAGTTTGATTTAATGCGCATTTACACCGGCAAAAACCGGTAAAAAACCTTTTCAGTGTGTAATTTGTTCGAAAAACTTTTCACGAAAATAGGATTTAATACAAATTCACACCGGCAAAAAACCTTTTCAGTGTGAAATTTGTTCAAAAAACTTTTCACGAAAGTATAATTTAATGCGCATTTTCACCAGCAAAAAACCTTTTAAGTGTGAAATTTGTTCAAAAAACTTTTTACCAAAGTATGATTTAATGTGCATTTACGCTGGCAAAAACCGGCAAAAAACCTTTTCAGTGTGAAATTTGTTCGAAAAACTTTTTACGAAAGTATGATTTAATGCGAATTCAAACCGGCAAAAAACCTTTTCAGTGTGAAATTTGTTCGAAAAACTTTTCACAAAAGTATGATTTAATGCGCATTCACACCGGCAAAAATCCTCATCAGTGTAAAATTTGTTTGAAAAACTTTTTACAAAAGTATTATTTAATGCGCATTTACACCGGCAAAAAACCTTTTCAGTGTGAAATTTGTTCGAAAAACTTTTTACGAAAGTATGATTTAATGCGAATTCACACCAGCAAAAAACCTTTTTAATGTTAAATTTGTTTAAAAAACTTTTCACAAAAGTATAATTTAATGCGCATTCACACCGACAAAAAACCTTTTCAGTGTTAAATTTGTTTAAAAAACTTTTTACGAAAGTATGATTTAATGCGCATTCACACCGGCAAAAAACCTTTTTAGTGTGAAATTTGTTCGAAAAACTTTTTACAAAAGTATGATTTAATGCGCATTCACACCGGCAAAAAACCTTTTTAGTGTAAAATTTGTTTGAAAAACTTTTCACGAAAGTATGATTTAATAAGCATTTACACCGGCAAAAAACCTTATCAGTGTAAAATTTTTTCCAAAAACTCTTCACCAAAGTATGATTTAATGTGCATTTACACCAGCATAAAAACGTTCAAATGTAAAATTTGTTCAAAAAACTTTTAACGAAAGTATGATTTAATGCGCATTCACACCGGCAAAAAACCTTTTCAGTGTGAAATGTGTTCAAAAAACTTTTTACGAAAATATGATTCAGACCGGCATAAAACCTTTTCAGTGTGAAATTTGTTCGAAAAACTTTTCACAAAAATATGATTTAATGCGAATTCACACCGGCAAAAAACCTTTTTAGTGTGAAATTTGTTCAAAAAACTTTTCACGAAAGTATGATTTATTGCGCATTCACACCGGCAAAAAATCTTTTCAGTGTAAAATTTGTTTAAAAAACTTTCACAAAAATATGATTTAATGCCCATTTACACCAGCAAAAAACCTTTTTAGTGTGAAATTTGTTCAAAAAACTTTTCACGAAAGTATGATTTAATGCGCAATCACACCGGCAAAAAAAACCTTTTCAGTGTGATATTTGTTCAAAAAACTTTTAACAACGTATAATTTATTGCGCATTCACACCGGCAAAACAACTTTTTAGTGTGAAATGTGTTCAAAAAAATTTCACGAAAATATGATTCACACCGGCAAAAAACCTTTTTAGTGTGAAATTTGTTCGAAAAACTTTTCACGAAAGTATGATTTAATGTGCATATACACCAGCATAAAACCGTTCAAGTGTAAAATTTGTTTAAAAAACTTTTCACGAAAGTATGATTTAACGCGCATTTACAACGGCAAAAAACCTTTTCAGTGTAAAATTTTTTTGAAAATTTTTTTACAAAAGTTTGATTTAATGCTCATTTACACCGGCAAAAACCGGTAAAAAACCTTTTCAGTGTGTAATTTGTTCGAAAAACTTTTCACGAAAATAGGATTTAATACAAATTCACACCGGCAAAAAACCTTTTCAGTGTGAAATTTGTTCAAAAAACTTTTCACTAAAGTATAATTTAATGCGCATTTTCACCAGCAAAAAACCTTTTAAGTGTGAAATATGTTCAAAAAACTTTTTACCAAAGTATGATTTAATGTGCATTTACGCTGGCAAAAACCGGCAAAAAAACTTTTCACAAAAGTATGATTTAATGCGCATTTACACCGGCAAAAAACCTTTTCAGTGTGAAATTTGTTCAAAAAACTTTTTACGAAAGTATGATTTAATGCGCATTCACACCGACAAAAAACCTTTTTAGTGTTAAATTTGTCAAAAAAACTTTTTACGAAAGTATGATTTAATGCGCATTCACACCGGCAAAAAACCTTTTTAGTGTGAAATTTGTTCGAAAAACTTTTTACAAAAGTATGATTTAATGCGCATTTACATCGGCAAAAAACCGTTTCAGTGTAAAATTTGTTCAAAAAACTTTTTACTAAAGTATGAATTAATGCGCATTCACAACGGCAAAAAACCTTTTCAGTGTAAAATTTGTTAGAAAAACTTTTTACGAAAGTATAATTTAATGCGCCTTTACACCGGCAAAAAACCTTTTCAGTGTGAAATGTGTTTAAAAAACTTTCCACAAAAGTATGATTCACACCGGCAAAAAACCTTTTTAGTGTGAAATTTGTTCGAAAAACTTTTTACGAAAGTATGATTTAATGCGCATTCACATCGACAAAAAAAACCTTTTTAGTGTGAAATTTGTTCGAATAACTTTTTACAAAAGTATGATTTAATGCGCATTCACACCGGCAAAAAACCTTTTCAGTGTAAAATTTGTTTGAAAAACTTTTCACAAAAGTATGATTTAATAAGCATTCACACCGGCAAAAAACCTTATCAGTGTGAAATTTTTTCCAAAAACTCTTCACCAAAGTATAATTTAATGTGCATTTACACCAGCATAAAAACGTTCAAATGTAAAATTTGTTCAAAAAACTTTTAACGAAAGTATGATTTAATGAGCATTCACACCGGCAAAAAACCTTTTCAGTGTGAAATGTGTTCAAAAAACTTTTCACGAAAATATGATTTAATGCAAATTCACACCAGCAAAAAACCTTTTTAATGTGAAATTTGTTTAAAAAACTTTTCACAAAAGTATGATTTAATGCGCATTTACACCGGCAAAAAACCTTTTCAGTGTGAAATTTGTTCAAAAAACTTTTTACGAAAGTATGATTTAATGCGAATTCAAACCGGCAAAAAACTTTTTCAGTGTGAAACTTGTTCGAAAAACTTTTCACAAAAGTATGATTTAATGCGCATTCAAACCGGCAAAAATCCTTATCAGTGTAAAATTTGTTTGAAAAACTTTTCACAAAAGTATTATTTAATGCGCATTTACACCGACAAAAAACCTTTTCAGTGTGAAATTTGTTCGAAAAACTTTTTACGAAAGTATGATTTAATGCGAATTCACACAAGCAAAAAACCCTTTTAATGTGAAATTTGTTTAAAAAACTTTTCACAAAAGTATGATTTAATGCGCATTTACACCGACAAAAAACCTTTTCAGTGTTAAATTTGTTTAAAAAACTTTTTACGAAAGTATGATTTAATGCGCATTCACACCGGCAAAAAACCTTTTTAGTGTGAAATTTGTTCAAAAAACTTTTTACAAAAGTATGATTTAATGCGCATTTACATTGGCAAAAAACCGTTTCAGTGTGAAATTTGTTCAAAAAACTTTTTACTAAAGTATGAATTAACGCGCATTCACAACGGCAAAAAAACCTTTTCAGTGTAAAATTTGTTAGAAAAACTTTTTACGAAAGTATGATATAATGCGCCTTTACACCGGCAAAAAACCTTTTCAGTGTGAAATGTGTTCAAAAAACTTTCCACGAAAATATGATTCACACCGGCAAAAAACCTTTTTAGTGTGAAATTTGTTCGAAAAACTTTTCACGAAAGTATGATTTAATGCGCATTCACATCGGAAAAAAAAACCTTTTTAGTGTGAAATTTGTTTGAAAAACTTTTTACAAAAGTATGATTTAATGCGCATTCACACCGGCAAAAAACCTTTTTAGTGTAAAATTTGTTTGAAAAACTTTTCACGAAAGTATGATTTAATAAGCATCCACACCGGCAAAAAACCTTATCAGTGTGAAATTTTTTCCAAAAACTCTTCACCAAAGTATGATTTAATGTGCATTCATTCCGGCAAAAAACCTTTTCAGTGTAAAATGTGTTCAAAAAACTTTTTACGAAAATATGATTCACACCGGCATAAAACCTTTTCAGTGTGAAATTTGTTCGAAAAACTTTTTACGAAAATATGATTTAATGCGAATTCACACCGGCAAAAAACCTTTTTAGTGTGAAATTTGTTCAAAAAACTTTTCACGAAAGTATGATTTAATGCGCAATCACACCGGCAAAAAAAACCTTTTCAGTGTGATATTTGTTCAAAAAACTTTTAACAACGTATAATTTATTGCGCATTCACACCGGCAAAACAACTTTTTAGTGTGAAATGTGTTCAAAAAAATTTCACGAAAATATGATTCACACCGGCAAAAAACCTTTTTAGTGTGAAATTTGTTCGAAAAACTTTTCACTAAAGTATGATTTAATGTGCATATACACCAGCATAAAACCGTTCAAGTGTGAAATTTGTTTAAAAAACTTTTCACGAAAGTATGATTTAATGCGCATTCATTTCGGCAAAAAACCTTTTCAGTGTAAAATGTGTTTAAAAAACTTTTTACGAAAATATGATTCACACCGGCATAAAACCTTTTCAGTGTAAAATTTGTTCGAAAAACTTTTCACGAAAATATGATTTAATGCGAATTCACACCGGCAAAAACCTTTTTAGTGTGAAATTTGTTCAAAAAACTTTTCACGAAAGTATGATTTAATGCGCATTCACACCGGCAAAAAAAACCTTTTCAGTGTGATATTTGTTCAAAAAACTTTTAACAACGTATAATTTATTGCGCATTCACACCGGCAAAACAACTTTTTAGTGTGAAATGTGTTCAAAAAAATTTCACGAAAATATGATTCACACCGGCAAAAAACCTTTTTAGTGTGAAATTTGTTCGAAAAACTTTTCACGAAAGTATGATTTAATGTGCATATACACCAGCATAAAACCGTTCAAGTGTGAAATTTGTTTAAAAAACTTTTCACGAAAGTATGATTTAACGCGCATTCACAACGGCAAAAAACCTTTTCAGTGTAAAATTTTTTTGAAAATTTTTTTACAAAAGTTTGATTTAATGCGCATTTACACCGGCAAAAACCGGCAAAAAACCTTTTCAGTGTGTAATTTGTTCGAAAAACTTTTCACGAAAATAGGATTTAATACAAATTCACACCGGCAAAAAATCTTTTCAGTGTGAAATTTGTTCAAAAAACTTTTCACGAAAGTATGATTTAACGCCCATTCACAATGGCAAAAAAACTTTTCAGTGTGAAATTTGTTCAAAAAACTTTTCACGAAAGTATAATTTAATGCGCATTTACACCAGCAAAAAACCTTTTAAATGTGAAATTTGTTCAAAAAACTTTTTACCAAAGTATGATTTAATGTGCATTTACGCCGGCAAAAACCGCCAAAAAACCTTTTCAGTGTGAAATTTGTTCGAAAAACTTTTTACGAAAGTATGATTTAATGCGAATTCAAACCGGCAAAAAACCTTTTCAGTGTGAAATTTGTTCGAAAAACTTTTTACAAAAGTATGATTTAATGCGCATTCACACCGGCAAAAATCCTTATCAGTGTAAAATTTGTTTGAAAAACTTTTTACAAAAGTATTATTTAATGCGCATTCACACCGGCAAAAAACCTTTTCAGTGTGAAATTTGTTCGAAAAATTTTTTACGAAAGTATGATTTAATGCGAATTCACACCGACAAAAAACCTTTTTAATGTGAAATTTGTTTAAAAAACTTTTCACAAAAGTATGATTTAATGCGCATTTACACCGGCAAAAAACCTTCTCATTGTGAAATTTGTTCAAAAAACTTTTTACGAAAGTATGATTTAATGCGCATTCACACCGACAAAAAACCTTTTTAGTGTTAAATTTGTTAAAAAAACTTTTTACGAAAGTATGATTTAATGCGCATTCACACCGGCAAAAAACCTTTTTAGTGTGAAATTTGTTCGAAAAACTTTTTACAAAAGTATGATTTAATGCGCATTTACATCGGCAAAAAACCGTTTCAGTGTGAAATTTGTTCAAAAAACTTTTTACTAAAGTTTGAATTAATGCGCATTCACAACGGCAAAAAACCTTTTCAGTGTAAAATTTGTTAGAAAAACTTTTTACGAAAGTATAATTTAATGCGCCTTTACACCGGCAAATAACCTTTTCAGTGTGAAATGTGTTCAAAAAACTTTCCACAAAAATATGATTCACACCGGCAAAAAACCTTTTTAGTGTGAAATTTGTTCGAAAAAATTTTTACGAAAGTATGATTTAATGCGCATTCACATCGGCAAAAAAAACCTTTTTAGTGTGAAATTTGTTCGACAAACTTTTAACAAAAGTATGATTTAATGCGCATTCACACCGGCAAAAAACCTTTTCAGTGTAAAATTTGTTTGAAAAACTTTTTACGAAAGTATGATTTAATAAGCATTCACACCGGCAAAAAACCTTATCAGTGTGAAATTTTTTCCAAAAACTCTTCACCAAAGTATGATTTAATGTGCATTTACACCAGCATAAAAACGTTCAAATGTAAAATTTGTTCAAAAAACTTTTAACGAAAGTATGATTTAATGAGCATTCAGACCGGCAAAAAACCTTTTCAGTGTGAAATGTGTTCAAAAAACTTTTCACGAAAATATGATTCACACCGGCATAAAACCTTTTCAGTGTGAAATTTGTTCAAAAAACTTTTCACGAAAATATGATTTAATGCGAATTCACACCGGCAAAAAACCTTTTTAGTGTGAAATTTGTTCAAAAAACTTTTCACGAAAGTATGATTTAATGCGCATTCACACCGGCAAAAAAAACCTTTTCAGTGTGATATTTGTTCAAAAAACTTTTAACAAAGTATAATTTATTGCGCATTCACACCGGCAAAACAACTTTTTAGTGTGAAATGTGTTCAAAAAAATTTCACGAAAATATGATTCACACCGGCAAAAAACCTTTTTAGTGTGAAATTTGTTCGAAAAACTTTTCACGAAAGTATGATTTAATGTGCATTTACACCAGCATAAAACCGTTCAAGTGTAAAATTTGTTTAAAAAACTTTTCACGAAAGTATGATTTAACGCGCATTCACAACGGCAAAAAACCTTTTTAGTGTGAAATTTGTTCAAAAAACTTTTCACGAAAGTATGATTTAACGCCCATTCACAATGGCAAAAAAACTTTTTAGTGTGAAATTTGTTCAAAAAACTTTTCACGAAAGTATAATTTAATGCGCATTTACACCAGCAAAAAACCTTTTAAGTGTGAAATTTGTTCAAAAAACTTTTTACCAAAGTATGATTTAATGTGCATTTACGCCGGCAAAAACCGGCAAAAAACCTTTTCAGTGTGAAATTTGTTCGAAAAACTTTTTACGAAAGTATGATTTAATGCGAATTTAAACCGGCAAAAAACCTTTTCAGTGTGAAATTTGTTCAAAAAACTTTTCACAAAAGTATGATTTAATGCGCATTCACACCGGCAAAAATCCTTATCAGTGTAAAATTTGTTTGAAAAACTTTTCACAAAAGTATTATTTAATGCGCATTTACACCGGCAATAAACCTTTTCAGTGTGAAATTTGTTCGAAAAACTTTTTACGAAAGTATGATTTAATGCGAATTCACACCAGCAAAAAACCTTTTTAATGTGAAATTTGTTTAAAAAATTTTTCACAAAAGTATGATTTAATGCGCATTCACACCGGCAAAAAACCTTTTTAGTGTGAAATTTGTTCAAAAAACTTTTCACGAAAGTATGATTTAACGCCCATTCACAATGGCAAAAAAACTTTTTAGTGTGAAATTTGTTTAAAAAACTTTTCACGAAAGTATAATTTAATGCGCATTTACACCAGCAAAAAACCTTTTAAGTGTGAAATTTGTTCAAAAAACTTTTTACCAAAGTATGATTTAATGTGCATTTACGCCGGCAAAAACCGGCAAAAAACCTTTTCAGTGTGAAATTTGTTTGAAAAACTTTTTACGAAAGTATGATTTAATGCGAATTTAAACCGGCAAAAAACCTTTTCAGTGTGAAATTTGTTCGAAAAACTTTTCACAAAAGTATGATTTAATGCGCATTCACACCGGCAAAAATTCTTATCAGTGTAAAATTTGTTTGAAAAACTTTTCACAAAAGTATTATTTAATGCGCATCTACACCGGCAATAAACCTTTTCAGTGTGAAATTTGTTCGAAAAACTTTTTACGAAAGTATGATTTAATGCGAATTCACACCAGCAAAAAACCTTTTTAATGTGAAATTTGTTTAAAAAACTTTTCACAAAAGTATGATTTAATGCGCATTCACACCGGCAAAAAACCTTTTCAGTGTGAAATTTGTCCAAAAAACTTTTTACGAAAGTATGATTTAATGCGCATTCACACCGAAAAAAACCTTTTCAGTGTTAAATTTGTTTAAAAAACTTTTTACGAAAGTATGATTTAATGCGCATTCACACCGGCAAAAAACTTTTTAGTGTGAAATTTGTTCGAAAAACTTTTTACAAAAGTATAATTTAATGCGCATTTACATCGGCAAAAAACCGTTTCAGTGTGAAATTTGTTCAAAAAACTTTTTACTAAAGTATGAATTAACGCGCATTCACAACGGCAAAAAACCTTTTCAGTGTAAAATTTGTTAGAAAAACTTTTTACGAAAGTATGATTTAATGCGCCTTTACACCTGCAAAAAACCTTTTCAGTGTGAAATGTGTTCAAAAAACTTTCCACGAAAATATGATTCACACCGGCAAAAAACCTTTTTAGTGTGAAATTTGTTCGAAAAACTTTTAACAAAAGTATGATTAAATGCGCATTCACACCGGCAAAAAACCTTTTCAGTGTAAAATTTGTTTGAAAAACTTTTTACGAAATTATGATTTAATAAGCATTCACACCGGCAAAAAACCTTATCAGTGTGAAATTTTTTCCAAAAACTCTTCACCAAAGTATGATTTAATGTGCATTTACACCAGCATAAAAACGTTCAAATGTAAAATTTGTTCAAAAAACTTTTAACGAAAGTATGATTTAATGAGCATTCAGACCGGCAAAAAACCTTTTCAGTGTGAAATGTGTTCAAAAAACTTTTCACGAAAATATGATTCACACCGGCATAAAACCTTTTCAGTGTGAAATTTGTTCGAAAAACTTTTCACGAAAATATGATTTAATGCGAATTCACACCGGCAAAAAACCTTTTTAGTGTGAAATTTGTTCAAAAAACTTTTCACGAAAGTATGATTTAATGCGCATTCACACCGGCAAAAAAAACCTTTTCAGTGTGATATTTGTTCAAAAAACTTTTAACAAAGTATAATTTATTGCGCATTCACACCGGCAAAACAACTTTTTAGTGTGAAATGTGTTCAAAAAAATTTCACGAAAATATGATTCACACCGGCAAAAAACCTTTTTAGTGTGAAATTTGTTCGAAAAACTTTTCACGAAAGTATGATTTAATGTGCATTTACACCAGCATAAAACCGTTTAAGTGTAAAATTTGTTTAAAAAACTTTTCACGAAAGTATGATTTAACGCGCATTCACAACGGCAAAAAACCTTTTTAGTGTGAAATTTGTTCAAAAAACTTTTCACGAAAGTATGATTTAACGCCCATTCACAATGGCAAAAAAACTTTTTAGTGTGAAATTTGTTCAAAAAACTTTTCACGAAAGTATAATTTAATGCGCATTTACACCAGCAAAAAACCTTTTAAGTGTGAAATTTGTTCAAAAAACTTTTTACCAAAGTATGATTTAATGAGCATTTACGCCGGCAAAAACCGGCAAAAAACCTTTTCAGTGTGAAATTTGTTCGAAAAACTTTTTACGAAAGTATGATTTAATGCGAATTTAAACCGGCAAAAAACCTTTTCAGTGTGAAATTTGTTCGAAAAACTTTTCACAAAAGTATGATTTAATGCGCATTCACACCGGCAAAAATCCTTATCAGTGTAAAATTTGTTTGAAAAACTTTTCACAAAAGTATTATTTAATGCGCATTTACACCGGCAATAAACCTTTTCAGTGTGAAATTTGTTCGAAAAACTTTTTACGAAAGTATGATTTAATGCGAATTCACACCAGCAAAAAACCTTTTTAATGTGAAATTTGTTTAAAAAACTTTTCACAAAAGTATGATTTAATGCGCATTCACACCGGCAAAAAACCTTTTCAGTGTGAAATTTGCCAAAAAAACTTTTTACGAAAGTATGATTTAATGCGCATTCACACCGACAAAAAACCTTTTCAGTGTAAAATTTGTTTAAAAAACTTTTTACGAAAGTATGATTTAATGCGCATTCACACCGGCAAAAAACCTTTTTAGTGTGAAATTTGTTCGAAAAACTTTTTACAAAAGTATAATTTAATGCGCATTTACATCGGCAAAAAACCGTTTCAGTGTGAAATTTGTTCAAAAAACTTTTTACTAAAGTATGAATTAACGCGCATTTACAACGGCAAAAAACCTTTTCAGTGTAAAATTTGTTAGAAAAACTTTTTACGAAAGTATGATTTAATGCGCCTTTACACCGGCAAAAAACCTTTTCAGTGTGAAATGTGTTAAAAAAACTTTCCACGAAAATATGATTCACACCGGCAAAAAACCTTTTAAGTGTGAAACTTGTTTGAAAAATTTTTCACGAAAGTATGATTTATTGCGCATTTACACCGGCAAAAAACCTATTCAGTGTGAAATTTGTTGGAAAAACTTTTCACGAAAGTATGATTTAATGCGCCTTCACACCGGCAAAAAACCTTTTCAGTGTGAAATTTGTTCGAAAAACTTTTCACAAAAGTATGATTTAATGCGCATTCACACCGGCTAACCGGCAAAAAACCTTTTTAGTGTGAAATTTGTTCGAAACACTTTTTACGAAAGTATGATTTAATGCGCATTCACACCGGCAAAAAACCTTTTCAGTGTAAAATTTGTTCGAAAAACTTTTTGCAAAAATCTTATTTAACGAAACAATGCGCATTCACACCGGCATTAAACCGTTCAAGTGTGAAACATGTTCAAAAAACTTTTCAGAAAGTATGATTTAATAACCCTCATGCGCATTCACACCGGCAAAAAACCTTTTCAGTGTGTAATTTATTCGAAAAATTTTTTACAAAAGTATAATTTAATGCGCATTTACACCGTCAAAAAACCTTTTCAGTGTGAAAGTTGTTTAAAAAACTTTTCACGATAGTTTGATTTAATGCGCATTTACACCGGCAAAAAACCTTTTTTAGTGTGAAAGTTGATCAAAAAAATTTTTACAAAAGTATCATTTAATGCGCATTCACACCGGCAAAAATCCTTTTCAGTTTGAAATTTGTTGAAAAAACCTTTTACGAAAGTATGATTTAATGCGCATTTACACCGGCAAAAAACCTTTTCAGTGTGAAATTTGTACAAAAAACTTTTTACGAAAGTATGATTTAATGCGCATTTACACTGGCAAAAAAACTTTTTAGTGTGAAAATTGTTCGAAAAACTTTGCACAAAATATGATTTAATGCGCATTCACACCGGCAAAAAACCTTTTTCAGTGTGAAATTTGTACGAAAAAAGTTTTTACGAAAGTATGATTTATTGCGCATTCACACCGGCAAAAACCGGCAAAAAACATTTTCAGTGTGAAATTTGTTCGAAAAACTTTTTACGAAAGTATAATTTAATGCGCATTCACACCGGCAAAAAACCTTTTCAGTGTTAAATTTGTTCGAAAAACTTTTTACAAAAGTATGATTTAATGCGCATTCACACTGTCAAAAAACTGGCAAAAAACCTTTTCAGTGTGAAACTTGTCCGAAAAACTTTTTACGAAAGTATGATTTAATGCGCATTCACACCGGCTAAAACCGGCAAAAAACCTTTTCAGTGTAAAAGTTTTCCGGAAAACTTTTTGCAACAATCCTATTTAACGAAACAATGCGCATTCACACTGGCCTAAAACCGTTCAAGTAAGAAATATTTACGAAAAACTTTTCAAGAAAGTATGATTTAATAACCCTCATGAGCATTCACACCGGCAAAAAACCTTTTTAGTGTGAAACTTGTTTGAAAAATTTTTCACGAAAGTATGATTTATTGCGCATTTACACCGGCAAAAAACCTATTCAGTGTGAAATTTGTTGGAAAAACTTTTCACGAAAGTATGATTTAATGCGCCTTCACACCGGCAAAAAACCTTTTCAGTGTGAAATTTGTTCGAAAAACTTTTCACAAAAGTATGATTTAATGCGCATTCACACCGGCCAACCGGCAAAAAACCTTTTTAGTGTGAAATTTGCTCGAAACACTTTTTACGAAAGTATGATTTAATGCGCATTCACACCGGCAAAAAACCTTTTCAGTGTAAAATTTGTTTGAAAAACTTTTTACGAAAGTATGATTTAATGCGCATTCACACCGGCAAAAAACTTTTTCAGTGTGAAATTTGTTTGAAAAACTTTTCACGAAAGTATGATTTAATGCGCATTTTAAACCAGCATAAAACCGTTCAAGTGTGAAATTTGTTTAAAAAACTTTTCACGAAAGTATGATTTAATGCGCATTCACACCGGCAAAAAACCTTTTCAGTGGTAAATTTGTTCGAAAAATTTTTTACAAAAGTATGATTTAATGCGCATTCACATTGGCAAAAAATCTTTTCAGTGTAAATTTGTTCAAAAATCTTTTTAAGAAAGTATGAATAAATGCGCATTCACATCGGCAAAAAACCTTTTCAGTGTAAAATTTTTTACGAAAGTATGATTTAATGCGCATTCACACCGGCTAAAACCGGCAAAAAACCTTATCAGTGTAAAATTTGTTCAAAAAACTTTTTGCAACAATCTTATTTAACAAAACAATGCGCATTCACACCGGCCTAAAACCGTTCAAGTGTGAAATATTTTCGAAAAACTTATCAAGAAAGTATGATTTAATAACCCTCATGCGCATTGACACCGGCAAAAAACCTTTTCAGTGTGAAACTTGTTTAAAAAACTTTTCTACGAAAGTATGATTTAATGCGCATTCACACCGGCAAAAAACCTTTTCAGTGTGAAAATTGTTCTAAAAACATTGCACGAAAGTATGATTTAATGCGCATTCATACCGGCAAAAAACCTTTTTAAGTGTGAAATTTGTAAGAAAAACTTTTCACGAAAGTATGTTTTAATGCGCATTCACACCGACAAAAATACGCAAAAACAGGTAACAAACCTTTTCAGTGTGAGATTTGTTTGAAAAAATTTTCACGAAAGTATGATTTAATGCGCATTCACACCGGCAAAAAACCTTTTCAGTGTAAAATTTGTTCGAAAAACTTTTTGCAAAAATTTTATTTAACGAAACAATGCGCATTCACACCGGCATTAAACCGTTCAAGTGTGAAACATGTTCAAAAAACTTTTCAGAAAGTATGATTTAATAACCCTCATGCGCATTCACACCGGCAAAAAACCTTTTCAGTGTGTAATTTATTCGAAAAACTTTTTACAAAAGTATAATTTAATGCGCATTCACACCGGCAAAAAACCTTTTCAGTGTGAAATTTGTTCGAAAAACTTTTCAAGAAAGTATGATTTATTGCGCATTTACACCGGCAAAAAACCTTTACAGTGTTAAATTTGTTTAAAAAACTTTTTACGAAAGTATGATATAATGCGCATTCACACCGGCAAAAAACCTTTTTAGTGTAAAATTTGTTCGAAAAACTTTTTACAAAAGTATGATTTAATGCGCATTTACATCGGCAAAAAACCGTTTCAGTGTGAAATTTGTTCAAAAAACTTTTTACTAAAGTATGAATTAACGCGCATTCACAACGGCAAAAAACCTTTTTAGTGTAAAATTTGTTAGAAAAACTTTTTACGAAAGTATGATTTAATGCGCCTTTACACCGGCAAAAAACCTTTTCAGTGTGAAATGTGTTCAAAAAACTTTCCACGAAAATATGATTCACACCGGCAAAAAACCTTTTTAGTGTAAATTTTGTTCGAAAAACTTTTCACGAAAGTATGATTTAATGCGCATTCACATCGGCAAAAAAAACCTTTTTAGTGTGAAATTTGTTCGAAAAACTTTTTACAAAAGTATGATTTAATGCGAATTCACACCGGCAAAAAACCTTTTTAGTGTAAAATTTGTTTGAAAAACTTTTCACGAAAGTATGATTTAATAAGCATTCACACCGGCAAAAAACCTTATCAGTGTGAAATTTTTTCCAAAAACTCTTCACCAAAGTATGATTTAATGTGCATTGACACCAGCATAAAACCGTTCAAATGTAAAATTTGTTCAAAAAACTTTTCACGAAAGTATGATTTAATGCGCATTTACACCGGCAAAAAACCTTTTCAGTGTAAAATGTGTTCAAAAAACTTTTCACGAAAATATGATTCACACCGGCAAAAAACCTTTTTAGTGTGAAATTTGTTCGAAAAACTTTTCACGAAAGTATGATGATGATTAATGCGCATTTACACCAGCAAAAAACCTTTTAAGTGTGAAATTTGTTCAAAAAACTTTTCACGAAAGTATGATTTAATGCGCATTCACACCGGCAAAAAAAACCTTTTCAGTGTACAATTTGTTCAAAAAACTTTTCACAAAAGTATAATTTATTGCGCATTCACACCGGCAAAAAACCTTTTCAGTGCGAAATTTGTTTAAAAAACTTTTCACCAAAGTATGATTTAATGTGCATTTACACCGGCAAAATACATTTTCAGTGTGAAATTTGTTCGAAAAACTTTTCACGAAAGTATGATTTAATGCGAATTTAAACCGGCAAAAAACCTTTTCAGTGTGAAATTTGTTTGAAAAACTATTCACAAAAGTATGATTTAATGCGCATTCACACCGGCAAAAATCCTTATCAGTGTGAAATTTGTTTGAAAAACTTTTCACAAAAGTATTATTTAATGCGCATTCAAACCGGCAAAAAACCTTTTCAGTGTGAAATTTGTTCGAAAAAACTTTTCACGTATGCATTCCAATCGGCAAAAAACTGTTCAAGTGTAAAAGTTCGAAAAACTTTTTGCAACAATCTTATTACACGAGACACATGCGCACTCACACCGGCATAAAACCGTTCGAGTGTAAAATTTGTTCAAAAAACTTTTTAAAAGTATTATATAATGCGCATTTACACCGGCAAAACACCTTTTTAGTGTAAAATTTGTTCGAAAAACTTTTTACGAAAGTATGATTTAATGCGCATTCACACCGGCAAAAAACCTTTTTAGTGTGAAATTTTTTTAAAAAACTTTTCACGAAAGTATGATTTAATGCGCATTTACACCAGCAAAAAACCTTTTAAGTGTGAAATTTGTTCAAAAAACTTTTTACCAAAGTATGATTTAATGTGCATTTACGCCGGCAAAAACCGCCAAAAAACCTTTTCAGTGTGAAATTTGTTCGAAAAACTTTTTACGAAAGTATGATTTAATGCGAATTCAAACCGGCAAAAAACCTTTTCAGTGTGAAATTTGTTCGAAAAACTTTTTACAAAAGTATGATTTAATGCGCATTCACACCGGCAAAAATCCTTATCAGTGTAAAATTTGTTTGAAAAACTTTTTACAAAAGTATTATTTAATGCGCATTCACACCGGCAAAAAACCTTTTCAGTGTGAAATTTGTTCGAAAAATTTTTTACGAAAGTATGATTTAATGCGAATTCACACCGACAAAAAACCTTTTTAATGTGAAATTTGTTTAAAAAACTTTTCACAAAAGTATGATTTAATGCGCATTTACACCGGCAAAAAACCTTCTCATTGTGAAATTTGTTCAAAAAACTTTTTACGAAAGTATGATTTAATGCGCATTCACACCGACAAAAAACCTTTTTAGTGTTAAATTTGTTAAAAAAACTTTTTACGAAAGTATGATTTAATGCGCATTCACACCGGCAAAAAACCTTTTTAGTGTGAAATTTGTTCGAAAAACTTTTTACAAAAGTATGATTTAATGCGCATTTACATCGGCAAAAAACCGTTTCAGTGTGAAATTTGTTCAAAAAACTTTTTACTAAAGTTTGAATTAATGCGCATTCACAACGGCAAAAAACCTTTTCAGTGTAAAATTTGTTAGAAAAACTTTTTACGAAAGTATAATTTAATGCGCCTTTACACCGGCAAATAACCTTTTCAGTGTGAAATGTGTTCAAAAAACTTTCCACAAAAATATGATTCACACCGGCAAAAAACCTTTTTAGTGTGAAATTTGTTCGAAAAAATTTTTACGAAAGTATGATTTAATGCGCATTCACATCGGCAAAAAAAACCTTTTTAGTGTGAAATTTGTTCGACAAACTTTTAACAAAAGTATGATTTAATGCGCATTCACACCGGCAAAAAACCTTTTCAGTGTAAAATTTGTTTGAAAAACTTTTTACGAAAGTATGATTTAATAAGCATTCACACCGGCAAAAAACCTTATCAGTGTGAAATTTTTTCCAAAAACTCTTCACCAAAGTATGATTTAATGTGCATTTACACCAGCATAAAAACGTTCAAATGTAAAATTTGTTCAAAAAACTTTTAACGAAAGTATGATTTAATGAGCATTCAGACCGGCAAAAAACCTTTTCAGTGTGAAATGTGTTCAAAAAACTTTTCACGAAAATATGATTCACACCGGCATAAAACCTTTTCAGTGTGAAATTTGTTCGAAAAACTTTTCACGAAAATATGATTTAATGCGAATTCACACCGGCAAAAAACCTTTTTAGTGTGAAATTTGTTCAAAAAACTTTTCACGAAAGTATGATTTAATGCGCATTCACACCGGCAAAAAAAACCTTTTCAGTGTGATATTTGTTCAAAAAACTTTTAACAAAGTATAATTTATTGCGCATTCACACCGGCAAAACAACTTTTTAGTGTGAAATGTGTTCAAAAAAATTTCACGAAAATATGATTCACACCGGCAAAAAACCTTTTTAGTGTGAAATTTGTTCGAAAAACTTTTCACGAAAGTATGATTTAATGTGCATTTACACCAGCATAAAACCGTTCAAGTGTAAAATTTGTTTAAAAAACTTTTCACGAAAGTATGATTTAACGCGCATTCACAACGGCAAAAAACCTTTTTAGTGTGAAATTTGTTCAAAAAACTTTTCACGAAAGTATGATTTAACGCCCATTCACAATGGCAAAAAAACTTTTTAGTGTGAAATTTGTTCAAAAAACTTTTCACGAAAGTATAATTTAATGCGCATTTACACCAGCAAAAAACCTTTTAAGTGTGAAATTTGTTCAAAAAACTTTTTACCAAAGTATGATTTAATGTGCATTTACGCCGGCAAAAACCGGCAAAAAACCTTTTCAGTGTGAAATTTGTTCGAAAAACTTTTTACGAAAGTATGATTTAATGCGAATTTAAACCGGCAAAAAACCTTTTCAGTGTGAAATTTGTTCAAAAAACTTTTCACAAAAGTATGATTTAATGCGCATTCACACCGGCAAAAATCCTTATCAGTGTAAAATTTGTTTGAAAAACTTTTCACAAAAGTATTATTTAATGCGCATTTACACCGGCAATAAACCTTTTCAGTGTGAAATTTGTTCGAAAAACTTTTTACGAAAGTATGATTTAATGCGAATTCACACCAGCAAAAAACCTTTTTAATGTGAAATTTGTTTAAAAAACTTTTCACAAAAGTATGATTTAATGCGCATTCACACCGGCAAAAAACCTTTTTAGTGTGAAATTTGTTCAAAAAACTTTTCACGAAAGTATGATTTAACGCCCATTCACAATGGCAAAAAAACTTTTTAGTGTGAAATTTGTTTAAAAAACTTTTCACGAAAGTATAATTTAATGCGCATTTACACCAGCAAAAAACCTTTTAAGTGTGAAATTTGTTCAAAAAACTTTTTACCAAAGTATGATTTAATGTGCATTTACGCCGGCAAAAACCGGCAAAAAACCTTTTCAGTGTGAAATTTGTTTGAAAAACTTTTTACGAAAGTATGATTTAATGCGAATTTAAACCGGCAAAAAACCTTTTCAGTGTGAAATTTGTTCGAAAAACTTTTCACAAAAGTATGATTTAATGCGCATTCACACCGGCAAAAATTCTTATCGGTGTAAAATTTGTTTGAAAAACTTTTCACAAAAGTATTATTTAATGCGCATCTACACCGGCAATAAACCTTTTCAGTGTGAAATTTGTTCGAAAAACTTTTTACGAAAGTATGATTTAATGCGAATTCACACCAGCAAAAAACCTTTTTAATGTGAAATTTGTTTAAAAAACTTTTCACAAAAGTATGATTTAATGCGCATTCACACCGGCAAAAAACCTTTTCAGTGTGAAATTTGTCCAAAAAACTTTTTACGAAAGTATGATTTAATGCGCATTCACACCGAAAAAAACCTTTTCAGTGTTAAATTTGTTTAAAAAACTTTTTACGAAAGTATGATTTAATGCGCATTCACACCGGCAAAAAACTTTTTAGTGTGAAATTTGTTCGAAAAACTTTTTACAAAAGTATAATTTAATGCGCATTTACATCGGCAAAAAACCGTTTCAGTGTGAAATTTGTTCAAAAAACTTTTTACTAAAGTATGAATTAACGCGCATTCACAACGGCAAAAAACCTTTTCAGTGTAAAATTTGTTAGAAAAACTTTTTACGAAAGTATGATTTAATGCGCCTTTACACCTGCAAAAAACCTTTTCAGTGTGAAATGTGTTCAAAAAACTTTCCACGAAAATATGATTCACACCGGCAAAAAACCTTTTTAGTGTGAAATTTGTTCGAAAAACTTTTAACAAAAGTATGATTAAATGCGCATTCACACCGGCAAAAAACCTTTTAGTGTAAAATTTGTTTGAAAAACTTTTTACGAAATTATGATTTAATAAGCATTCACACCGGCAAAAAACCTTATCAGTGTGAAATTTTTTCCAAAAACTCTTCACCAAAGTATGATTTAATGTGCATTTACACCAGCATAAAAACGTTCAAATGTAAAATTTGTTCAAAAAACTTTTAACGAAAGTATGATTTAATGAGCATTCAGACCGGCAAAAAACCTTTTCAGTGTGAAATGTGTTCAAAAAACTTTTCACGAAAATATGATTCACACCGGCATAAAACCTTTTCAGTGTGAAATTTGTTCGAAAAACTTTTCACGAAAATATGATTTAATGCGAATTCACACCGGCAAAAAACCTTTTTAGTGTGAAATTTGTTCAAAAAACTTTTCACGAAAGTATGATTTAATGCGCATTCACACCGGCAAAAAAAACCTTTTCAGTGTGATATTTGTTCAAAAAACTTTTAACAAAGTATAATTTATTGCGCATTCACACCGGCAAAACAACTTTTTAGTGTGAAATGTGTTCAAAAAAATTTCACGAAAATATGATTCACACCGGCAAAAAACCTTTTTAGTGTGAAATTTGTTCGAAAAACTTTTCACGAAAGTATGATTTAATGTGCATTTACACCAGCATAAAACCGTTTAAGTGTAAAATTTGTTTAAAAAACTTTTCACGAAAGTATGATTTAACGCGCATTCACAACGGCAAAAAACCTTTTTAGTGTGAAATTTGTTCAAAAAACTTTTCACGAAAGTATGATTTAACGCCCATTCACAATGGCAAAAAAACTTTTTAGTGTGAAATTTGTTCAAAAAACTTTTCACGAAAGTATAATTTAATGCGCATTTACACCAGCAAAAAACCTTTTAAGTGTGAAATTTGTTCAAAAAACTTTTTACCAAAGTATGATTTAATGAGCATTTACGCCGGCAAAAACCGGCAAAAAACCTTTTCAGTGTGAAATTTGTTCGAAAAACTTTTTACGAAAGTATGATTTAATGCGAATTTAAACCGGCAAAAAACCTTTTCAGTGTGAAATTTGTTCGAAAAACTTTTCACAAAAGTATGATTTAATGCGCATTCACACCGGCAAAAATCCTTATCAGTGTAAAATTTGTTTGAAAAACTTTTCACAAAAGTATTATTTAATGCGCATTTACACCGGCAATAAACCTTTTCAGTGTGAAATTTGTTCGAAAAACTTTTTACGAAAGTATGATTTAATGCGAATTCACACCAGCAAAAAACCTTTTTAATGTGAAATTTGTTTAAAAAACTTTTCACAAAAGTATGATTTAATGCGCATTCACACCGGCAAAAAACCTTTTCAGTGTGAAATTTGCCAAAAAAACTTTTTACGAAAGTATGATTTAATGCGCATTCACACCGACAAAAAACCTTTTCAGTGTAAAATTTGTTTAAAAAACTTTTTACGAAAGTATGATTTAATGCGCATTCACACCGGCAAAAAACCTTTTTAGTGTGAAATTTGTTCGAAAAACTTTTTACAAAAGTATAATTTAATGCGCATTTACATCGGCAAAAAACCGTTTCAGTGTGAAATTTGTTCAAAAAACTTTTTACTAAAGTATGAATTAACGCGCATTTACAACGGCAAAAAACCTTTTCAGTGTAAAATTTGTTAGAAAAACTTTTTACGAAAGTATGATTTAATGCGCCTTTACACCGGCAAAAAACCTTTTCAGTGTGAAATGTGTTAAAAAAACTTTCCACGAAAATATGATTCACACCGGCAAAAAACCTTTTTAGTGTGAAATTTGTTTGAAAAACTTTTCACGAAAGTATGATTTAATGCGCATTCACATCGGCAAAAAAAACCTTTTTAGTGTGAAATTTGTTTAAAAAACTTTTCACGAAAATATGATTCACACCGGCAAAAAACCTTTTTAGTGTGAAATTTGTTCGAAAAACTTTTCACGAAAGTATGATTTAAAGCGCATTCACACCGGCAAAAAAAACTTATCAGTGTGAAATTTTTTCAAAAAACTTTTCACGAAAGTATAATTTATTGTGCATTTACACCAGCATAAAACCGTTTAAGTGTGAAATTTGTTAAAAAAACTATTTACAAAAGTATGATTTAACACTCATTCACAACGGCAAAAAACCTTTTTAGTGTAAAATTTGTTTGCAAAACTTTTTACGAAAGTATGATTTAATGCGCATTCACACCGGCAAAAAACGGCATAAAACCTTTTCAGTGTGAAATTTGTTCGAAAAACTTTTCACAAAAGTATAATTTAATGGGCATTTACACCAGCAGAAAACCTTTGAAGTGTGATATTTGTTCAAAAAACTTTTCACGAAAGTATGATTTAATGCGCATTCACACCGGCAAAAAAAACCTTTTCAGTGTGAAATTTGTTCAAAAAACTTTTCACAAAAGTATAATTTATTGCGCATTCACACCGGCAAAAAACCTTTTCAGTGTTAAATCTGTTCGAAAAACTTTTTACGAAAGTATGATTTAATGCGCATTCACACCGGCAAAAAACCTTTTTAGTGTGAAATTTGTTCGAAAAACTTTATACAAAAGTATGATTTAATGCGCATTTACATCGGCAAAAAACCTTTTCAGTGTGAAATTTGTTCAAAAAACTTTTTACTTAAGTATGAATTAATGCGATTTAAACCGGCAAAAAACCTTTTCAGTGTGAAATTTGTTCGAAAAACTATTTACAAAAGTATGATTTAATGCGCATTCACACCGGCAAAAATCCTTCTCAGTGTGAAATTTTTTTGAAAAACTTTTCACATAAGTATTATTTACTGCGCATTCACACCGGCAAAAAACCTTTTCAGTGTGAAATTTGTTCGAAAAACTTTTCACGAAAGTATGATTTATTGCGCATTTACACCGGCAAAAAACCTTTTTAGTGTTAAATCTGTTCGAAAAACTTTTTACGAAAGTATGATTTAATGCGCATTCACACCGGCAAAAAACCTTTTCAGTGTGAAATTTGTTCAAAAAACTTTTTACTAAAGTATGAATTAACGCGCATTCACAACGGCAAAAAACCTTTTTAGTGTAAAATTTGTTAAAAAAACTTTTTACGAAAGTATGATTTAATGCGCATTCACACCGGCAAAAAACCTTCTTAGTGTAAAATTTGTTCGAAAAACTTTTCACGAAAATATGATTCACACCGGCAAAAAAGCTTTTTAGTGTAAAATTTGTTCGAAAAACTTTTCACGAAAGTATGATTTAATGCGCATTCACATCGGCAAAAAAACCTTCTTAGTGTGAAATTTGTTCGAAAAATTTTTCACGTATGCAATCCAATCGGCAAAAAACTGTTTAAGTGTGAAAGTTCGAAAAACTTTTTGCAACAATCTTATTACACGAGACACATGCGCACTCACACCGGCATAAAACCGTTCGAGTGTAAAATTTGTTCAAAAAACTTTTTAAAAGTATTATATAATGCGCATTCACACCGGCAAAAAACCTTTTTAGTGTAAAATTTGTTCGAAAAACTTTTTACGCAAGTATGACTTATTGCGCATTCACACCGGCAAAAAACCTTTTTAGAGTGAAATTTTTTAAAAAAACTTTTCACGAAGGTATAATTTAATGCGCTTTCACACCAGCAAAAAACCTTTTCAGTGTGAAATTTGTTCGAAAAAACTTTTTACGAAAGTATGATTTAATGCGCATTTACACCGGCAAAAAACCTTTTCAGTGTGAAATTTATTTGAAAAACTTTTCACAAAAGTATGATTTAATGCGCATTTACAACGGCAAAGAACCTTTTCAGTGTGAAATTTGTTCGAAAAACTTTTCACGAAAGTATGATTTAATGCGCATTCACACCGGCAAAAAATCTTTTCAGTGTAAATTATGTTTAAAAAACTTTTCACGAAAATATGATTTAATGCGCATTTACACCAGCAAAAAAACTTTTTAGTGTGAAATTTGTTCGAAAAACTTTTCACAAAAGTATGATTTAATGCCCTTTCACAATGGCAAAAAAACTTTTCAGTGTGAAATTTGTTCAAAAAACTCTTCACGAAAGTATAATTTAATGCGCATTTACACCAGAAAAAACCTTTTAAGTGTGATATTTGTTCAAAAAACTTTTCACGAAAGTATGATTTAATGCGCATTCACACCGGCAAAAAAAACCTTTTTAGTGTGAAATTTGTTCGAAAAACTTTTCACAAAAGTATAATTTAAGGCCCATTTACAATGGCAAAATACCTTTTCAGTGTGTAATTTGTTTGAAAAACTTTTCACAAAAGTTTGATTTAACGCCCTTTCACAATGGCAAAAAACTTTTCATTGTATAATTTGTTCAAAAAACTTTTTACGAAAGTATAATTTAATGCGCATTTACACCAGCACAAAACCTTTTAAGTGTGATATTTGTTCAAAAAACTTTTCACGAAAGTATAATTTAATGCGCATTCACACCGGCAAAAAAAACCTTTTCAGTGTGAAATTTGTTCAAAAAACTTTCCACCAAAGTATGATTTAATGTGCATTTACACCGGCAAAAACCGGCAAAAAACCTTTTCAGTGTGAAATTTGTTCAAAAAACTTTTCACGAAAGTATAATTTAATGCGCATTCACACCGGCAAAAAAAACCTTTTCAGTGTGAAATTTGTTCGAAAAACTATTTACAAAAGTATAATTTAATGCGCATTCACACCGGCAAAAAACCTTTTCAGTGTAAAATTTGTTCGAAAAATTTTTCACGAAAGTATGATTTAATGCGCATTCACACCGGCAAAAAAACCTTACCAGCGTGAAATTTGTTTGAAAAACTTTTTACAAAAGTATGATTTAATGTGCATTCACACCGGTAAAAAACCTTTTCAGTGTAAAATTTGTTCAAAAATCTTTTCACGAAAGTATCATTTAATGCGCATTCACACCAGCAAAAAACCTTTACAGTGTGAAATTTGTTCAAAAAACTTTTTACGAAAGTATGATTTAATGCGCATTCACACAGGCAAAAAAAACCTTTTCAGTGTGAAATGTGTTCAAAAAACTTTTCACGAAAATATGATTCACACCGGCAAAAAACCTTTTTAGTGTAAAATTTGTTCGAAAAACTTTTCACGAAAGTATGATTTAATGCGCATTCACATCGGCAAAAAAAAACTTTTTAGTGTGAAATTTGTTCGAAAAACTTTTTACAAAAGTATGATTTAATGCGCATTCACACCGGCAAAAAACCTTTTTAGTGTAAAATTTGTTTGAAAAACTTTACACGAAAGTATGATTTAATAAGCATTCACACCGGCAAAAAACCTTATCAGTGTGAAATTTTTTCCAAAAACTTTTTACCAAAGTATGATTTAATGTGCATTTACACCAGCATAAAACCGTTCAAATGTAAAATTTGTTCAAAAAACCATTCACGAAAGTATGATTTAATGCGCATTCACACCGGCAAAAAACCTTTTCAGTGTGAAATGTGTTCAAAAAACTTTTCACGAAAATATGATTTACACCGGCAAAAAACCTTTTTAGTGTGAAATTTGTTCGAAAAACTTTTCACGAAAGTATGATTTAAAGCGCATTCACACCGGCAAAAAAACTTATCAGTGTGAAATTTTTTCAAAAAACTTTTCACGAAAGTATAATTTATTGTGCATTTACACCAGCATAAAACCGTTTAAGTGTGAAATTTGTTAAAAAAACTCTTCACGAAAGTATGATTTAACACTTATTCACAACGGCAAAAAACCTTTTTAGTGTAAAATTTGTTTGCAAAACTTTTTACGAAAGTATGATTTAATGCGCATTCACACCGGCAAAAACCGGCAAAAAACCTTTTCAGTGTGAAATTTGTGTGAAAAACTTTTCACGAAAATATGATTTAATGCGAATTCACACCGGCAAAAAACCTTTTCAGTGTGAAATTTGTTTAAAAAATTTTTCACGAAAGTATGATTTATTGCGCATTCACACCGGCAAAAAATCTTTTCAGTGTAAAATTTGTTTAAAAAACTTTTCACAAAAATATGATTTAATGCGCATTTACACCAGCAAAAATTCTTTTTAGTGTGAAATTTGTTTGAAAAACTTTTCACGAAAGTATGATTTAACGCCCATTTACAATGGCAAAAAAACTTTTCAGTGTGAAATTTGTTCAAAAAACTTTTCACGAAAGTATAATTTAATGCGCATTTACACCAGCAAAAAACCTTTAAGTGTAAAATTTGTTCGAAAAACTTTTCACGAAAGTATGATTAAATAGGCATTCACACCGGCAAAAAACCTTCCAGTGTGAAATTTGTTCAAAAAACTTTTCACGAAAGTATGATTTAATAAGCATTCACACAGGCAAAAAACCTCCAGTGTGAAATTTGTTCAAAAAAACTTTTCACGAAAGTATGATTTAATGCGCATTCACACCGGCAAAAAACCTTTTCAGTGTGAAATGTGTTCAAAAAACTTTTCACGAAAATATGATTCACACCGGCAAAAAACCTTATCAGTGTGAAATTTTTTCAAAAAACTTTTCACGAAAGTATAATTTATTGTGCATTTACACCGGCATAAAACCGTTTAAGTGTGAAATTTGTTAAAAAAACTATTTACGAAAGTATGATTTAACGCGCATTCACAACGGCAAAAAACCTTTTTAGTGCTAAATTTGTTTGCAAAACTTTTTACAAAAGTATGCTTTAATGCGAATTTACACCGGCAAAAAACCTTTTCAGTGTGAAATTTGTTCAAAAAACTTTTCACAAAAGTATGATTTATTGCGCATTCACACCGGCAAAAAATCTTTTCAGTGTAAAATTTGTTTAAAAAACTTTTTACAAAAATATGATTTAATGCGCATTTACACCAGCAAAAAACCTTTTTAGTGTGAAATTTGTTTAAAAAACTTTTCACGAAAGTATGATTTAACGCCCATTCACAATGGCAAAAAACTTTTCAGTGTGAAATTTGTTCAAAAAACTTTTTACAAAAGTATAATTTAATGCGCATTTACACCAGCAAAAAACCTTTTAAGTGTGAAATTTGTTTAAAAAACTTTTCACGAAAGTATGATTTAATGCGCATTCACACCGGCTAAAAAAACCTTTTAAGTGTGAAATTTGTTCGAAAAACTTTTCACAAAAGTATTATTTAATGCGCATTCACACCGGCAAAAAACCTTTTCAGTGTGAAATGTGTTCAAAAAACTTTTCACGAAAGTATGATTTAATGCGCATTTATATCGGCAAAAAATCTTTTCAGTGTGAAATTTGTTCAAAAAACTTTTTACTAAAGTATGAATTAACGCGCATTTACAACGGCAAAAATCCTTTTCAGTTTAAAATTTGTTAGAAAAACTTTTTACGAAAATATGGTTTAATGCGCATTCACACCGGCAAAAAACCTTTTCAGTGTGAAATAAGTTCAAAAAACTTTTCACGAAAATATGATTCTTACCGGCAAAAAACCTTTTTAGTGTGAAATTTGTTCGAAAAACTTTTCACGAAAGTATGATTTAATGCGCATTCACATCGGCAAAAAAAACCTTTTTAGTGTGAAATTTGTTCGAAAAACTTTTTACAAAAGTATGATTTAATGCGCATTTACACCGGCAAAAAACCTTTTTAGTGTGAAATTTGTTCGAAAAACTTTTCACGAAAGTATGATTTAATGCGCATTCACAACGGCAAAAAACCTTTTCAGTGTAAAATTTGTTTGCAAACCTTTTTACGAAAGTATGATTTAATGCGCATTCACACCGGCAAAAACCGGCAAAAAACCTTTTCAGTGTGAAATTTGTTCAAAAAACTTTTTTACGAAAGTATGATTTAATGCGAATTTAAACCGGCAAAAAACCTTTTCAGTGTGAAATTTGTTCGAAAAACTATTCACAAAAGTATGATTTAATGCGCATACACACCGGCAAAAATTCTTATCAGTGTAAAATTTGTTTGAAAAACTTTTCACAAAAGTATTATTTAATTCGCATTCACACCAGCAAAAAACCTTTTCAGTGTGAAATTTGTTCGAAAAACTTTTTACGAAAGTATGATTTATTGCGCATTTACACCAGCAAAAAACCTTTTCAGTGTTAAATTTTTTCAAAAAACTTTTTACGAAAATATGATTTAAATCGCATTTACACCAGCAAAAAACCTTTTTAGTGTGAAATTTTTTCAAAAAACTTTTCGCGAAAGTATAATTTAATGCGCATTTACACCGGCAAAAAACCTTTTCAGTGTGAAATTTGTTCGAAAAACTTTTCACAAAAGTATAATTTATTGCGCATTCACACCGGCAAAAAACCTTTTTTAGTGTAAAATTTCTTTAAAAAAATTTTCACCAAAGTATGATTTAATGTGCATTTACACCGGCAAAAACCGGCAAAAAACCTTTTCAGTGTGAAATTTGTTCGAAAAACTTTTCACGAAAGTATGATTTAATGCAAATTTAAACCGGCAAAAAACCTTTTCAGTGTAAAATTTGTTCGAAAAACTATTCATAAAAGTATGATTTAATCGGCATTCACACCGGCAAAAATTCTTATCAGTGTGAAATTTGTTTGAAAAACTTTTCACAAAAGTATTATTTAATTCGCATTCACACCGGTAAAAAACCTTTTTAGCGTAAAATTTGTTTAAAAAACTTTTCACAAAAGTATGATTTATTGCGCATTTACACCGGCAAAAAACCTTTTCAGTGATAAATTTGTTTGAAAAACTTTTTACGAAAGTATGATTTAATGCGCATTCACACCGGCAAAAAACCTTTTTAGTGTAAAATTTGTTCAAAAAACTTTTTACAAAAGTATGATTTAATGCGCATTTATATCGGCAAAAAACCTTTTCAGTGTGAAATTTGTTTAAAAAACTTATTACTAAAGTATGAATTAACGCGCATTCACAACGGCAAAAAACCTTTTCAGTGTAAAATTTGTTAGAAAAACTTTTTGCGAAAGTATGATTTAATGCGCATTTACACCGGAAAAAAACCTTTTTAGTGTAAAATGTGTTTAAAAAACTTTTCACAAAAGTATAATTTAATGCGCATTCACACCGGCAAAAAACTTTTCAGTGTGAAATGTGTTCAAAAAACTTTTCACGAAAATATGATTCACACCGGCAAAAAACCTTTTTAGTGTGAAATTTGTTCGAAAAACTTTTCACGAAAGTATGATTTAATGCGCATTCACACCGGCAAAAAACCTTTTTAGTGTAAAATTTGTTCGAAAAACTTTTCACGAAAGTATGATTTAATAGGCATTCACACCGGCAAAAAACCTTCCAGTGTGAAATTTGTTCAAAAAACTTTTCACGAAAGTATGATTTAATAAGCATTCACACAGGCAAAAAACTTTCAGTGTGAAATTTGTTCAAAAAACTTTTCACGAAAGTATGATTTAATGCGCATTCACACCGGCAAAAAACCTTTTCAGTGTGAAATGTGTTCAAAAAACTTTTCACGAAAATATAATTCACACCGGCAAAAAACCTTATCAGTGTGAAATTTTTTTAAAAAACTTTTCACAAAAGTATAATTTATTGTGCATTTACACCGGCATAAAACCGTTTAAGTGTGAAATTTGTTAAAAAAACTATTTACGAAAGTATGATTTAACGCGCATTCACAACGGCAAAAAACCTTTTTAGTGTTAAATTTGTTTGCAAAACTTTTTACGAAAGTATGATTTAACGCGCATTTACACCGGCAAAAACCGGCAAAAAACCTTTTCAGTGTGAAATTTGTTCAAAAAATTTTTCACGAAAATATGATTTAATGCGAATTTACACCGGCAAAAAACCTTTTCAGTGTGAAATTTGTTCAAAAAACTTTTCACAAAAGTATAATTTATTGCGCATTCACACCGGCAAAAAACCTTTTTTAGTGTAAAATTTCTTTAAAAAACTTTTCACCAAAGTATGATTTAATGTGCATTTACACCGGCAAAAACCGGCAAAAAACCTTTTCAGTGTGAAATTTGTTTGAAAAACTTTTCACGAAAGTATGATTTAATGCGAATTTAAACCGGCAAAAAACCTTTTCAGTGTAAAATTTGTTCAAAAAACTATTCACAAAAGTATGATTTAATGCGCATTCACACCGGCAAAAAACCTTTTTAGTGTAAAATTTGTTTAAAAAACTTTTCACGAAAATATGATTCACACCGGCAAAAAACCTTTTCATTGTGAAATTTGTTTAAAAAACTTATTACTTAAGTATGAATTAACGCGCATTCACAACGGCAAAAAACCTTTTCAGTGTAAAATTTGTTAGAAAAACTTTTTACGAAAGTATGATTTAATGCGCATTTACACCGGAAAAAAACCTTTTTAGTGTGAAATGTGTTTGAAAAACTTTTCACGAAAGTATAATTTAATGCGCATTTACACCGGCAAAAAACTTTTCAGTGTGAAATGTGTTCAAAAAACTTTTCACGAAAGTATGATTTAATGCGCATTCACACCGGCAAAAAACCTTTTCAGTGTGAAATTTGTTCAAAAAACTTTTTACGAAAGTATGATTTATTGCGCATTCACACCGGCAAAAAACCTTTTCAGTGTGAAATGTGTTCAAAAAACTTTTCACGAAAATATGATTCACACCGGCAAAAAACCTTATCAGTGTGAAATTTTTTCAAAAAACTTTTCACGAAAGTATAATTTATTGTGCATTTACACCGTCATAAAACCGTTTAAGTATGAAATTTGTTAAAAAAACTATTTACGAAAGTATGATTTAACGCGCATTCACAACGGCAAAAAACCTTTTTAGTGTTAAATTTGTTTGCAAAACTTTTTACGAAAGTATGATTTAATGCGCATTTACACCGGCAAAAACCGGCAAAAAACCTTTTCAGTGTGAAATTTGTTCAAAAAACTTTTCACGAAAGTATGATTTAATGCGAATTTAAACCGGCAAAAAACCTTTTCAGTGTAAAATTTGTTTAAAAAACTATTTACAAAAGTATGATTTATTGCGCATTCACACCGGCAAAAAATCTTTTCAGTGTAAAATTTGTTTAAAAAACTTTTTACAAAGATATAATTTAATGCGCATTTACACCAGCATAAAACCTTTTTAGTGTGAAATTTGTTTAAAAAACTTTTCACGAAAGTATGATTTAACGCCCATTCACAATGGCAAAAAAACTTTTCAGTGTGAAATTTGTTCAAAAAACTTTTTACAAAAGTATAATTTAATGCGCATTTACACCAGCAAAAAACCTTTTAAGTGTGAAATTTGTTCAAAAAACTTTTAACAAAAGTATAATTTATTGCGCATTCACACCGGCAAAAAACCTTTTCAGTGTGAAATTTGTTTGAAAAACTTTTTACCAAAGTATAATTTAATGTGCATTTACACCGGCAAAAACCGGCAAAAAACCTTTTCATTGTGAAATTTGTTCTAAAAACTTTTCACGAAAGTATAATTTAATGCGAATTTAAACCGGCAAAAAACCTTTTCAGTGTAAAATTTGTTCGAAAAACTTTTCACAAAAGTATGATTTAATGCGCATTCACACCGGCAAAAAACCTTTTCAGTGTGAAATGTGTTCAAAAAACTTTTCACGAAAGTATGATTTAATGCGCATTTACATCGACAAAAAATCTTTTCAGTGTGAAATTTGTTCAAAAAACTTTTTACCAAAGTATGAATTAACGCGCATTCACAAAGGCAAAAAACCTTTTCAGTGTAAAATTTGTTAGAAAAACTTTTTACGAAAGTATGATTTAATGCGCATTCACACCGGCAAAAAACCTTTTCAGTGTGAAATGTGTTCAAAAAACTTTTCACGAAAATATGATTCTTACCGGCAAAAAACCTTTTTAGTGTGAAATTTGTTCGAAAAACTTTTTACGAAAGTATGATTTAATGCGCATTCACATCGGCAAAATAAACCTTTTTAGCGTGAAATTTGTTCGAAAAACTTTTTACAAAAGTATGATTTAATGCGCATTCACACCGGCAAAAAACCTTTTTAGTGTAAAATTTTTTCGAAAAACTTTTCACGAAAGTATAATTTAATAAGCATTCACACCGGCAAAAAACCTTCCAGTGCGAAATTTGTTCGAAAAACTTTTCACAAAAGTATGATTTAATGCGCATTCACACCGGTAAAAAACCTTATCAGTGTGAAATTTTTCGAAAAACTTTTCACCAAAGTATGATTTAATGTGCATTTACCCAGCATAAAACCGTTCAAGTGTAAAATTTGTTCAAAAAATTTTTCACAAAAGTATGATTTAATGCGCATTCACAACGGCAAAAAACCTTTTCAGTGTAAAATTTGTTTGCAAACCTTTTTACGAAAGTATGATTTAATGCGCATTCACACCGGCAAAAACCGGCAAAAAACCTTTTCAGTGCGAAATTTGTTTGAAAAACTTTTCACGAAAATATGATTTAATGCAAATTCACACCGGCAAAAAACCTTTTCAGTGTGAAATTTGTTCAAAAAACTTTTCACGAAAGTATGATTTATTGCGCATTCACACCGACAAAAAACCTTTTCAGTGTGAAATTTGTTCGAAAAACTTTTTACGAAAGTATAATTTAATGCGCATTCACACCGGCAAAAAACCTTTTCAGTGTAAAATTTGTTCGAAAAATTTTTTACAAAAGTATGATTTAATGTGCATTCACACCGGTAAAAAACCTTTTCAGTGTAAAATTTGTTCAAAAATCTTTTCACGAAAGTATCATTTAATGCGCATTCACACCAGCAAAAAACCTTTACAGTGTGAAATTTGTTCAAAAAACTTTTTACGAAAGTATGATTTAATGCGCATTCACACAGGCAAAAAAAACCTTTTTAGTGTGAAATTTGTTCAAAAAACTTTTCACGAAAGTATGATTTAATGCGCATTCAACCGGCAAAAAACCTTTTTAGTGTGAAATTTGTTCGAAAATCCTTTCACGAAAGTATGATTTAATGCGCATTCACACCGGCAAAAAACCTTTTCAGTGTAAAATTTATTTGAAAAACTTTTCACGAAAGTATGATTTGATGCGCATTCACACCAGCAAAAAAGCTTTTTATTGTAAAATTTGTTCGAAAAACTTATAACAAAAGTATGATTTAATGCGCATTCACACCGGCAAAAAACCTTTTCAGTGTGAAATTTGTTCAAAAAACTTTTCACGAAAGTATGATTCACACCGGCAAAAAACCTTTTCAGCGTGAAATTTGTTCAAAAAACTTTTCACGAAAGTATGATTTAATGCGCATTCACACTGGCAAAAAACCTTTCTAGTGTGAAATTTTTTTGAAAAACTTTTCACGAAAGTATGAATTAATGTGCGTTTACACCAGCATAAAATCGTTCAAGTGTAAAATTTGTTCAACATAATGCTTATTTTTTTAGATAAGCAATTTCTGGAAGCTTCTAGAACTGCTGCGTCGCAAAAATGATTCTAATAGAAGTCAGCGGAAATGACGCATGTAACTCGCGCATATTTGTAACCTTTCTCCCCTACACTTAAAAGTCGATTTTTGTTCATAACTAAACAACTCTTGCCTTTTATGCCTAACCATTTGACGTACATTTTATTTCCTTTGCGTCCAAGTTCCTTTTCTTCTAAGTAGATATCGAGATTAGCAGTTTTAAATTTTCGAGGTCCTGCAATTTTCAAATGACTAAAATGTTTTAAAATATCTTGCTCGTTCGCTTTCAAAAATTGATCTATTGTGAAATATGGCGCTGGAAATTAAATTTTTTGTCCTGTAACGACCCTCGTATGAACTTACTAACTGCGGAAGCGTTTATTTTCCATTGTTTTGTCGAACACCGCGTTGTTTGCGAGTTTAAATTGACTCTTTGCAAATGAACTGGTAGCTGTAGTCCATAAAAGAGTGTTCAGCTCGATAAAGGGCTTTAACCATGCAGATTGTTTAAATTAAACTGGTGTGTGTGTGTTTTTTTTAATGTGACAAGTAGTTAAACAACAGCGATTCAAGCCCACTTGAAGTGGGGGGAGGAGTGGGGGTAGAAGTGGGGAAAGTGGAGTGGGGAAAGTGGTGGGGGTGGGAGTGGGGGTAAGAGTGGTAGGGGTAGGAGTGGGGGAAGTGGTGGGTGTAGGAGTGTTGGAGTGGGGGCAGTGGTGGGGTGGGGAGGAGTGGGGGTGAAGTGGCAGGAGAAGGAGTGGGGGAGTGACAGGTGAAGGAGTGGGGGAAATGACATTGTTGGCATATGACATTGTTGACATATGACATTGTTGACATATGACAGGAGTGGGGAGATGACATTGTTGACATGTGACATTGTTGACATATGACATTGTTGCCATTGTTTACATACGGCATTGTTGACATACGGCATGTTGCCATTGTTAACATATAACATCATTGTTTACGTACGGTATTGTCCCCATCGACTCGATTAATAGGGTTCCGTAAGCACGTTGAAAAGTGTTGTGACGTAAGCGTTGAAAAAAACTTGGTATCTCGTAGGTTCGAACCTGAATCCTTTGACTTACTAAACGGATAGCTATACCATGTAGCTACTACGCATATTAATTTTATCGTGCAAGATTGGATATACAAATATATATTTGTGACATCATTTTTGATAAAAATAACCTTGAACTGCGCTACCAGATAACTTTGTTATCGTATACTTAAATGAGGTGTAATATTGATTGCGACAGAGATAATAATTACACACGCACATAGTCACAGTTTAAATGTGTAAGATATTGTTGTACAAGTACAGGGTATGTCACAAATTAAGAAGTCAAAAGAACCTTAACGAATGTTGGCATGGGAAAAATTGTTTTTATGAAAATTCCAGTTAACGTCTATGTTTTAGAATTAAATAAAACAGAGAAGAGATCATTTTACATAGTTATACCTGTTGTGTTTACTAAAAATAAAATGAAACGTCACGTCAATTTGTTACTAATACAAGATCAGTATTTTCGGAAATTAAATGATTATAAAGCGCCACCTATCGACAATGAAAATGTTAAAATCAAATATGTTTGGATAAGTACGAGGTATGTCGTAAATTAGGAAGTCAAAAGGACCTTAACGAATGTTGGTATGCGACCCATCAAACGATTCAGCGTTGCTTAAAGTACGTCAAGTGTCACGTTAAACGTCACGTGAGTACGTTAAATGTCACGTGAGTACGTTAAATGTCAGGTGAGTACGTCAAGCGTCACGTAAAACGTCACGTGTCACGTTATACGTAACGTGTCACATTAAAAACACACACACACATGTTGAATATTTTTGTTCATGTACAGGGAATGTCACAAATCAAGAAGTCAAAAGGTCCTTAACGAATGTGGCATGTGACCCATCAAACGATTCAACGTTACGCAAAGTATGTCAAGCGTCACGTGAGTACGTTTAAAAACATACACACATGCACAACAACGTGACATGTCACATTAGTAGACATTGTTAACATATGACATTGTTGTCGTTGTTTACATACAGCATTGTTGACTGCCATTGTTTACATAGGGCATTGTTAACATATGACATTGTTGCCATTGTTTACATACGGCTTTGTTGACTGCCATTGCTTACACACCCATGACATTGTGGACATATGACATTGTTGCGATTGTTTAAATACGGCATTGTTGACTGCCATTGTTTGCATAGAGCATTGTTGACATATGACATTGTAGCCATTGGTGACATTGTTGCCATTGGTGACATTGTTGCCATTGTTTACATACAGCATTGTAGACATATGTCTTCAAATTTCCCTTATACTTGAATACTATGTTTTTATTTAATGTCATTACGGAATTTTGGAAAATATGGGAAGCAAGATTTTTGATACATAATCTTTATTTCATTCACATATTCATTGTATTTAAATCAATTTTCGGTGATAATGTATTATCGTATCGATCGTCGGTAAAACATCTAAACCATGACAATAAAACCCACAATAATCTTTTTTAAAAATAAAATTACTTAATAAATTCAAAGTTTACGAGAGATGAAAAGTATGACAGTGACATTGAGCGAAGGGTGTTGGCAGGAAAACAAATGAATGGGGCACTGCATAGCTTTATGAATAGCCAGAAAGTGTCAAAAAAGACACGTCTGGCTGTGCATAGAAGTGTGTTGGTTCCTACACTTATGTATGGTAGTGAATGTTGGGTTTGGCAGAAGAAGCATGAAAATAGGATTAATACTGCGGAGATGAGTAGTCTGAGAAGTAAAGCTGGAGTGACTCGGTTGGATAAGGTAAAGAATAGTGAGATAAGAGAACGCTGTGGTGTAAAAGAAGATGTGGTTACAAAGATAGATGAAGGAATGCTTAGATGGTTTGGACACGTTGAAAGGATGGATGAAGGAAGATTGACGAAACAAATTTATAAAGCGAGTGTGAATGGACAAGTCGGTCGACCTCGGAGAACATATCTTGATCAGATCAACATTGTTTTGAGGAAAGGCCAGGTCAAGAGTACCAACAACCGACGAGCATGTATGAGAGCACTGATAAAAGTAGAGGAAGCAAAAGATGTGTGTAAGAACCGTAGCAAAAGTGAAGGGAAGTGGTCTCTGCCTACCCCCATGGAAAAAATGTGTGACTTTATGTATGCAATAAAATCTCAAGAGTACCAACGACCAAGAACACTAATGCAAGTAGTTCATTGTATTTAAAACAATTTTCGGTAATAATGTATTATCGTGCCGATCGTCGGTAAAACATCAAAACCATGACAATAAAATGCACAATAATCTTTATTAAAAATCATGAATCAAACAAACATAAATTAGCTTAAGTCCTCATGATGACATTTATTGCCTGGGATTATCGATACTCTTGCTTTGGGTCATTATAGTTTAAATAAATATTTTTTTTTCACCCTAGCGCATATCTATAGTTAAAAAAATGAATAGTTTGTTCCTTATTCAGCTTTTAGACGATGCATATCTCTAAAGGTAGTGTCAAGGCCGGGATGCGTACGCGCTCGCTGGCCGCTGCAAAAATAATATAGATAGGTATATATACAGGGGGATGCATGAACTGGCAAAACTTTTGGAACTATTGAAAAAAATATCTTTTTAACAAAAAAAAAAAACCTTGGTTAAAAGAACTATTTAAGCTCTCTTTTTTCATGTATCACGCAATAAAGTGTCTTGCGGCGACATCAAAAGATTTAGCATTACGCAAAGTGCGTCGACCGTCATGTGAGTACGCCAAGCGTCACGTTAAACGTCAGGTGAGTACGTCAAGCATCACCTTAAACGTCACGTGTGTATGTCAAACGTAAACGTCACGTGTCACATTAAAAAACACACACACACCAGTTTGATTTAAACAGTATGCATGGTTGAAGCCCTATATCGAGCTGAACACTCGTTTAAGGACTACAGCTACCAGTTCATTTGCAAAGAACGAGTTTTAATTCTCGAACAACGCGGTGTCCGTCAAAACAATGGAAAATAAACGCTTCCGCAGTTGGTAAGTTCATACGAGGGTCGTTACAGATCAAAAAATTTAATTTCTAGCGCCAGATTTCACAATAGATCAATTTTTGATGATAATTTAATACGCAAAGTACGTCGACCGTCACGTTAAACGTCACGTGAGTACGCCAAGCGTCACGTTAAACGTCATGTGAGTACGTCAAGCGTCACCTTAAACGTCACGTGTGTACGTCAAACGTAAACACAGCGTCACGTTAAACGTCACGTGTGTATGTCAAACGTAAACGTCACGTGTCACATAAAAACACACACACACCAGTTTGATTTAAACAATCTGCATGGTTAAAGCCCTATATCGAGCTGAACACTCGTTTAAGGACTACAGCTACCAGTTCATTTGCAAAGAGTCAGTTTAAACTCGCGAACAACGCGGTGTTCGACAAAAGAATAGAAAATAAACGCTTTCGCAGTTAGTAAGTTCATACGAGGGTCCTTACAGGACAAAAAATTTAATTTCTAGCGCCAGATTTCACAATAGATCAATTTTTGAAAGCGAACGAGCAAGATATTTTAAAACATTTTAGTCATTTGAAAATTGCAGGACCTCGAAAATTTAAAGTAGACGCCATTGTACGAATTAGTAAAGCCAAACACGTTTTTAAGAAAGGTTATACACCCAATTGGTCAACGGAATTATTTAAAATCACAAAATGTAAGATAACCAATTCTGCAACGTATCTTCTGGAAGATATGATGGAGGCACAAATCAAAGGAGCCTTCTACGCTGAAGAATTACAGAAAACTGCTAATCTTGATATCTACTTAGTAGAAAAGGAACTTGGACGCAAAGGAAATAAAATGTACGTCAAATGGTTAGGCATAAAAGGCAACAGTTGTTTAATTATGAACAAAAATCGACTTTTAAGGGGTGGGGAGGAAGGTTACAAATATGCGCGAGTTATATGCGTCATTTCCGCTGACTTCTATTAGAACCATTTTCGCGACGCAGCAGTTCTAGAAGCTTCCAGAAATTGCTTATCTAAAAAAAAATGTCACGCTCGCATTTTCCTTTGTTTAACTTTATTATAAAATAAGCATTATGTATTAATATTAATCAATTTTAACTTTATTTCTAAATTTTTAAAACGAATTATGAAATTCGCGTCATTGGCAGGTGGATGTCAGTCATCATGTGCAGCAGTCAAGACAGTAATCATTTTAGTATGACGTCGAGTAGTGATGATAGCGTGAGTAATGACTTTGAAATGTCCGAATTCGTATTGCCGGGGGCACCTTTTATAGAAACAATTGTTCAATCCTACGAAGATGCTGCCAAACGTGAAGTGCATTACTTACTGCTAACGACATATATGTTGTCAGAATATGAAGTTCGATGTGGCCTTAGTCCTGCGCGGACGTTTTTTCCGGCAATCATTTTGGCTAAACATTTTGGGCCTACTAAAATATCTTTTGACGATTTTGAATGGGGTACCCTCATTAGTATTTTGAAGAAAAGGATGGAAGATTTTTTTCATGAGATGTCACCTACGTATCCCGATGAAGACGATGATAACACCCCTATAACGTTTCACTGTGGCGATTATTGTACAATCATGCAACTAGTTTATGATGATACCAAATTCCTGGTTTTAAAAAAACACGACGTCGAGTACTATTTGTGCGAAGAAGATGTTCAAGAAATTCTTAAAATCCACGCGCATTTGCTGACGCATCGAGTAAATTTATTAAACAAACTTAGTTTCTGTTCATATTATCACAATATTATTGGTTTTTGTAAACTGCATGGTGAATTATCGTTATCATTATTGTCGGAAATACTTCCAAATGATTTGTTAAATAGTGCCTTGAGAGAGTTTATCTATTTTTATAGAATTACCACAATTAATGATTTAAATAAATAATTTTTTCAAAAAGTTTTGTTTTATTGGTTCCCCAAAATTTTAAGTTTCTATAAATATACTGTAAATAATATTTGTTAATCATTTAAGATGCTGTGCCCTACTCAAAGTTTGAAGAAACAATTGAAATCTCTACTATTAAAGCTAATTTCATTTTACGAATAACATGTAATTTTTTTTTAAATTGTTGATTTGTGCATGAAATTTTTTTAAAATCGATCTTTTCTTCATTTAACGTTCATAAACCATTAAGGCTTATTTGACTAGCCAATATGAAAACTATTGCTTAAATTTCAGATATTAAATAAATTCTATAACATTTCTACATATAATATAAGAGTGTAAGAATTTTAGTAGTAAAATAAATATTTTAATTTTTTTAATTATTTTATGCGTGTTAATACTACTGGAAAACCATTACGCGAAAATGAATGGATGTACTGTTGTGGCCAAGGCACGTGGGTTAGAGGTGATCCTCGTGGAAGCAAATATGATGTGTACATGAAATGATTATAATATGATATTGTTTCTTGAAAATATAATTGAATGCAAAAATTACAATTGGTCTTTTAATAACTGATGCTATTGCTGACATTGATATAAGTTTGACCTGGTAATTCAGGAATGCTTGAATCTACGTTTCTATAGAATATGTATTATAAATATATTTGCATAGTTGTTGCTCTGTTGTGTTTTCAAGTGTCACGCTTATTATGGGTAAGAAACATTTTTGTTAATTTTTATTTATTTAATTTCTATGTTGGAAAAAAATAATTGTAACTATTTTATTATAAATAAAGAAATTTTGTCGGTGTTTTTAACGGACGATCAATTTTTCTATCGACTTTTTTTTTTAACTTTATTAAGCAATGGTTTTTTAAAATATAAAAATATTAGGTGATTTTAAGTTTTAAAGTAAAGAAATCAAATCTTGTAACACCTTCAATAAGCATTTATAATTAAAATATTGTGTTTCTGTTTTAAATCTTAAATTACACAGAGGACATCTTAAATGCGTAATGATATGACGACAACTTATCTTTTTAAACGGTTTGTAACAGAAATTACAAATTTGTATTTTTACAGATTTCTTTAAACTTAGCAAATTGATTGTTTTTGCACTAAATCTAAAAGAAAAACAAAAAAAAAGCGCATACAGTGACCGCTTACCTTAAATATATTTTACCTACGGTTTAAAATCTATAAAAGGGAAAAACAAAAAGTGCATTTTTACTAGAATTTAAAACGAGATGGATAAGTAACTAAAACTTTTTTAATTATGTTATTATTTTAAATTTTTACTCTTTACAAAAATTTTTAAAATTTTCAAAATACTTTTATTTTAAAGTTATTTTTCGTTAGTTAAAAAATAATTTAAACACCACTCACAAATAAATTTTTTGTCTATTCTTAGTTACTCAACTATTTATTAATCTAGAAAAATCTTTATGCAGCAGTAGTTATATTTAATTTTACAATTCTCATCATCTGAGCTTTATAATTATTTAATTTTTGATAATACTGATTTTTAATCAAATTTGTTATTTTTTACACACTAGTTTTCAATTTAAAATTGCTTTACAGACAGACGATTAGAAGATCTTATATACCAGAGTAAGGGGAGCATTACCCCCGCATCAAAGAGTAAGTAAACAAAACCATTTGCTAATTATTTCTACCAATCTTACTTTGGTGTTGGTAGTTTTAACAATAAATTTAATTTTCAACTAAAATTTCTTATGCTAATTGGTATTTTTGTGATTTTAATTTCTACAGTGTGTTTTTAATATTTTTAATTTCTTATGAAAATTTGGATAATTTTTATTAAAAAACTCTTTTTTTGTACCAATTTTAGTATTAACATTAGGTTTTAATCATTTTAGATATTTTTTACTAAATTAAAAAATTCTTTGTGTCAATTTTAGTACATTAAATTTTAAATAAAACTTTTTTTACAGACCAAACCCATCATAATTATGATAGGTTCTCGTGGGGGCAACCCGCCCCCATCTATGGTTTGTTTAGGGGATGTGGGCCCCTACAGTATATATATGGAGGTACTCGAGAGCGAGACATGGGTTTGGGCATTAAGGTATAAATTTATCTATGATTTTATATTTTTATTTTACAAATGTTTTTTTTTTATGTTGCAGATAATGGGCCTATTCTACTTTTATTATGTGTAAACTAATTAAAAAAAAAAATTTGAGTTAAATAAAGGAAATGAATGAATATTGTTTCGTTTCAATTATTTTTGAAAGTAACGTTCGACACATGCCTCAAACATTTGACATTTATTTCAGTTAATTAACGTAGAAAATGTTAAAATGTTCAAAATTTAAGTAAATATCTAAAATTGGATTTAAAACTAAAAAAGTACTCGAAAAAATCATTTTAACAGTATCATACAAATAAAAATGTTTATAAAATTAATTTTTAGTTTTAAAATATAAGTGTTAAAAATAAATTTAAAAAGTTAAACAAAAGAAAATTAATTTAAATACAATGAATATGTGAATAAAATAAAAAATTTGGATCGAAAATCTTGCTTTCATATTTGCCAAAATTCCGTAATGACATTAGATAAAAACATATGTAGTCCCATAGTATTCAAGTATAAGGGAAATTTGATGACATATGTCAACAACGTCGTATGTAAACAATGTCAAAAATGGCTACAATGTCATATGTTAACAATGTCATATGTAAACAATGGCAACAAGTCATATGTCAACAATATTAACATTGCCCAGGATCCAAACCCCTGCCACGCCTCTGGACCATATTCGTGTACCGAACGAAATGTACAACGTCTCCGTCACTGGTTTTCTAATGTTATATTATCATTATAATTATTTTAAATAAATGTTTAAGAAAAATTGGATTTTTTATTAATTCATCATCAACTTTTTCATTACATGTAGATTTAAATTTTCGTTTTACAATTTTAAAAATAATTTTTAAAATTAAAACAAAAATAGATGCCAATATTACACAAGTCATTGCAAAAACATTATCGACTTCATTTTTCATGCTCTCTTTTGTTGGAATATCGGACTAAATTTCTTTAATTTCAAATGCTGCAGCCAAATGGGGGCGGCCACAATCGTAAGATCCTTGGTATGTTAAGCTGTATTTCCCTTTCTCGAACTGGCTAATATACGGCTCATAGGTAGCAGTCACTCTGTTGGGTAGGAATGTGATTTTATCACCCAAGTCAAGAAGAACCCTTGTACCATATGGTGTTTTGGTTATTTTCGCAGCATAAATTGCTTGAGGAACTCCTATTGGTAGCTCCTGCAGATTTACTATAGGTTTCCGTGCTGTAATGGAGGAAACTTCGTTTAATTTTTTCAAATTCATCTAAAATCAAAAATAAGAATATATTGTGAGACAAAACACACACAACAATAATTTAAACTTACTTTTTTCTTCTTGGAGCACTTGCACGCAAAAATCTATCAACGTTTAATGTGAATAGTCAAATGGTACTAAACCGTATGGCTTTTTTCTTTTTATATCTTCAAGGATGGTTATAAAAAAAATTTAGAAATAAAGTCAAAATTGATTAATTTTAATACATAATGCTTATTTTATAATAAAGTTAAACAAAGAAAAATGCGAGCGTGACATTTTTTTTTAGATAAGCAATTTCTGGAAGCTTCTAGAACTGCTGCGTCGCAAAAATGGTTCTTATAGAAGTCAGCGGAAATGACGCATATAACTCGCGCATATTTGTAACCTTCCTCCCCTCCACTTAAAAGTCGATTTTTGTTCATAATTAAACAACTGTTGCCTTTTATGCCTAACCATTTGACGTACATTTTATTTCCTTTGCGTCCAAGTTCCTTTTCTACTAAGTAGATATCAAGATTAGCAGTTTTCTGTAATTCTTCCGCGTAGAAGGCTCCTTTGATTTGTGCCTCCATCATATCTTCCAGAGGATACGTTGCAGGATTGGTTATCTTACATTTTGTGATTTTAAATAATTCCGTTGACCAATTGGGTGTATAACCTTTCTTAAAAACGTGTTTGGCTTTACTAATTCGTACAATGGCGTCTACTTTAAATTTTCGAGGTCCTGCAATTTTCAAATGACTAAAATGTTTTAAAATATCTTGCTCGTTCGCTTTCAAAAATTGATCTATTGTGAAATCTGGCGCTAGAAATTAAATTTTTTGTCCTGTAAGGACCCTCGTATGAACTTACTAACTGCGAAAGCGTTTATTTTCTATTCTTTTGTCGAACACCGCGTTGTTCGCGAGTTTAAACTGACTCTTTGCAAATGAACTGGTAGCTGTAGTTCTTAAACGAGTGTTCAACTCGATATAGGGCTTTAACCATGCAGATTGTTTAAATCAAACTGGTGTGTGTGTGTGTGTGTGTTTATGTGACACGTGACGTTTACGTTTGACATACACACGTGACGTTTAACGTGACGCTGTGTTTACGTTTGACGTACACACGTGACGTTTAAGGTGACGCTTGACGTACTCACATGATGTTTAACGTGACGCTTGGCGTACTCACGTGACGTTTAACGTGACGGTCGACGTACTTTGCGTATTAAATTATCATCAAAAATTGATCTATTGTGAAATCTGGCGCTAGAAATTAAATTTTTTGATCTGTAACGACCCTCGTATGAACTTACCAACTGCGGAAGCGTTTATTTTCCATTGTTTTGACGAGCACCACGTTGTTCGAGAATTTAAACTCATTCTTTGCAAATGAACTGTTAGCTGTAGTCCTTAAACGAGTGTTCAGCTCGATATAGGGCTTCAACCATGCATATTGTTTAAATCAAACTGGTGTGTGTGTTTTTTAATGTGACACGTGACGTTTACGTTTGACATACACACGTGACGTTTAAGGTGATGCTTGACGTACTCACCTGACGTTTAACGTGACGCTTGGCCTACTCACATGACGGTCGACGCACTTTGCGTAATGCTAAATCTTTTGATAACGCCGCAAGACACTTTATTGCGTGATACATGAAAAAAGAGAGCTAAAATAGTTCTTTTAACCAATGTTTTTTTTTTTTGTTAAAAAGTTATTTTTTTCAATAGTTCCAAAAGTTTTGCCAGTTCATGCACCCCCCTGTATATATACCTATCTATATTATTTTTGCAGCGGCCAGCGAGCGCGTACGCATCCCGGCCTTGACACTACCTTTAAAAATATGCATCGTCTAAAAGCTGAATAAGTAACAAACTATTCATTTTTTTAACTATAGATATGCGCTAGGGTGAAAAAAAATATTTATTTAAACTATAATGACCCAAAGCAAGAGTATCGATAATCCCAGGCAATAAATGTCATCATGAGGACTTAAGCTAATTTTTGTTTGTTTGATTCATGATTTTAACTAAAGATTATTGTGGTTTTTATTGTCATGGTTCCGATGTTTTACCGACGATCGGTACGATAATACATTATTACCGAAAATTGTTTTAAATACAATGAACTACTTGCATTAGTGTTCTTGGTCGTTGGTACTCTTGAGATTTTATTGCATACATAAAGTCACACCTTTTTTCCATGGGGGTAGGCAGAGACCACTTCCTTTCACTTTCGCTACGGTTCTTAGACACATCTTTTGCTTCCTTTACTTTTATCAGTGCTCTCATACATGCTCGTCGGTTGTTGGTACTCTTGACCTGGCCTTTCCTCAAAACAATGTTAATCTGATCAAGATATGTTCTCCGAGGTCGACCGACTTGTCCATTCACACTCGCTTTATAAATTTGTTTCGTCAATCTTCCTTCATCCATCCTTTCAACGTGTCCAAACCATCTAAGCATTCCTTCATCTATCTTTGTAACCAAATCTTCTTTTACACCACAGCGTTCTCTTATCTCACTATTCTTTACCTTATCCAACCAAGTCACTCCAGCTTTACTTCTCAGACTACTCATCTCCGCAGTATTAATCCTATTTTCATGCTTCTTCTGCCAAACCCAACATTCACTACCATACATAAGTGTAGGAACCAACACACTTCTATGCACAGCCAGACGTGTCTTTTTTGACACTTTCTGGCTATTCATAAAGCTATGCAGAGCCCCATTCATTTGTTTTCCTGCCAACACCCTTCGCTCAATGTCACTGTCATACTTTTCATCTCTCGTAAACTTTGAATTTATTAAGTAATTTTATTTTTAAAAAAGATTATTGTGGGTTTTATTGTCATGGTTTAGATGTTTTACCGACGATCGATACGATAATACATTATCACCGAAAATTGATTTAAATACAATGAATATGTGAATGAAATAAAGATTATGTATCAAAAATCTTGCTTCCCATATTTTCTCCAAAATTCCGTAATGACATTAAATAAAAACATAGTATTCAAGTATAAGGGAAATTTGAAGACATATGTCTACATTGCCGTATGTAAACAATGGCAACAATGTCACCAATGGCAACAATGTCACCAATGGCTACAATGTCATATGCAACAATGCTCTATGCAAACAATGGCAGTCAACAATGCCGTATGTAAACAATCGCAACAATGTCATATGTCCACAATGTCATGTGTGTGTAAGCAATGGCAGTCAACAATGCCGTATGTAAACAATGGCAACAATGTCATATGTCAACAATGCCCTATGTAAACAATGGCAGTCAACAATGCTGTATGTAAACAACGACAACAATGTCATATGTTAACAATGTCTACTAATGTGACATGTCACGTTGTTGTGCATGTGTGTATGTTTTTAAACGTACTCACGTGACGCTTGACATACTTTGCCTAACGTTGAATCGTTTGATGAGTCACATGCCACATTCGTTAAGGACCTTTTGACTTCTTGATTTGTGACATTCCCTGTACATGAACAAAAATATTCAACATGTGTGTGTGTGTGTTTTTAATGTGACACGTTACGTATAACGTGACACGTGACGTTTTACGTGACGCTTGACGTACTCACGTGACATTTAACGTACTCACGTGACATTTAACGTACTCACGTGACGTTACGTGACACTTGACGTACTTTAAGCAACGCTGAATCGTTTGATGGGTCGCATACCAACATTCGTTAAGGTCCTTTTGACTTCCTAATTTACGACATACCTCGTACTTATCCAAACATATTTGATTTTAACATTTTCATTGTCGATAGGTGGCGCTTTATAATCATTTAATTTCCGAAAATACTGATCTTGTATTAGTAACAAATTGACGTGACGTTTCATTTTATTTTTAGTAAACACAACAGGTATAACTATGTAAAATGATCTCTTCTCTGTTTTATTTAATTCTAAAACATAGACGTTAACTGAAATTTTGTTTAGCTTCTCGAACTTTAAAATTTGATTTAATTTAATCGGAATTTTCAACCCCTTTATATTTAGAACGGCGTATCTTAAGATTAGCGTATGGGAATTTTCATAAAAACAATTTTTCCCATGCCAACATTCGTTAAGGTTCTTTTGACTTCTTAATTTGTGACATACCCTGTACTTGTACAAACATATTTGATTTCAACATTTTTATTGTCGATAGGTGGCGCTTTATAATCATTTAATTTCCGAAAATACTGATCTTGTATTAGTAACAAATTGACGTGACGTTTCATTTTATTTTTAGTAAACACAACAGGTATAACTATGTAAAATGATCTCTTCTCTGTTTTATTTAATTCTAAAACATAGACGTTAACTGAAATTTTGTTTAGCTTCTCGAACTTTAAAATTTGATTTAATTTAATCGGAATTTCCAACCCCTTTATATTTAGAACGGCGTATCTTAAGATAAGCGTATGGGAATTTTCATAAAAACAATTTTTCCCATGCCAACATTCGTTAAGGTTCTTTTGACTTCTTAATTTGTGACATACCCTGTACTTGTACAACAATATCTTACACATTTAAACTGTGACTATGTGCGTGTGTAATTATTATCTCTGTCGCAATCAATATTACACCTCATTTAAGTATACGATAACAAAGTTATCTGGTAGCGCAGTTCAAGGTTATTTTTATCAAAAATGATGTCACAAATATATATTTGTATATCCAATCTTGCACGATAAAATTAATATGCGTAGTAGCTACATGGTATAGCTATCCGTTTAGTAAGTCAAAGGATTCAGGTTCGAACCTACGAGATAACAAGTTTTTTTCAACGCTTACGTCACAACACTTTTCAACGTGCTTACGAAACCCTATTAATCGAGTCGATGGGGACAATACCGTATGTAAAAAATGATGTTATATGTCAACAATGGCAACATGCCGTATGTCAACAATGCCGTATGTAAACAATGGCAACAATGTCATATGTCAACAATGTCACATGTCAACAATGTCATCTCCCCACTCCAGTCATATGTCAACAATGTCATATGTCAACAATGTCATATGCCAACAATGTCATATGCCAACAATGTCATTTCCCCCACTTCTTCACCTGTCACTCCCCCCACTCCTTATTCTGCCACTTCACCCCCCACTCCTCCCCACCCCACCACTTCCACCACTCCTCCCCCACTCCTTTTCCTGCCACTCCCCCCCCCACTCCTACCCCCACTCCCGCCCATTCCTACCCCCACCACTTCCCCCACTCCACCACTTCTACCCCCCACCACTTCCCCCCACTCCTACCCCCACTCCTCCCCCCACTCCAAGTGGGCTTGAATCGCTGAAGTTTAACTACTATGACACGTGACGTTTAACGTGACGTTTACGTTTGACATACACACGTAACGTTGAACGTGACGCTGTGTTTACGTTTGACGTACACACGTGACGTTTAAGGTGACGCTTAACGTACTCACATGACGTTTAACGTGATGCTTGGCGTACTCACGTGACGTTTAACGTGACGGTCGACGTACTTTGCGTAATGCTGAATCTTTTGATGACGCTGCAAGACACTTTATTGCATAATACATGAAAAAAGGGAGCTTCTTTGCAAATGAACTGGTAGCTGTAGTCCTTAAACGAGTGTTCAGCTCGATATAGGGCTTCAACCATGCAGATTGTTAAAATCAAACTGGTGTGTGTGTGTGTTTTAATGAGACACGTGACGTTAAACGTGACGTTTACGTTTGACATACACACGTGACGTTTAACGTCGCTGTGTTTACGTTTAACGTACACACGTGACGTTTAAGGTGACGCTTGACGTACTCACATGACGTTTAACGTGACGCTTGGCGTACTCACGTGACGTTTAACGTAACGGTCGACGTACTTTGTGTATTAGATTATCATCAAAAATTGATCTATTGTGAAATCTCACGCTAAAAATTAAATTTTTTGCCCCGTAATTATCCTCGTATGAACTTACTAACTGCGGAAGCGTCTATTTTCCATTGTATTGCTGAACACTGCGTTGTCCGTGAGTTTAAAATGATTCTTTGCAAATGAACTGGTAGCTGTAGTCCTTAAACGAGTGTTCAGCTCGATATAGGGCTATAACCATGCAGATTGTTTAAATCAAACTGGTGTGTGTGTGTTTTTTTTTAATGTGACACGTGACATTTACGTTTGACATACACACGTGACGTTGAACGTGACGCTGTGTTTACGCTTGGCGTACTTACGAGACGTTTAACGTGACGGTCGACGTACTTTGCGTTATGCTAAATCTTTTGATGACGCCGCAAGACACTTAATTGCGTGAAACATGAAAAAAGGGAGCTTAAATAGTTCTTTTAACTAAGGTTTTTTTTTTGTTAAAAATATATTTTTTCCAATAGTTCCAAAAGTTTTGCCAGTTCATGCGCCCCCCTGTATATATACCTATCTATATTATTTTCGCAGCGGCCAACGAGCGCGTACGCATCCCGGCTTGACACTACATTTAGAGATATGTATCGTCTAAAAGCTGAATAAGGATTAAACTATTAATTTTTTTAACTATAGAGATGTGCTAGGGTGAAAAAAAAATATATTTATTTAAACTATAATGACCCAAAGGAAGAGTATCGATAGTCCCAGGCAATAAATGTCATCATGAGGACTTAAGCTTATTTTTGTTTGTTTGATTTATGAGATTTTAAGTAATTTTATTTTTAATAAAGATTATTGGGGTTTTTATTGTCATGGTTTCGATGTTTTACCGACGATCGGTACGATAATATATTATTATCAAAAATTGTATTAAATACAATGAACTACTTGCATTAGTGTTCTTGGTCGTTGGTACTCTTGAGATTTTATAACATACATAAAGTCACGCCTTTTTCCCATGGGGGTAGGCAGAGACCACTTTCTTTCACTTGCTACGGTTCTTACACACATCTTTTGCTTGCTCTACTTTCATCAGTGCTCTTATACATGCTCGTCGGTTGTTGGTACTCTTAACCTGGCCATTCTTCAAAACAGTGTTGATCTGATCGAGATATGTTCTCCGAGGTCGACCGACTTGTCCATTCACACTTGCTTTATAAATTTGTTTTGTCAATCTTTGTTCATCCATCCTTTCAACGTGTCCAAACCCTCTAAGCATTCCCTTATCTATTTTTGTAACCACATCTTCTTTTACACCACAGCGTTCTCTTATCTCACTATTCTTTACCTTATCCAACCGAGTCACTCCGGCTATACTTTTCAGACTTCTCATCTCCGCAGTATTAATCCTATTTTCATGCTTCTTCTGCCAAACCCAACATTCACTACCATACATAGGTGTAGGAACCAACACACTTCTATGCACAGCCAGACGAGTCTTTTTTGACACTTTCTGGATATTCATAAAGCTATGCAGTACCCCATTCATTTGTCTTTCTGCCAACACCTTTCGCTCAATGTCACTGTCATACTTTTCATCTCTCGTAAACTTTGAATTTATTAAGTAATTTTATTTTTAAAAAAGATTATTGTGGGTTTTATTGTCATGGTTCCGATGTTTTACCGACGATCGATACGATAATACCGAAAATTGATTTAAATACAATGAATATGTGAATGAAATAAAGATTATGTATCAAAAATCTTGCTTCCCATATTTTCCAAAATTCCGTAATGACATTAAATAAAAACATAGTATTCAAGTATAAGGGAAATTTGAAGACATATGTCTACAATGCCGTATGTAAACAATGGCAACAATGTCACCAATGGTAACAATATCACCAATGGCTACAATGTCATATGTCAACAATGCTCTATGTAAACAATGGCAGTCAACAATGCCGTATGTAAACAATCGCAACAATGTCATATGTCCACAATGTCATGTGTGTGTAAACAATGGCAGTCAACAATGCCGTATGTAAACAATGGCAACAATGTAATATGTCAACAATGCCCTATGTAAACAATGGCAGTCAACAATGCTGTATGTAAACAACGGCAACAATGTCATATGTTAACAATGTCTACTAATGTGACATGTCACGTTGTATTGCATGTGTGTATGTTTTTAAACGTACTTACGTGACGCTTGACATACTTTGCGTAACGTTAAATCGTTTGATGGGTCACATACCAACATTCGTTAAGGACCTTTTAACTTCTTGATTTGTGACATTCCCTGTACATGAACAAAAATATTTAACATGTGTGTGTGTGTTTTTAATGTGTGACACGTGACGTTTTACGTGACGCTTGACATACTCACGTGACATTTAACGTACTCACGTGACATTTAACGTACTAACGTGACGTTTAACGTGACACTTGACGTACATTAAGCAACTCTGAATCGTTTGATGGGTCGCATACCAACATTCGTTAAGGTCCTTTTGACTTCTTAATTTACGACATACCTCGTACTTATCCAAACATATTGATATTTGATTTTAACATTTTTATTGTCGATAGGTGGCGCTTTATAAATATTTAATTTTAAGATTAGCGTATGGGAATTTTCATAAAAACAATTTTTCCCATGCCAACATTCGTTAAGGTTCTTTTGACTTCTTAATTTGTGACATACCCTGTACATGTACAACAATATCTTACACATTTAAACTGGGACTATGTGCGTGTGTAATTATTATCTCTGTCGCAATCAATATTACACCTCATTTAAGTATACGATAACAAAGTTATCTGGTAGCGCAATTCAAGGTTATTTTTATCAAAAATGATGTCACAAATATATATTTGTATATCCAATCTTGCACGATAAAATTAATATGCGTAGTAGCTACATGGTACAGCTATTCGTTTAGTAAGTCAAAGGATTCAGGTTCAAACCTACGAGAAACCAAGTTTTTTTCAACGCTTACGTCACAACACTTTTCAACGTGCTTACAGAACCCTCTTAATCGAGTCGATGGAGACAATACCGTATGTAAACAATGATGTTATATGTCAACAATGGCAACATGCCGTATGTCAACAATGCCGTATGTAAACAATGGCAACAATGTCATATGTCAACAATGTCACATGTCAACAATGTCATCTCCTCACTCCTGTCATATGCCAACAATATCATATGTCAGCAATGTCATATGTCAACAATGTCATTTCCCCACTTCGCCACCACTTCTCCTGCCACTTCCTCCCCCACTCCATCTCCCACCACTTCCCCCACTCCTACCCCCACCACTTCTCCTTCACCACTTTCCCCACCCCCTACCCCCACTCCAACACTCTTTCCTCCGCTCCTCCCCCCACTCCTTTACCCACTCCAACACTCCTTCCTCACTCATCCCCCCACTCCTTTGCGCTTGAATTCCTGTTGTTTAACTACTTGGGTCAAGCGGAAACGGACATTTTCTCTTACAAAAATGCATCATCCAACGTGGACATAAATCATATCATTTGCGCATGCCCTTTGTATTATACAAAAAAATGACAATTCAGTGATAATAATTCAATTAAAAAAAGTATGCAATTTTTCATCAATGTTTTCTTATGACGTTATCACGTACAATTATCGTCCGTAAACCGACTTTACAGACAACAAACTTTTTTTTAGCAATAAAGGCATACTTATTTGAAAGGTGTGATAGGTGGTAAAATTTCTCTGTTATAACGGAAACCTTTTTTACGCATTTTTAAAGTAAAATTCAAAATACGTAGGTGTGCGGGCTTAGAAACTGCTGAAAGTATCGTGCATACCAGTTTTTATTTCCATGGTATCGATTTTTACTCTAACGCATTGCACTTTGTTAAAGGCATTTATTTCATATTGTCAAACTACTCTCACTCTTATTTTAAAATGTATGCAGATATATAAACGTTCTATTTTTAGATCAAAACAGTACATGTCTTTGTGGCAATAATGAAAGAGAAAGAGGGTACCGACGACCCAACGAACGGTATTAACAGTGTTACATTGACGAACGGGTTAGCTACGGTGTTGGTTCCTTAACGGTCCGAAGTACCATATCTGTAGAAGGAAAAACTGAACTTGTGTTAATCGATAGGGTAAATAATGTTCACAGGAGATGAGGTCTCACGGTTTAAGGTATATTGGGGAGATTGTTGCAGACTATGTGGTACATTACGCTGGTTATGTGACGATTATTTTCTGTTTAAGCAGGATAACACCAACCGCCAGAATTTGTCACAATACCTTATAGAAGTTGGTATTCCGGTTATGTAGCGTGAAGTCTTGACTTAAACCTTATCGAAAATTTATGAGACAACCTTAAAAAACGTGTTTGTGTCAAGAGTTTCTATTGCTGGAACCATTCCAAAACTAAAGAATGCCATACGGAAAGAATGGATTAATATTCCCCAAAATGTAATAAATATTTTAATAAGATCAATAAATAACCGGCTAAGATTTGTAATTACAGCCCAAGGAGGTAAAATAAAGGTTTCTTGTGAATTTTATTGCTTAATATCTTTCAAACCCCATTTTTGGCCATTATAAAGTAAAGAATAAATCGACAATACTTTTATTTTAATTCTTATTAATTGATTAATTTAAAATATTTTGAATTAACTCATTCTTATTTCATCAACAGATAAATAACATTATTAACTGTCCATTGTACATTTAAATCAGATGCATAATTTTTGAAAAAATTTAATTCATTATGAAAACTGCAACGTGGGTTGATTTTATTTTCACATTTCAACTAGGTACATAAAGGGGCTATGATGCAACGCTGCTAACAGCCCCATTTTAGTTTTTTTTTTTTGTTAGAATACATAATTTATTTTAAATGTCATTATAACTTAAAAAACAAATCAAAATACCAATTTTAAGCTATTAGCAAATATCTGTTAATAACCTATTTTAAAATACGCTGATAATTACATTAGTGTTGTCCTACATGAATTTACTTTTTATTTGTCAGCATAAATAAATCTTTATTATTTGAATTAACTTTTATTTAATAGTTGACCTATTGTTGATAACTAGTTAACACTGTGACGTTTTGTGCGTTAAGCGATAAGCATTAAGCGTGAAGCGTAAAGCGTAAAGCGTAAAGCGTAAAGCGTAAAGCGTAAAGCGTAAAGCGTAAAGCGTAAAGCGTAAAGCGTAAAGCGTAAAGCGTAAAGCGTAAAGCGTAAAGCGTAAAGCGTAAAGCGTAAAGCGTAAAGCGTAAAGCGTAAAGCGTAAAGCGTAAAGCGTAAAGCGTAAAGCGTAAAGCGTAAAGCGTAAAGCGTTAAGCGTT
>CATNNH010000067.1:0-17500 GCA_950111635.1 Agelastica alni | reverse complement strand
CGGAGTGTGTGTGTGTGTGTGTGTGGTATGGTGTGTGTGTGGTATAGTGTGTGTGTGTGTGTGTGGTATGGTGTGTGTGTGTGTGTGTGGTATGGTGTGTGTGTGTGTGTGTGTGTGGTATGGTGTGTGTGTGTGTGTGTGGTATGGTGTGTGTGTGGTATAGTGTGTGTGTGTGTGTGTGGTATGGTGTGTGTGTGTGTGTGTGGTATGGTGTGTGTGTGTGTGTGTGGTATGGTGTGTGTGTGTGTGTGTGTGGTATGGTGTGTGTGTGTGTGGTATGGTGTGTGTGTGTGTGTGTGGTATGTGTGTGTGTGTGTGTGTGTGTGTGTGTGTGTGTGTGTGTGTGTGTGTGTGTGTGTGTGTGTGGTATGGTGTGTGTGTGTGTGTGTTTGCCTTACATCTTTAAAAAATGGGTCAGTAGTTAAACAACAGGATTTCAAGCGCAAAAGAGTGGGGGGAAAAGTGAAAGGTAGAAGTGAGGAAAGTGGTGGAAGAAGGAGTGGGGATGCAAAGTGGGGAAAGTGGCGGGAGGAGTGGGGGGAGAAGGAGTGGGGGAAATGACATTGTTGACATATGACATTGTTGGCATATGACAGGAGTGGGGAGATGACATTGTTCACATGTGACATTGTTGACATGTGACATTGTTGCCATTGTTTACATACGGCATTGTTGACATACTGCATGTTGCCATTGTTGACATATAACATCATTGTTTATATACGGTATTGTCTCCATCGACTTGATTAAGAGGGTTCTGTAAGTCCCAGTTTAAATGTGTAAGATATTGTTGTATATGTACAGGGTACAAATTAAGAAGTCAAAAGAACCTTAACGAATGTTGGCATGGGAAAAATTGTTTTTATGAAAGTTCCCATACGCTAATCTTAAGATACGCCGTTCTAAAAGGTTTTGGAAATTTCGATTAAATTAAATTAAATTTTAAAGTTCGAGAAGCTAAACAAAATTTCAGTTAACGTCTATGTTTTAGAATTAAATAAAACAGAGAATAGATCATTTTACATGTTTATACCTGTTGTGTTTACTAAAAATAAAATGAAACGTCACGTCAATTTGTGACTAATACAAGATCAGTATTTTTAAAAATTAAATGATTATAAAGCGCCACCTATCGAAAATGAAAATGTTGAAATCAAATATCATTATGTTTGGATAAGTACGAGGTATGTCGTAAATTAAGAAGTCAAAAGGACCTTAACGAATGTTGGTATGCGACCCATCAAACGATTCAGCGTTGCTTAAAGTACGTCAAGTGTCACGTTAAACGTCACGTGAGTACGTTAAATGTAACGTGAGTACGTTAAATGTCACGTGAGTACGTTAAATGTCACGTGAGTACGTCAAGCGTCACGTAAAACGTCACGTGTCGCGTTATACTTAACGTGTCACATTAAAAACACACACACACATGTTAAATATTTTTGTTCATGTACAGGGAATGTCACAAATCAAGAAGTCAAAATGTCCTTAACGAATGTTGGTATGTGACCCATCAAACGATTCAACGTTACGCAAAGTATGTCAAGCGTCACGTGAGTACGTTTAAAAACATACACACATGCACTACAACGTAACATGTCACATTAGTAGACATTGTTAACCTATGACATTGTTGCCGTTGTTTACATACAGCATTGTTGACTGCCATTGTTTACATAGGGCATTGTTGACATATTACATTGTTGCCATTGTTTTCATACGGCATTGTTGACTGCAATTGTTTACACACACATGACATTGTGGACATATGACATTGTTGCGATTGTTTACATACGGCATTGTTGACTGCCATTGTTTACATAGAGCATTGTTGACATATGACATTGTAGCCATTGGTGACATTGTTGCCATTGGTGACATTGTTGCCATTGTTTACATACGGCATTGTAGACATATGTCTTTAAATTTCCCTTATACTTGAATACTATGTTTTTATTTAATGTCATTACGGAATTTTGGAAAATATGGGAAGCAAGATTTTTAATGCATAATCTTTATTTCATTTACTTATTCATTGTATTTAAATCAATTTTCGGTATTATCGTATCGATCGTCGGTAAAACATCGGAACCATGACAATAAAACCCACAATAATCTTTTTTAAAAATAAAATTACTTAATAAATTCAAAGTTTAAGAGAGATGAAAAGTATGACAGTGACATTGAGCGAAGGGTGTTGGCAGAAAGACAAATGAATGGGGTACTGCATAGCTTTATGAATAGCCAGAAAGTGTCAAAAAAGACTCGTCTGGCTGTGCATAGAAGTGTGTTGGTTCCTACACTTATGTATGGTATAAATGTTGGGTTTGGCAGAAGAAGCATGAAAATAGGATTAATACTGCGGAGATGAGAAGTCTGAGAAGTATAGCCGGAGTGACTCGGTTGGATAAGGTAAAGAATAGTAAGATAAGAGAACGCTGTTGTGTAAAAGATGTGGTTACAAAGATAGATAAAGGAATGCTTAGATGGTTTGGACACGTTGAAAGGTTGGATTAAGAAAGATTGACGAAACAAATTTATAAAGCGAGTGTGAATGGACAAGTCGGTCGACCTCGGAGAACATATCTTGATCAGATCAACACTGTTTTAAAGAAAGGCCAGGTTAAGAGTACCAACAACCGACGAGCATGTATAAGAGCACTGATGAAAGTAGAGGAAGCAAAAGATGTGTGTAAGAACCGTAGCAAGTGAAAGAAAGTGGTCTCTGCCTACTCTCATGGGAAAAAGGCGTGACTTTATGTATGTAATAAAATCTCAAGAGTACCAACGACCAAGAACACTAATACAAGTAGTTCATTGTATTTAAAACAATTTTCGATAATAATATATTATCGTACCGATCGTCGGTAAAGCATTGAAACCATGACAATAAAAACCCCAATTATCTTTATTAAAAATAAAATTACTTAAAATCTCATGAATCAAACAAACAAAAATAAGCTTAAGTCCTCATGATGACATTTATTGCCTGGGACTATCGATACTCTTCCTTTGGGTCATTATAGTTTTTTTTTTCACCCTAACACATCTCTATAGTTAAAAAAATTAATAGTTTAATCCTTATTCAGCTTTTAGACGATACATATCTCTAAAGGTAGTGTCAAGCCGGGATGCGTACGCGCTCGCTGGCCGCTGCGAAAATAATATAGATAGGTATATATACAGGGGGGCGCATGAACTGGCAAAACTTTTGGAACTATTGGAAAAAATATATTTTTAACAAAAAAAAAACCTTAGTTAAAAGAACTATTTAAGCTCCCTTTTTTCATGTATCACGCAATAAAGTGTCTTGCGGCGTCATCAAAAGATTTAGCATTACGCAAAGTACGTCGATTGTCACGTTAAACGTCACGTGAGTACGCCAAGCGTCACGTTAAACGTCATGTGAGTACGTCAAGCGTCACCTTAAACGTCACGTGTCTCATTAAAACACACACACACACCAGTTTGATTTAAACAATCTGCATGGTTGAAGCCCTATATCTAGCTGAACACTCGTTTAAGGACTACAGCTACCAGTTCATTTGCAAAGAAGCTCCCTTTTTTCATGTATTACGCAATAAAGTGTCTTGCAGCGTTATCAAAAGATTTAGCATTACGCAAAGTACGTCGACCGTCACGTTAAACGTCACGTGAGTACGCCAAACGTCACGTTAAACGTCATGTGAGTACGTCAAACATCACCTTAAACGTCACGTGTGTACTTCAAACGTAAACACAGCGTCACGTTCAACGTCACGTGTGTATGTCAAACGTAAACGTCACGTTAAACGTCACGTGTCACATTAAAAAACACACACACACCAGTTTGATTTAAACAATCTGCATGGTTAAAGCGCTATATCGAGCTAAACATTCGTTTAAGGACTACAGCTACCAGTTCATTTGCAAAGAAGCTCCCTTTTTTATGTATTACGCAATAAAGTGTCTTGCAGCGTCATCAAAAGATTCAGCATTACGCAAAGTACGTCGACCGTCACGTTAAACGTCACGTGAGTACGCCAAGCGTCACGTTAAACGTCATGTGAGTACGTCAAACATCACCTTAAACGTCACGTGTGTACGTTGAACGTAAACACAGCGTCACGTTCAACGTCACGTGTGTATGTCAAACGTAAACGTCACGTTAAACGTCAAGTGTCACATTAAAAATAACACACACACACACACCAGTTTAATTTAAACAATCTGCATGGTTAAAGCGCTATATCGAGCTAAACACTCGTTTAAGGACTACAGCTACCAGTTCATTTGTAAATAAGCTCCTTTTTTCATGTATTACGCAATAAAGTGTCTTGCAGCGTCATCAAAAGATTCAGCATTACGCAAAGTACGTCGACCGTCACGTTTAACGTCACGTGAGTACGCCAAGCGTTACGTTAAACGTCATGTAAGTACATCAAGCGTCACCTTAAACGTCACGTGTGTACGTCAAACGTAAACACAGCGTCACGTTTAACGTTACGTGTGTATGTGTCAAACGTAAACGTCACGTTAAACGTCAAGTGTCACATTAAAAATAACACACACACACCAGTTTAATTTAAACAATCTGCATGGTTAAAGCCCTATATCGAGCTGATCACTCGTTTAAGGACTACAGCTACCAGTTCATTTGCAAAGAGTCAGCTTAAACTCGCAAACAACGCGGTGTTCGACAAAACAATGGAAAATAAACGCTTACGCAGTTAGTAAGTTCATACGAGGGTCGTTACAGGACAAAAAATTTAATTTCTAGCGCCATATTTCACAATAGATCAATTTTTGAAAGCGAACGAACAAGATATTTTAAAACATTTTAGTCATTTGAAAATTGCAGGAACTCGAAAATTTAAAGTTGGCGACAATGTACGAATAAGTAAAGCCAAACACGTTTATAAGAAAGGTTATACACCCAATTGGTCAACGGAATTATTTAAAATTACAAAATGTAAGATAACCAATATTGCAACGTATCTTCTCGAAGATATGATGGAGGCACAAATCAAAGGAGCCTTCTACGCGGAAGAATTACAGAAAACTGCTAATCCCGATATCTACTTAGTAGAAAAGGAACTTGGACGCAAAGAAAATAAAATGTACGTCAAATGGTTAGGCATAAAAGACAACAGTTGTTTAGTTATGAACAAAAATCGACTTTTAAGTGGAGGGGAGGAAGGTTACAAATATGCGCGAGTTACATGCGTCATTTCCGCTGACTTCTATTAGAACCATTTTTGCGACTCAGCAGTTCTAGAAGCTTCCAGAAATTGCTTATCTAAAAAAATGTCTCGCTCGCATTTTCTTTTGTTTAACTTTATTATAAAATAAGCATTATGTATCAAAATTAATCAATCTCGACTTTATTTCTAAATTGTTAACTTCGTTGTTATATTTTTTTTTATAAACATCCTTGAAGATATAAAAAGGAAAAAGCCATACGGTTTAGTACCATTTGACTATTCACATTAAACGTTGATAGATTTTTGCGTGCAAGTGCTCCAAGAAGAAAAAAGTAAGTTTCAATTATTGTTGTGTTTTGTCTCACAAAATATTCTTATTTTTGATTTTAGATGAATTTGGAAAAATTAAACGAAGTTTCTTCCATTACAGAACGGAAGCCCATAGTAAAACTGCAGGAGCTACCAATAGGAGTTCCTCAAGCAATTTATGCTGCGAAAATAACCAAAACACCATATGGTACAAGGGTTCTTCTTGACTTGGGTGATAAAATCACATTCCTACCCAACAGAGTAACTGCTACCTATGAGCCGTATATTAGCCGTTTCGAGAAAGGGAAATACAGCTTAACATACCAAGGATCTTACGATTGTGGCCGCCCCCATTAGCCAAATGGCAGCATTTGAAATTAAAGAAATTTAGTTCGATATTCCAACAAAAGAGAGCATGAAAAATGAAGTCAATAATGTTTTTGCAATGACTTGTGTAATATTGGCATCTATTTTTGTTTTAATTTTAAAAATTATCTTAAAAATTGTAAAACGAAAATTTAAATCTACATGTAATATAAAAGTTGATGATGAATTAATAAAAAATCCAATTTTTCTTAAACATTTATTTAAAATAATTATAATGGTAATACAACATTAGAAAACCAGTGACGGAGACGTTGTACATTTCGTTCGGTACACGAATATGGTCCAGAGGCGTGGAAGGGGTTTGGATCCTGGGCAATGTTAACATTGTTGACATATGACTTGTTGCCATTGGATACATATGGCATTGTTGACTACCATTGTTTACATAGGGCATTGTTGACATATGACATTGTTTACATACGGTATTGTTGACATATGATATTGTTGACATATGACATTGTAGCCATTTTTGACATTGTTTACATACGACATTGTTGACTGCCATTGGTTACATACCATATTGTTAACATGTCATCAAATTTCCCTTATACTTGAATACTATGGGACTACATATGTTTTTATCTAATGTCATTACGGAATTTTGGAAAATATGGTAAGCAAGATTTTCGATACATAATCTATATTTTATTTACATATTTATTGTATTTAAATCAATTTTCTTTTTTTAACTTTTTAAATTTATTTTTAACACTTATATTTTAAAACTAAAAGTTAATTTTATAAACATTTTTATTTGTATGATACTGTTAAAATGATTTTTTTAGTACTTTTTTAGTTTGAAATCCAATTTTAGATAATAACTTAAATTTTGAACATTTAAACATTTTCTACGTTAATTAACTGAAATAAATGTTAAATGTTTGAGACGTGTCGAACGTTACTTCCAAAAATAATTGTAACGAAACAATATTCATCCATTTCCTTTATTTAACTCAAAAATAATTTTTTTTTTAATTAGTTTACACATAATAAAAGTAGAATAGGCCCATTATCTGCAACATAAAAAAAACATTTGTAAAATAAAAATATAAAATCATAGATAAATTTATACCTTAATACCCAAACCCATGTCTCGCTCTCTAGTACCTCCATATATATACTGTAGGGGCCCACATCCCCTACGCATATCATTGATGGAGTTAGTTTTAATTAAAATTTAATGTACTAAAATTGACACAAAGAATTTTTAATTTAGTAAAAAAATATCTAAAATGATTAAAACCTTATGTTAATACAAAAATAAGCATAAAAAAAATTAGCCTAAGAAATTTTAGTTGGAAATTAAATTTATTGTTAAAACTACCAACACCAAAGTAAGATTGGTAGAAATAATTAGCAAATGGTTTTGTTTACTTACTCTTTGATGCGGGAGTAATGCTCCCCTTACTCTGGTATATAAGGTCTTCTAATCGTCTGTCTGTAAAGCAATTTTAAATTGAAAACTAGTGTGTAAAAAATAACAAATTTGATTAAAAATCAGTATTATCAAAAATTAAATAATTATGAAGCTCAGATGATGAGAATTGTAAAATTAAATATAACTACTGCTGCATCAAAGATTTGTCTAGATTAAGAAATAGTTGAGTTACTAAGAATAGACAAAAAATTTATTTGTGAGTGGTGTTTAAATTATTTTTTAACTGACGAAAAATAACTTTAAAATAAATAAAAAAGTATTTTAAAAATTTGCAAAAATTTTGTAAAGAGTGAAAATTTAAAATAACAACATAATTAAAAAAGTTTTATTTACTTATCCATCTCGTTTTAAATTCTAGTAAAAATGCACTTTTTGTTTTTCCCTTTTATAGATTTTAAACCGTAGGTAAAATATATTTAAGGTAAGCGGTCACTGTATGCGCTTTTTTTTTGTTTTTCTTTTAGATTTAGTGCAAAAACAATGGATTTGCTAATTTTAAAGAAATCTGTAAAAATACTAATTTGTAATTTCTGTTACAAACCGTTTAAAAAGATAAGTTGTCGTCATATCATTACGCATTTAAGATGTCCTCTGTGTAATTTAAGATTTAAAACAGAAATACAATATTTTAATTATAAATGCTTATTGAAGGTGTTACAAGATTTGATTTCTTTACTTTAAAACTTAAAATCACTTAATATTTTTATATTTTAAAAAACCATTGCTTAATAAAGTTAAAAAAAGTCGATAGAAAAATTGATCGTCCGTTAAAAACACCGACAAAATTTCTTTATTTAGAATAAAATAGTTACAATTATTTTTTTCTAACATAGAAATTAAATAAATAAAAATTAACAAAAATGTTTCTTACCCATAATAAGCGTGACACTTGAAAACACAAATGAAAAGAGCAACAACTATGCAAATATATTTTTAATACATATTCTATAGAAACGTAGATTTAAGCATTCCTGAATTACCAGGTCAGCAATAGCATTAGTTATTAAAAGACCAATTGTAATTTTTGCATTCAATTATTTTTTCAAGAAACAATATCATATTATAATCATTTCATGTACACATCATATTTGCTTCCACGAGGATCACCTCTAAACCACGTGCCTTGGCCACAACAGTACATCCATTCATTTTCGCGTTATGGTTTCCCAGTAGTATTAACACGCATAAAATAATTAAAAAAATTAAAATATTTATTTTACTATTAAAATTCTTACACTCTTATATTATATGTAGAAATGTTATAGAATGTATTTAATATCTGAAATTTAAGCAATTGTTTTCATATTGGCTAGTCAAATAAGCCATAATGGTTTATGAATGTTAAATGAAGAAAAGATCGATATTAAAAAAATACATGCACAAATCAACAATTAAAAAAAAAATTACATGTTATTCGTAAAATGAAATTAGCTTTAATAGTAGAGATTTCAATTGTTTCTTCAAACTTTGAGTGGAGCTCAGCATCTTGACTGATTAACAAATATTATTTACAGTATATTTATAGAAACTTAAAATTTCGGGGAACCAATAAAACAAAACTTTTTGAAAAAATTATTTATTTAAATAATTAATTGCGGTAATTCTATAAAAGTAGATAAACTCTCTCAATGCACTATTTAACAAATTATTTGGAAGTATTTCTGACAATAATGATAACGATAATTCACCATGCAGTTTACAAAAACCAATAATATTGCGATAATATGAACAGAAACTAAGTTTGTTTAATAAATTTACTCGATGCGTCAGCAAATGCTCGTGGATTTTAAGAATTTCTTGAACATCTTCTTCGCACAAATAGTACTCGACGTCGTGTTTTTTTAAAACCAGGAACTTGGTATCATCATAAACTTGTTGCATGATAGTACAATAATCGCCACAGTGAAACGTTATAGGGGTGTTATCATCGTCTTCATCGGGATACGTAGGCGACATCTCATGAAAAAAATCTTCCATCCTTTTCTCCAAAATACTGATGAGGGTACCCCATTTAAAATCGTCAAAATATATTTTAGTAGGCCCAAAATGTTTAGCCAAAATGATTGCCGGAGAAAACGTCCGCGCAGGACTAAGGCCACATCGAACTTCATATTCTGACAACATATATGTCGTTAGCAGTAAGTAATGCACTTCACGTTTGGCAGCATCTTCGTAGGATTGAACAATTGTTTCTATGGAAGGTGCCCCCGGCAATACGATTTCGGACATTTCAAAGTCACTATTCACGCTATCATCACTACTCGACGTCATACTGAAATGATTACTGTCTTGACTGCTGCACATGATGACTGACATCCACCTGCCAATGACGCGAATTTTAGAATTCGTTTTAAATTATTTTAAAAAAAACTTTTATTTACTTTAACAAAATTATAAATATAATATAAAAAATATAACAACGAAGCTAACAATTTAGAAATAAAGTCGAGATTGATTAATTTTGATACATAATGATTATTTTTTTAGATAAGCAATTTCTGGAAGCTTCTAGAACTGCTGCGTCGCAAAAATGGTTCTAATAGAAGTCAGCGGAAATGACGCATGTAACTCGCGCATATTTGTAACCTTCCTCCCCTACACTTAAGAGTCGATTTTTGTTCATAACTAAACAACTCTTGCCTTTTATGCCTAACCATTTGACGTACATTTTATTTCCTTTGCGTCCAAGTTCCTTTTCTACTAAGTAGACATCGAGATTAGCAGTTTTAAATTTTCGAGGTCCTGCAATTTTCAAATGACTAAAATGTTTTAAAATATCTTGTTTGTTCGCTTTCAAAAATTGATCTATTGTAAAATATGGCGCTGGAAATTAAATTTTTTGTCCTGTAACGACCCTCGTATGAACTTACTAACTGCGGAAGCGTTTATTTTCCATTTTTTTGTCGAACACCGCGTTGTTCGCGAGTTTAAACTGACTCTTTGCAAATGAACTGGTAGCTGTAGTCCTTAAACGAGTGTTCAGCTCGATAAAGGGCTTTAACCATGTAGATTGTTTAAATTAAACTGGTGTGTGTGTGTGTTTTTTTAATGTGACACGTGACGTTTAACGTGACGTTTACGTTTGACATACACACGTAACGTTGAACGTGACGCTGTGTTTACGTTTGACGTACACACGTGACGTTTAAGGTGACGCTTGACGTACTTACATGACGTTTAACGTAACGCTTGGCGTACTCACGTGACGTTTAACGTGGCGGTCGACGTACTTTGCGTAATGCTGAATCTTTTGATGACGCTGCAAGACACTTTATTGCGTAATACATAAAAAAGGGAGCTTCTTTGCAAATGAACTGGTAGCTGTAGTCCTTAAACAAGTGTTTAGCTCGATATAGGGCTTTAACCATGCAGATTGTTTAAATAAAACTGGTGTGTGTGTGTGTGTGTGTTTTTTAATGTGACACTTGACGTTTAACGTGACGTTTACGTTTGACATACACACGTGACGTTGAACGTGACGCTGTGTTTACGTTTGACGTACACACGTGACGTTTAAGGTGATGTTTGACGTACTCACATGACGTTTAACGTGACGCTTGGCGTACTCACGTGACGTTTAACGTGACGGTCGACGTACTTTGCGTTATGCTAAATCTTTTGATGACGCCGCAAGACACTTAATTGCGTGAAACATGAAAAAAGGGAGCTTAAATAGTTCTTTTAACTAAGGTTTTTTTTTTGTTAAAAATATATTTTTTCCAATAGTTCCAAAAGTTTTGCCAGTTTATGCGCCCCCCTGTATATATACCTATCTATATTATTTTCGCAGCGGCCAGCGAGCGCGTACGCATCCCGGCTTGACACTACCTTTAGAGATATGTATCGTCTAAAAGCTGAATAAGGATTAAACTATTAATTTTTTTAACTATAGAGATGTGCTAGGGTGAAAAAAAAATATATTTATTTAAACTATAATGACCCAAAGGAAGAGTATCGATAGTCCCAGGCAATAAATGTCATTATGAGGACTTAAGCTTATTTTTGTTTGTTTGATTCATGAAATTTTAAGTAATTTTATTTTTAATAAAGATAATTGGGGTTTTTATTGTCATGGTTTCGTTGCTTTACCGACGATCGGTACGATAATATATTATTATTGAAAATTGTTTTAAATACAATGAACTACTTGCATTAGTGTTCTTGGTCGTTGGTACTCATGAGATTTTATTACATACATAAAGTCACGCCTTTTTCCCATGGGAGTAGGCAGTGACCACTTTCTTTTACTTGCTACGGTTCTTACACACATCTTTTGCTTCCTCTACTTTTATCAGTGCTCTTATACATGCTCGTCGGTTGTTGGTACTCTTAACCTGGCCTTTCTTCAAAACAGTGTTAATCTGATCGAAATATGTTCTCCGAGGTCGACCGACTTGTCCATTCACACTCGCTTTATAAATTTGTTTCGTCAATCTTTCTTTATCCATCCTTTCAACGTGTCCAAACCATCTAAGCATTCCTTTATCTATCTTTGTAACCACATCTTCTTTTACACCACAGCGTTCTCATATCTTACTATTCTTTACCTTATCCAACCGAGTCACTCCGGCTTTACTTCTCAGACTTCTCATCTCCGCAGTATTAATCCTATTTTCATGCTTCTTCTGCCAAACCCAACATTCACTACCATACATAAGTGTATGAACCAACACACTTCTATGCACAGCCAGACGAGTCTTTTTTGACACTTTCTGGCTATTCAAAAAGCTATGCAGTACCCCATTCATTTGTCTTTCTGCTAACACCCTTCGCTCAATGTCACTGTCATACTTTTCATCTCTCGTAAACTTTGAATTTATTAAGTAATTTTATTTTTAAAAAAGATTATTGTGGGTTTTATTGTCATGGTTCCGATGTTTTACCGACGATCGATACGATAATACCGAAAATTGATTTAAATACAATGAATATGTGAATGAAATAAAGATTATGTATCAAAAATCTTGCTTCCCATATTTTCCAAAATTCCGTAATGACATTAAATAAAAACATAGTATTCAAGTATAAGGGAAATTTGAAGACATATGTCTACAATGCCGTATGTAAACAATGGCAACAATGTCACCAATGGCAACAATGACACCAATGGCTACAATGTCATATGTCAACAATGCTCTATGTAAAGAATGGCAGTCAACAATGCCGTATGTAAACAATCGCAACAATGTCATATGTTCACAATGTCATGTGTGTGTAAACAATGGCAGTCAACAATGCCCTATGTAAACAATGGCAACAATGTCATATGTCAACAATGCCCTATGTAAACAATGGCAGTCAACAATGCTGTATTTAAACAACGACAACAATGTCATATGTTAACAATGTCTACTAATGTGACATGTCACGTTGTAGTGCATGTGTGTATGTTTTTAAACGTACTCACCTTTTCAGTGTGAAATTTGATCAAAAAACTTTTTACGAAAGTATGATTTAATGCGCATTCACACCGGCAAAAAAAACCTTTTCAGTGTGAAATTTGTTTAAAAAACTTTTCACGAAAATATGATTTAATGCGCATTTCACCAGCAAAAAACCTTTTTAGTGTAAAATTTGTACAAAAAACTTTTTACGAAAGTATGATTTATTGCGCATTCACACCGGCAAAAACCTTTTCAGTGTGAAATTTGTTTGAAAAACTTTTCACGAAAGTATGATTTAATGCGCATTCACACCGGCCAAAAAAACTTTTTGGTGTGAAATTGTTCAAAAAACTTTTCACAAAAGTATGATTTAATGCGCATTCACACCGGCAAAAATTCTTTTTAGTGTAAAAGTTGTTTGAAAAACTCTTTACGAAAGTATAATTTAATGTGCATTCACACCAGCATAAAACCGTTTAAGTGTGAAATTTGTTTAAAAAACTTTTTACAATAGTATGATTTAATGCGCATTCACACCGGCAAAAAACCTGGTGTGTGTGTGTGTGTGTGTGGTATGGTGTGTGTGTGGTATGGTGTGTGTGTGTGTGTGTGGTATGGTGTGTGTGTGTGTGTGTGGTATGGTGTGTGTGTGTGTGTGTGTGTGTGTGTGTGTGTGGTATGGTGTGTGTGTGTGTGTGTGGTATGGTGTGTGTGTGTGGTATGGTGTGTGTGTGTGTGTGTGGTATGGTGTGTGTGTGTGTGTGTGTGGTATGGTGTGTGTGTGTGTGTGTGTGTGTGTGGTATGGTGTGTGTGTGTGTGTGTGTGTGGTATGGTGTGTGTGTGTGTGTGTGTGTGTGGTATGGTGTGTGTGTGTGTGGTATGGTGTGTGTGTGTGTGTGTGGTATGGTGTGTGTGTGTGTGTGTGTGGTATGGTGTGTGTGTGTGTGTGTGTGGTATGGTGTGTGTGTGTGTGGTATGGTGTGTGTGTGTGTGTGTGTGTGTGTGTGTGTGTGTGTGTGTGCGGAGTGTGTGTGTGTGTGTGCGGAGTGTGCAGAGTGTGCGGAGTGTGCGGAGTGTGCGGAGTGTGCGGAGTGTGCGGAGTGTGCGGAGTGTGCGGAGTGTGCGTGGTGTGCGGAGTGTGCGGAGTGTGCGTGTGCGGACTGTGCGGAGTGTGTGTGTGTGTGTGTGTGTGTGTGTGTGTGTGTGTGTGTGGTATGGTGTGTGTGTGTGTGGTATGGTGTGTGTGTGTGTGTGTGGTATGGTGTGTGTGTGTGTGTGTGTGTGTGGTATGGTGTGTGTGTGTGTGTGTGTGTGTGTGTGTGTGTGTGTGTGTGTGTGTGTGTGTGGTATGGTGTGTGTGTGTGTGGTATGGTGTGTGTGTGTGTGTGTGGTATGGTGTGTGTGTGTGTGTGTGTGTGTGGTATGGTGTGTGTGTGTGTGTGTGTGTGTGTGGTATGGTGTGTGTGTGTGTGTGTGGTATGGTGTGTGTGTGTGTGTGTGGTATGGTGTGTGTGTGTGTGTGGTATGGTGTGTGTGTGTGTGTGTGTGTGTGGTATGGTGTGTGTGTGTGTGGTATGGTGTGTGTGTGTGTGTGGTATGGTGTGTGTGTGTGTGTGGTATGGTGTGTGTGTGTGTGTGTGTGTGTGTGTGTGGTATGGTGTGTGTGTGTGTGTGTGGTATGGTGTGTGTGTGTGTGTGTGTGGTATGGTGTGTGTGTGTGTGTGTGTGGTATGGTGTGTGTGTGTGTGTGTGTGTGTGGTATGGTGTGTGTGTGTGTGTGTGTGTGTGTGTGTGGTATGGTGTGTGTGTGTGTGTGTGGTATGGTGTGTGTTTGTGTGTGTGTGGTATTGTGTGTGTGTGGTATGGTGTGTGTGTGTGTGTGTGGTATGGTGTGTGTGTGTGTGTGTGTGTGTGTGGTATGGTGTGTGTGTGTGTGTGTGTGGTATGGTGTGTGTGTGTGTGTGTGGTATGGTGTGTGTGTGTGTGTGTGGTATGGTGTGTGTGTGTGTGTGGTATGGTGTGTGTGTGTGTGTGTGTGGTATGGTGTGTGTGTGTGTGGTATGGTGTGTGTGTGTGTGTGGTATGGTGTGTGTGTGTGTGTGTGGTATGGTGTGTGTGTGTGTGTGTGTGTGTGTGTGGTATGGTGTGTGTGTGTGTGTGTGGTATGGTGTGTGTGTGTGTGTGTGGTATGGTGTGTGTGTGTGTGTGTGTGTGTGTGTGTGTGGTATGGTGTGTGTGTGTGTGTGTGTGTGTGTGGTATGGTGTGTGTGTGTGTGTGTGTGTGGTATGGTGTGTGTGTGTGTGTGGTATGGTGTGTGTGTGTGTGTGTGTGGTATGGTGTGTGTGTGTGTGTGTGTGTGTGTGTGTGTGTGTGGTATGGTGTGTGTGTGTGTGTGTGTGTGTGTGTGTGTGTGGTATGGTGTGTGTGTGTGTGTGTGGTATGGTGTGTGTGTGTGTGTGTGGTATGGTGTGTGTGTGTGTGTGTGGTATGGTGTGTGTGTGTGTGTGTGTGGTATGGTGTGTGTGTGTGTGTGTGGTATGGTGTGTGTGTGTGTGTGTGGTATGGTGTGTGTGTGTGTGTGTGGTATGGTTTAAATCAGATGCATAATTTTTGAAAAAATTTAATTCATTATGAAAACTGCAACGTGGGTTGATTTTATTTTCACATTTCAACTAGGTACATAAAGGGGCTATGATGCAACGCTGCTAACAGCCCCATTTTAGTTTTTTTTTTTTGTTAGAATACATAATTTATTTTAAATGTCATTATAACTTAAAAAACAAATCAAAATACCAATTTTAAGCTATTAGCAAATATCTGTTAATAACCTATTTTAAAATACGCTGATAATTACATTAGTGTTGTCCTACATGAATTTACTTTTTATTTGTCAGCATAAATAAATCTTTATTATTTGAATTAACTTTTATTTAATAGTTGACCTATTGTTGATAACTAGTTAACACTGTGACGTTTTGTGCGTTAAGCGTTAAGCATTAAGCGTGAAGCGTAAAGCGTAAAGCGTAAAGCGTTAAGCGTAAAGCGTAAAGCGTAAAGCGTAAAGCGTAAAGCGTAAAGCGTAAAGCGTAAAGCGTAAAGCGTAAAGCGTAAAGCGTTAAGCGTTAAGCGTTAAGCGTTAAGCGTTAAGCGTTAAGCGTTAAGCGTTAAGCGTTAAGCGTTAACCGTTAAGCGTTAAGCGTTAAGCGTTAAGCGTTAAGCGTTAAGCGTTAAGCGTTAAGCGTTAAGCGTTAAGCGTTAAGCGTTAAGCGTTAAGCGTTAAGCGTGTGTGTGTGTGTGTGTGTGTGTGTGCGGAGTGTGCGGAGTGTGTGTGTGTGCGGAGTGTGCGGAGTGTGCGGAGTGTGCGGAGTGTGCGGAGTGTGCGGAGTGTGCGGAGTGTGCGGAGTGTGCAGAGTGTGCGGAGTGTGCGGAGTGTGCGGAGTGTGCGGAATGTGCGGAGTGTGCGGAGTGTGCGGAGTGTGCGGAGTGTGCGGAGTGTGCGGAGTGTGCGGAGTGTGCGGAGTGTGCGGAGTGTGCAGAGTGTGCGGAGTGTGCGGAGTGTGCGGAGTGTGCGGAGTGTGCGGAGTGTGCGGAGTGTGCGGAGGTTGCGGAGTGTGCGGAGTGTGCGGAGTGTGCGGAGTGTGCGGAGTATGCGGAGTGTGCGGAGTGTGCGGAGTGTGCGGAGTGTGCGGAGTGTGCGGAGTGTGCAGAGTGTGCGGAGTGTGCGGAGTGTGCGGAGTGTGCGGAGTGTGCGGAGTGTGCGGAGTGTGCGGAGTGTGCGGAGTGTGTGTGTGTGTGTGTGGTATGGTGTGTGTGTGTGTGTGGTATAGTGTGTGTGTGTGTGTGTGTGGTATGGTGTGTGTGTGTGTGTGTGGTATGGTGTGTGTGTGTGTGAGGTATGGTGTGTGTGTGTGTGTGTGTGTGGTATGGTGTGTGTGTGTGTGTGTGGTATGATGTGTGTGTGTGTGTGTGTGTGTGTGTGTGGTATGGTGTGTGTGTGTGTGGTATGGTGTGTGTGTGTGTGTGTGGTATGGTGTGTGTGTGTGTGTGTGGTATGGTGTGTGTGTGTGTGTGTGTGTGTGTGTGTGTGGTATAGTGTGTGTGTGTGTGTGTGTGTGTGTGTGTGTGTGTGTGTGTGTGTGTGTGTGTGTGTGTGTGTGTGTGTGTGTGTGTGTGTGTGTGTGTGTGTGTGTGTGTGTGTGTGTGTGTGTGTGTGTGTGTGTGTGTGTGTGTGTGTGTGTGTGTGTGTGTGTGTGTGTGTGTGTGTGTGTGTGTGTGTGTGTGTGTGTGTGTGTGTGTGTGTGTGTGTGTGTGTGTGTGTGTGTGTGTGTGTGTGTGTGTGTGTGTGTGTGTGTGTGTGTGTGTGTGTGTGTGTGTGTGTGTGTGTGTGTGTGTGTGTGTGTGTGTGTGTGTGTGTGTGTGTGTGTGTGTGTGTGTGTGTGTGTGTGTGTGTGTGTGTGTGTGTGTGTGTGTGTGTGTGTGTGTGTGTGTGTGTGTGTGTGTGTGTGTGTGTGTGTGTGTGTGTGTGTGTGTGTGTGTGTGTGTGTGTGTGTGTGTGTGTGTGTGTGTGTGTGTGCCTTACATCTTTAAAAAATGGGTCAGTAGTTAAACAACAGGATTTCATGCGCAAAAGAGTGGGGGGAGAAGTGAAAGGTAGAAGTGAGGAAAGTGGTGGGAGAAGGAGTGGGGATGCAAAGTGGGGAAAGTGGCGGGAGGAGTGGGGGGAGAAGGAGTGGGGGAAATGACATTGTTGACATATGACATTGTTGGCATATGACAGGAGTGGGGAGATAACATTGT
>CATNNH010000064.1:25000-27060 GCA_950111635.1 Agelastica alni | reverse complement strand
CCTGGTGGAACCAAAAAGCCAGTTGGTCGAATTGCATATTGCCGAAGCACAAGAGTTTTAATAGCCACCTTTAGACAAATCTTAAAAATGGTAACCGTTTTATACACTTACACACAGACACACGCGCACACACACACACACACACACACACACTCACGCACAGACACACGCGCACACACATACACACACACATACACACACACACACATACACACGCACACACACACACACACACACACACACACACACACACACACACACACACACACACATAAACGGCAACGAGATTGCCAATGAACAGACAAGAAACGGGAACCTGGTGGAAGCAAAAAGCCAGTTGTTCGAATTGCATATTGCCGAAGCACAAGAGTTTTAATAGCCTCCCCTAGACAAATCTCAAAAATGGTAACCGTTTTATACACTTACACACAGACACACGCACACACACACACACACACACATACACAGATACACACACGCACATACACACTCACGCACAGACACACGCGTACACACACGCACACACACTTACACACACACACACACACACACACACACACACACACACACAAACAAGCGCGCGCACACACACACAGTCGCGCAGCCATTATGACTCTTGTAAGTAACACCACAACATCATCGGTGGTGTAGGACTTCATGCAAGCCCTCATCAAGTTAGCGACGGTAAACAAAGTCACTCTAACATGGGTTCCTGAGCACGCAGGAATAAACGGCAACGAGATTGCCAATGAACAGACAAGAAACGGGAACCTGGTGGAACCAAAAAGCCAGTTGGTCGAATTGCATATTGCCGAAGCACAAGAGTTTTAATAGCCACCTTTAGACAAATCTTAAAAATGGTAACCGTTTTATACACTTACACACAGACACACGCGCACACACACACACACACACACACACTCACGCACAGACACACGCGCACACACATACACACACACATACACACACACACACATACACACGCACACACACACACACACACACACACACACACACACACACACACACACACACACACACACACACACACACACACACACACACACACACACACACACACACATAAACGGCAACGAGATTGCCAATGAACAGACAAGAAACGGGAACCTGGTGGAAGCAAAAAGCCAGTTGTTCGAATTGCATATTGCCGAAGCACAAGAGTTTTAATAGCCTCCCCTAGACAAATCTCAAAAATGGTAACCGTTTTATACACTTACACACAGACACACGCACACACACACACACACACATACACAGATACACACACGCACATACACACTCACGCACAGACACACGCGTACACACACGCACACACACTTACACACACACACACACACACACACACACACACAAACAAGCGCGCGCACACACACACAGTCGCGCAGCCATTATGGCTCTTGTAAGTAACACCACAACATCATCGGTGGTGTAGGACTTCATGCAAGCCCTCATCAAAATAGCGACGGTAAACAAAGTCACTCTAACATGGGTTCCTGAGCACGCAGGAATAAACGGCAACGAGATTGCCAATGAACAGACAAGAAACGGGAACCTGGTGGAACCAAAAAGCCAGTTGGTCGAATTGCATATTGCCGAAGCACAAGAGTTTTAATAGCCACCTTTAGACAAATCTTAAAAATGGTAACCGTTTTATACACTTACACACAGACACACGCGCACACACACACACACACACACACACTCACGCACAGACACACGCGCACACACATACACACACACATACACACACACACACATACACACGCACACACACACAAGCACACACAAGCGCACAAGCCAATAAACAGGCAAAAAACGGAAACCTGGCGGAACCAAAAAGCCGGTTGGTCGAATTGCCAATTGCCGAAGCACAAGATTTCTAATAGCCTCCTTTAGACAAATCTCAAAAATTGTAACAATATTTTTTTTATTAAGTACTCGTCAAAATTACGTTCTGAACACACACACACACACACACACTCACACACACACACACACACACACACACACACACACACACACACACACACACACACACA
>CATNNH010000064.1:0-2500 GCA_950111635.1 Agelastica alni | reverse complement strand
CACACACACACACACACACACACACACACACACACACACACACACACACACACACACACACACACACACACACACACACACACACACACACACACACACACACACACACACACACACACACACACACACACACACACACACACACACACACACACACACACACACACACACACACACACACACACACACACACACACACACACACACACACACACACACACACACACACACACACACACACACACACACACACACACACACACACACACACACACACACACACACACACACACACACACACACACACACACACACACACACACACACACACACACACACACACACACACACACACACACACACACACACACACACACACACACACACACACACACACACACACACACACACACACACACACACACACACACACACACACACACACACACACACACACACACACACACACACACACACACACACACACACACACACACACACACACACACACACACACACACACATAAACGGCAACGAGATTGCCAATGAACAGACAAGAAACGGGAACCTGGTGGAAGCAAAAAGCCAGTTGTTCGAATTGCATATTGCCGAAGCACAAGAGTTTTAATAGCCTCCCCTAGACAAATCTCAAAAATGGTAACCGTTTTATACACTTACACACAGACACACGCACACACACACACACACACACACATACACAGATACACACACGCACATACACACTCACGCACAGACACACGCGTACACACACGCACACACACTTACACACACACACACACACACACACACACAAACAAGCGCGCGCACACACACACAGTCGCGCAGCCATTATGAATCTTGTAAGTAACACCACAACATCATCGGTGGTGTAGGACTTCATGCAAGCCCTCATCAAGTTAGCGACGGTAAACAAAGTCACTCTAACATGGGTTCCTGAGCACGCAGGAATAAACGGCAACGAGATTGCCAATGAACAGACAAGAAACGGGAACCTGGTGGAACCAAAAAGCCAGTTGGTCGAATTGCATATTGCCGAAGCACAAGAGTTTTAATAGCCACCTTTAGACAAATCTTAAAAATGGTAACCGTTTTATACACTTACACACAGACACACGCGCACACACACACACACACACACACACTCACGCACAGACACACGCGCACACACATACACACACACACACACACACACACACACACACACACACACACACACACACACACACACACACACACACACACACACACACACACACACACACACACACACACACACACACACACACACACACACACACACACACACACACACACACACACACACACACACACACACACACACACACACACACACACACACACACACACACACACACACACACACACACACACACACACACACACACACACACACACACACACACACACACACACACACACACACACACACACACACACACACACACACACACACACACACACACACACACACACACACACACACACACACACACACACACACACACACACACACACACACACACACACACACACACACACACACACACACACACACACACACACACACACACACACACACACACACACACACACACACACACACACACACACACACACACACACACACACACACACACACACACACACACACACACACACACACACACACACACACACACACACACACACACACACACACACACACACACACACACACACACACACACACACACACACACACACACACACACACACACACACACACACACACACACACACACACACACACACACACACACACACACACACACACACACACACACACACACACACACACACACACACACACACACACACACACACACACACACACACACACACACACACACACACACACACACACACACACACACACACACACATAAACGGCAACGAGATTGCCAATGAACAGACAAGAAACGGGAACCTGGTGGAAGCAAAAAGCCAGTTGTTCGAATTGCATATTGCCGAAGCACAAGAGTTTTAATAGCCTCCCCTAGACAAATCTCAAAAATGGTAACCGTTTTATACACTTACACACAGACACACGCACACACACTCACACACACACATACACAGATACACACACGCACATACACACTCACGCACAGACACACGCGTACACACACGCACACACACTTACACACACACACACACACACACACAAACAAGCGCGCGCACACACACACAGTCGCGCAGCCATTATGAATCTTGTAAGTAACACCACAACATCATCGGTGGTGTAGGACTTCATGCAAGCCCTCATCAAGTTAGCGACGGTAAACAAAGTCACTCTAACATGGGTTCCTGAGCACGCAGGAATAAACGGCAACGAGATTGCCAATGAACAGACAAGAAACGGGAACCTGGTGGAACCAAAAAGCCAGTTGGTCGAATTGCATATTGCCGAAGCACAAGA
>CATNNH010000063.1:15000-17500 GCA_950111635.1 Agelastica alni | reverse complement strand
CATAGTTCACCATCTTTCGGGTCCCAGCGTGTACGCTCTTGGTGCGCCTCTTCTCGTAATGAGAACGAGACGCCCCGGGAGTGCGAAGCGGCCACTTTTAAGGGCAAACCGCTTATCCTCCCTCGGTCTACGCAAAGGTAAACCTTTACTTTCATTACGCCTTTAGGTTTAGTCTAATCCCAATGACTCGCGCACATGCTAGACTCCTTGGTCCGTGTTTCAAGACGGGTCCTGAAAGTACCCAAATCTATAGCGTCGCCGATCGGCGTTTCGATTTCGAAAAATCGAACGATGAGGTCTGTTCGAGAACACCGTAACCAACAGTCGTTTCGGGACGAGATCGGCGTTAGATCCGATGACCGTCATACACGAAACGCGCTTGCTACGGGCCGAACGCTAAAAAGATAGCGGCCCCACGCCATTAGCGTACCGTCGAGCGAGTCTGTCGGAACGTCGAGGGTCCGCACGATTAAAATAATAATAACCGCACGGGCTCCACCTCGAGTCTTAGACAGACGCCCAACGGATCGCGACGTCCTACTAGAGGAAAAGTGCACGCGTTCGACATCGATTAGAAAAACGTAGGAAGCGAACGACGCCGAAACGTCGTTCGTCATACGAACGTTAAACTTCGACGATCGAAACGCGAATGAATTTCCTCTTTCGACCTTTCGGGTTTCTCAGGTTTACCCCTGAACGGTTTCACGTACTCTTGAACTCTCTCTTCAAAGTGCTTTTCAACTTTCCCTCACGGTACTTGTTCGCTATCGGTCTCGTGGTCATATTTAGCCTTAGATGGAGTTTACCACCCACTTAGGGCTGCACTCTCAAGCAACCCGACTCTGAGGAGAGATCCTCCCGCGATTAGCGACGGTCGCTACGGGCCTGGCACCCTCTATGGGCTGTGGCCCCGTTCAAGAAGGACTTGGACGCGTCGCATAATCTCGGGATAAACGGACCCTCCCTAACACCACATTTCCCGGTGACAGATACCTACCACGGGATTCGGTGCTGGGCTTATCCCTGTTCGCTCGCAGCTACTGAGGGAATCCTAGTTAGTTTCTTTTCCTCCGCTTAGTAATATGCTTAAATTCGGCGGGTAGTCTCACCTGCTCTGAGGTCGATAAATGAAAATTCGTACGCGACGTATATTCGTAGTATATATTAATGATCGCAAACTCGTTAAAAAAAAAAAACGCGCACGCATGTACTACTACTACTACATTTTTTCGTAAAAGTTAAGTACAAAAACGATTCGTTTTTTATTTCGCGTTCGTTAGTAAACTTAAAGCGCAGGTCAGACGTCGTCTTTGATACGACAAAGTTTCTCGGACACGACGACCGCGCATTATTTTTAGTTTACTTACGAAATAAACGTTCGTTCGTGCGCTAAAGTTGCTATGCTACAAATCGTTGCGTACAATATAAATATAATACGTACGTTCTTTTCGAATATCTAATAAATAAATATTTAAAGAACGTACGCTGAAGCTTTCGCATTTTAAGATGTCGCGAACTCGCTCGTCGAGTACGCGAAATATTATATAAATAATACGACGCGCACGAGACGACGAACCCGCGTCGACATCCAACACGCTCCGACATTTTCGTAATGAAAATCGAGCAGTCTTTGAAATCGATACGACCCTCAGCCAGGAGTGGTCCGGGAACGAGTATCCGAGGACCGCAATGTGCGTTCGAAATGTCGATGTTCATGTGTCCTGCAGTTCACAAGTTGACGCGCAATTAGCTGCGTTCTTCATCGACCCACGAGCCAAGTGATTCACCGTTCAGGGTAATCATTTTTATTTAGACGTACATTCCGATAATGATCGGTAATGTTTCACGTCTCTCGAGTAAAATGTAAAGTTTTTTAATATATACATAAATAGAAACGTCGTACTCGATCTATCTCTCTCTCTCTCCGTAACGTTTAACGATAAGTAAACGTGTACGCGCGCGCACATCACATACAAACGAGGTGTGCGATCAGAGATAGCGCACGATTTTCTATTTACGAAGTCATCGAAAATAACGTACACGTACCTATATACTATAAATATTCTGACGGTCGGGCGAATATCTTTAAACACCTTCGAAATAACGAATTATTTCTTAAAAGAAATTTAACGTGTCTATTATCGCGTAAGAAAGAGGAGAAAAAACATTTTATATACTACGCACGCGGTTTTAAATACACACACACACACGTATATATTTAACCGTAATATTATGCGTAGTAATAATATTTTAGCCCTCCGTCGTTAACGCGACACGTACCGGATTTCTCTTAGGTACCCGATAAAATCATATACTTTATTTAACACGAGTTAAATAAAGCTGATCACGACGAATATATATATATATATATAGTACTTAAACGGATACGCGTATTCGTTCTTTTAGATGGATAAAAATGAAAAAAAAGAAAAAGATTCAAAAAAACTTTTCAACAAAATATCGGCGGCGATCGATCGACGCAGATTTTATTTTATATCTT
>CATNNH010000063.1:0-12500 GCA_950111635.1 Agelastica alni | reverse complement strand
ACATATTTATGTCTTTCTTTACTTATATTTATTATTACATAAATATACGTACGTAAACCGAATCGACTATTTCGTTTAACGGCGACGACGACGACGACGACGACGTCGAAAAACAAACAAACAAAATCGCGTCACTTTTACATAACGTAATAATGTCTTATTTATCATCGCGCCGCCGCCGCCGCCGTACGAAATTAAAAACGTCGTTCGGCTAAAAAGTTCAACATTCTCTCGACCCTTCGCTAGATTGAAAGCGACACGGTGTATTCGAAAGAAACGTTCATAAAATATATTCTCGCTCGGAATGAAGAGAGTTATCGCAAATTTTTTCGTTTTTCTCGAAAGAAAAAACGTTTTAGTCGATCGCATACGGACCGCTCACGTTAAACGTTTGCTAAATCCGCGATCTCGCTGTGCATATATAAAAAACCGTGAAAACATTCTTATAGCTGCCCTTTTGCTGCGCCGCTCTGCTGCCGCTGCTGCTAAAACATTTAACATCAGCCGCCGCCGTTACGGCCAGCATAAGTCCACTCCGATTACACAACAAAAAGTCGATTTTAATGAAAACATAAAAAAACGAACGATTTGCGTCGGAAAACGTGGTCACGGTGTGAAGGACGAGAACATCTGTAATAAGACGAAGGCACAAAACGGATTTGTGGATCATCATCGTTATCGAGACGCGTCCTCACATATATCGGCAAACATTATCGGATGACGTCGTAATACGCTTTCACGAAATCGCTACGATATTATACGTTAAATACCCGAGAATGGCGCGAGTATAAATCGTAAAGTACCTATCCGCTCGAAACGTTCGCGTTAATAAAAGTAATAATTACCACATTTTATCGCCTACTCGGATTAAAATTAAAAAATAAAACGAAAACAAAAGATAATAAATTAAATGTAAAAGAATTACGAAACATAAATATCTGTCGTAAAAGTTGAAATTTTTTCAAACACCCACAGAAAAGTAAACAAAGTAAAGAGAAAAAGCGCGGCGGCTTTGCGCTTACCCAAAGTATAACGAATATTTTATTAACCCGAAATATGGAGAAAATTTTTTTATCGAAAAATATATCGATATTCTTATATACCCGATATACGTTATAAACTTATCGTATAAAATATAATGGAAATATTTCGATTCGAAAACGGCGAAAATTTCTTTAATACAAAGTATAGCGAAATTAATTTTCGATCCGAATATGGATAAAATCGCTTTTAACTATTATAAAATAACGAATATTTACTTTACCCGAGATAAAACCGACAAAAAAAAATTACCAAAAATATTTATACAAACTATAGCGAAAAAATGAATATCCGTAAAAATGGAACCGATTTCGATAACCCGATCCGACGAAGGTTTCGTTTACACAAACTATAACGAAAATATTTTTTAATAAAGTCGCGGAGAAAAATTTTTTATGCAAAATATAGCGAAAATATACTTCTCCTCTAAATATCCGAGAACGTTTCGATTACCCCGATATGTAATATAACGAAAATATTTTAAGACAAAATATAGCGAAAATTTATTTTTAAAAACTATAGCGAAATACTATTAACCTTTAAATATGGAAACGATTACGTTTATTTAATACAATGAACGAACATTTCGTTAATTCGAAATATAACCAAAAAAAATTTTTACCCAAAATATAACGTAAATATTTTTAAACAAAACGTAGAGAAAATTTTTTAACTCAAAATATAGCGAAAATTACTTAAATAAAAAGTATGGCGAAAATATAAGTGCCTCTTAATATGGAGAGCGCGTTTCGATCATCCGATATAATTTTGTTTACTTAAAATATAACCGAAAAAGAATTTACCAAAAACATAACGAAAATATTTTAAACCAAAATATAACGAAAATTTATTTTACTAAAAATACTACGAATATCGCGTGGCACGGTCGTGTTTCGTCAAGACGAACGAATCGAAGCGCCGCCGGTGCACTACCTACCCTATCTCGTTTAAAGAAAAAATAATCGACAATCAAACACGGGTAAACGGCGGAAGTAACCGTTACTCTTTTGTAACAATTTCTATTGAATTACAAAAAATTCACGATTACGTTAACGTTAATTTACTCCTAATATTTTTATATAAATTGAAGAAGAAACCGCTAAACAAGAAAAAGATTGAAAGAAAAAGATTTACAGAAAAAAAAGCGAGAATCGAACGCGGGTAATCGGCGGGAGTAACAAAGACTCTCTTAAGGTAGGTATAAATTTTTTTTATTTAATTACAAAAAAATACAAGATAATTTATGTTAGCTTTAATAGCTTTACAATTTTAATGGAAACCTGTAGAAAAAAAATTAATTTTAAGAAAAAATAACCGAAACAAAAAGCGCGGTAGGTAAACTGCGGGAGTAAGTTTGACTCTCTTATATACGTATAACAATATATATTAAACTACAAAAAATTCACGAGTACGGTACCGTTAACTTATTTTAGTTTTAATATCGTTATATAATTTCAAGAAGAAACCGCTTAACAAGAATTATTACTTTTGAAAAAGATTTATTAAAAAAATAATCGAAAATCGAGCGCGGGTAAACGGCGGGAGTAACTTTGACTATCTTAAGTAGGTATCTTAGGTATAAATTTTTTTTATTTAATTCCAAAAAAATTCGAGTAAATCTATTTCAGCTTTTATATATATATAAATATATATATTCATTTACGTTATAAAGTTATTGTATAAAATATAATGAGAATATTTCGAATCAAAAACGGCGACAAATTTTTTAATACAAAGTATAGCGAAAATATTTTTGATCCCGAATATGGATAAAATCGCGTTTAACTATTATAAAATAACGAATATTTACTGTACCCGAGATAGAACCGACAAAAAAAAATAACTCAAACTATAGCGAAATTATAGTTATCCGTAAAAATGGAATCGATTTCGATTACCCGATCCGACGAAAGTTTCGTTTACACAAACTATAACGAAAATTATAAAAGTATAAAAAATTTATATTTAACTACAAAATTCACGAGTACGGTACCCGCGTTTAACTATTATAAAATAACGAATATTTACTGTACCCGAGATAGAACCGACAAAAAAAAAATTACTCAAACTATAGCGAAATTGTAGTTATCCGTAAAAATGGAACCGATTTCGATCACCCGATCCGACGAAAGTTTCGTTTACACAAACTATAACGAAAATTATAAACGTATAAAAACTTTTATCAAACTACGAAAAATTCACGATTACGTTAACGTTAATTTACTCCTAATATTTTTATATAATTTCAAGAAGAAACCGCTAAACAAGAAAAAGATTGAAAGAAAAAGATTTACAGAAAAAAAAAGCGAGAATCGAACGCGGGTAATCGGCGGGAGTAACAAAGACTCTCTTAAGGTAGGTATAAATTTTTTTTATTTAATTCCAAAAAAATTCAAGTAAATCTATTTCGGCTTTTATATATATAAATATATATATTCATTTACGTTATAAAGTTATTGTATAAAATATAATGAGAATATTTCGAATCAAAAACGGCGACAAATTTTTTAATACAAAGTATAGCGAAAATATTTTTGATCCCGAATATGGATAAAATCGCGTTTAACTATTATAAAATAACGAATATTTACTGTACCCGAGATAGAACCGACAAAAAAAAATAACTCAAACTATAGCGAAATTATAGTTATCCGTAAAAATGGAATCGATTTCGATCACCCGATCCGACGAAATTTTCCTTTATACAAACTATAACGAAAATATTTTATAATAAAATTATAAACGTATAAAAAATTTATATTAAACTACAAAATTCACGAGTACGGTACCGTTAACTTATTTTACTTTTAATATTTTTATATAATTTCAAGAAGAAACCGCTAAACAAGAAAAAGATTGAAAGAAAAAGATTTACAGAAAAAAAAAAGCGAGAATCGAACGCGGGTAATCGGCGGGAGTAACTATGACTCTCTTAAGGTAGGTATAAATTTTTTTTATATATATATATATATATATATATATATATATATATATATATATATATATTTTTATAATTAAATAAAAAAAATTTATACCTACCTTAAGAGAGTCATAGTTACTCCCGCCGATTATATATTATATTAATTTACATTATAAACTTATTGTATAAAATATAATGAAAATATTTCGAATCAAAAACGGCGAAAAAAATTTTAATACAAAGTAAAGCGAAAATATTTTTTATTCCGGATATGGATAAAATCGCGTTTAACTATTATAAAATAACGAATATTTACTGTACCCGATATAGAACCGACCAAAAAAAAATTACTCAAACTATAGCGAAAATATAGTTATCCGTAAAAATGGAACGGATTTCGATCACCCGATCCGACGAAATTTTCCTTTATACAAACTATAACGAAAATATTTTATACTAAAATTATAAACGTATAAAAACTTTTATTAAACTACGAAAAATTCACGATTACGTTAACGTTAATTTACTCCTAATATTTTTATATAATTTTAATAAAAATCTGCTAAACAAAAAAGAATTATTACTTTCGAAAAATATTTACAGAAAAAATATCGAGAATCGAACGCGGGTAATCGGCGGGAGTAACAAAGACTCTCTTAAGGGGTAGGTAGGTAGGTAGGTAGGTAGGTAGGTAGGTAGGTATAATTTTTTTTTATTTCATTACAAAAAAATCCAAGTAAATTTATCTTAGCTTTAATAGCTTCACAATTTTAATGGAAACCTGCAGAAAAAAAATTAATTTTAAGAAAAAATAACCGAAAAAAAAAGCGCGGGTAAACGGCGGGAGTAAGTGTGACTATCTTAAGATACGTTTAAAAATTTGTTGTAAAATATATTTGTATATATTTTTCGAATAAATATAATTTCTATTAAGCTAAGGACGCCACATCCCAATGAATATGAATATTTAAAAAAAAAAAAAAACCTAGTAGCAGAAAATTAAATCGTGGCAAAAGATTAACCTGGCATATAATACTGTGTTTGTTTTAAAGCACATCTAAAAACAAACCGAATAACCATTATCATTATTATAATTATAAGCTTTATTTATTATCCTCGTCAGTCTATCGAATAATTTCTTTAAATCAATTTTTAAATAAACTTACTTTTTATTATTACATCTGTTCGTATTATTGAAGACAGCTAGATAGATACTCATTTTTCAGTGATTATGAACAAAATTTTTTTTTTTATTTATGTCACAAAAAAATTAGCTCATTAAAATTTTTAACACGTTCGTCATACTCACACACGCAACCATACGACATCTACATAATAAAAAAAAAATTGTGGTTCTGAAAAGAACCGTTTTGTATATTATCCGTATTCGTGATTTTTTTTTTTTTTAATATTATTAAATTACGCGCGTTCCCCACGAATTCTTCTCGCCAACTGAATATCTTTAGGCATAATAGTAACACGTTTAGCATGAATGGCACACAAATTTGTGTCTTCAAACAAACCGACTAAATAAGCTTCGCTGGCTTCTTGAAGTGCCATGACGGCGGAACTTTGAAAACGTAAATCTGTTTTAAAATCTTGAGCTATTTCACGTACCAAACGTTGAAAAGGCAATTTTCTGATGAGTAATTCAGTACTCTTTTGGTAACGTCTAATTTCACGAAGAGCTACGGTACCTGGTCTATAACGATGGGGTTTTTTTACACCTCCGGTTGCTGGTGCACTTTTACGAGCAGCTTTAGTGGCAAGTTGTTTACGCGGAGCTTTTCCACCCGTTGATTTTCTTGCAGTTTGTTTAGTACGTGCCATTGTGTTGTTGTTATATCCGTTTTTACGGTAAGAACGACAAAATATATACGACGCAAACTATTGTAACGAAATAATACGACTGACAAATTTTTTGGAAAATAACGAGTTTTATCACGTTGTATATACTTCTTATTGGCCGAAACATTTTAAATGGGAGGAGCTAAAAAGTTAACAAAACAGTGAGGCTCTCCGGTTTTTCTGTTAGTTCTTGTACGTATCATTTGAGAGAGAGAAGTGTCGACGACGGCGAAAGTTTTACTGTAAAAGATATATAAACTTACAATAATCCAAAAGAAAAATGACTGGTCGTGGTAAAGGAGGAAAAGGTTTGGGTAAAGGGGGAGCCAAACGTCATCGTAAAGTATTGCGAGATAACATCCAAGGTATTACCAAACCGGCTATCAGAAGATTAGCGCGACGTGGCGGTGTCAAACGTATATCAGGATTAATTTATGAAGAAACTAGAGGTGTGCTTAAAGTATTTTTGGAAAACGTTATTCGAGACGCCGTTACTTATACCGAACATGCCAAAAGGAAAACGGTTACCGCAATGGACGTCGTCTACGCATTAAAACGTCAAGGTCGTACTCTTTACGGTTTTGGCGGTTAAATTTTATGTACGTTTACCCCATACCGATATGCAAAAACAAAATACAAACTGACCAACATTATATAAAACGGTTCTTTTCAGAACCACAAAATTTTCTTTCATATGTGTCGAGTTTTCTTTAAAATCAATCAATCAATCACTTTATTTATAAAAGTGTTTAATGCATTTTTCGAAGTATTCGATCATAACATCGTACATACTAACGTTTTAAATTCGATAAATGAAATACGCAAGTAAAGCATGGCCGTTAATAGACGGTCACAGTCATGATTATGTTCCTAACCTCTAACCTAACATTAAAAATAAACGTATTACGCAAATTGAAATTGAAATGATTCGCAAATATTTAACATTCGATGATGATAATAAACAAACACATTAATAATATTAAGATAAAAACGAATAAAAATAAAATAAAAAAAAAAACTATACTTTCTTAAAACGACGCGGTTAGTTGGGGGGATTTCGGGTGTAGTGTGTTTTGTTAGAGGTCTTTTTTATTGAATTGAATCGTTTTGTTTTCACAAATGTCATCGCACAAAATGAACGAGATCAATTAACCGAGCCTTTGTGTTCGAGTTCGTTTAAAAGGAATATACGCAAAATGAATTAAGTAAGTCTGTCTGTCTTGTCTGTCTACCTACCTACCCCAAAAAAAGGTCCGTACAATAAATCGGCCACGATTATATTTATATATTTAAATGAAAGAAAAATCAAACGAATTTTTATCGTATACAATTCAAAAATAAACAAAGTCTTTTTGTGGCCCTTAAAAGGGCCGAGGGTTTTATTTTATGGTGGTGGCTTGGTTCGTTTATATCGGAAAGTAATAAATGGTTTATTATCAACTTTAAGCCTTCTTTTCGGTTTTTTTTTTTTTTTTTTTTTTTTTTTTTGGCAACAAAACGGCTTGAATATTAGGTAAAACACCGCCTTGAGCAATAGTTACTCCAGATAACAATTTATTTAATTCTTCATCATTTCTGATGGCTAATTGTAAATGCCTCGGAATTATACGAGTTTTTTTGTTGTCTCTGGCCGCATTTCCGGCTAATTCCAATACTTCGGCTGCCAAATATTCCATTACGGCAGCGAGGTATACAGGAGCTCCGGCACCGACACGTTCGGCGTAATTGCCTTTTCTTAGCAAACGATGTATACGTCCTACCGGAAATTGTAATCCGGCACGATTGGATCGGGACTTTGCCTTGCCCTTGACTTTTCCACCTTTACCACGTCCAGACATTATATTATTTATAAAATATTCGTTAACAAACAAACAAACACGTGTCACGTTAAACGATTTCTCGAATACTAGTCTGAAAATATTTGAGGACCTTCATATTTATAAGGTCGTAAGGAACCAATAGCGTTACGGCAAACGCGCATTCGGTAGTGGGCGGAGCCTATAATAATAACGTTTCCGACATAAATAGGAATGTTCGGCTAGATCAAAAAAAGTCGCTAGCGAAGTTTGAATGCGAAAGCACGTCAATTTCGAGTGTCTATATATAAAAAATTGTGAAAACCAGTGTTTGTGATCACTACGGTGATAATTGTGTTGAATTGCGTGAATAGAACAGTGAATTTCTTGAGATCTTTTCAGATCTTGAGTCGAACACTGTTCGCTCTGTGCCGACAGGCACAAAATATCGACTTTATTAAGTCGAAGCGATAATCTTTCTGTGTTTTAGGTAGTGTACCAACAGAAGATAAATACAGTGAGCGACCAGCGCATATCGTAAAAGTTTTTTCGATCCAAGTGCATCGCACGAGGAGAGAAAAAATTTTTCGAGAGGCCACGCCCACCCGAGCGTCGGAAAAAAGCAGCTGCAAACAAACGAGGAGCCCCAACTCGGTAAATATCTTTTTCTTAATTAATTTAAATTCACAGAAATGGACAGCGATAACGAATATTCTGAGGTGGAAGAGTTAAGCGACGCCGAATCCCCTAAAAATCAAAGTGCCCTGGATCAATTAAAAGAAATCATCGCCCACCTCAAGGAAGAGGCGGCGATTAAAAATAAACTCATCGAGGAACTGCAAGACAGGGTGAAGCACCTCACCGATGAGGTCACCAAACTGTCCGCACCCCTAAACGACAAAATGGACCAGCTATTAAAAGCGTACTCCAAAGAAACCCCGACAGCCCAGACAACCGAAACGTCGGAATCCGAAGCGGAATGGACCGCTGCGAAGAGGAAGAGGGCCAAACCATCCCCCCCTACCCCACCCCCCCAGCCAGAACCCATCAATATGGAAACAAATGGAGCAGCTCCTGGCAAACCAGCCAAAGAGGCTCAACCATCAACCTCAGCTGCCCCAGCTGAACTGAAGAAGGAGAAGTCACCCCCTCCAATAACAGTAAAGGACAGAAGCAAATGGAACACCATCTCCGCCCAATTAAAGACCAGGAAAATTAACTACACAAAAGCAAAACTCCACGAGGACGGAGTTAGGATTCACCCTGCTACCCCACAAGACTTCAGGAACATGAGGAGTTTCTTCACGGAACAGAAACTCCAACATTATACCTACCTGCTCCACGAGGAGAAACAAGCAAAAGTAGTCATCAGAGGACTACCAGAAGACTCATCAACAACCGAAATAATAGAGGACCTAAGGGAACAAGGATTCAACCCCACAAGAGTCCAAGCGATGACCTCCTACAAAACTAGGAAGCCCCTTCCCCTCTTCCTCGTAGACCTCCCAAAAGAAGAGGAAAACAAAAATATCTACAAGCTAAACCGCTGCCTAAGCCTGGTAGTAAGAGTGGAACCACAGAAGAGGAAACAAGGACCATCGCAGTGCTACAACTGCCAAGGCTTCCACCACACGCAAATGAGATGTAGTATGCAGACGAGATGCGTCAGATGCGGGGAAGAACATAGGGCAGCAGACTGCCCCAAAAACAAAGAAGAAGCTGCAAAATGCGCGAACTGCAACGGACCCCACACAGCGAACTACAAGGGGTGCCCAAAGGCACCGAAGAAAATAGTCAGAAGCCAACCCCAAGGAAGGACCACCTCCACCACGACCCCAAGAGCCCCACAAGCCACCACCACCGCCAAACCTGTAAGACCCGGTGTATCTTACAGTCAGGCAACCAGAGGACCCCCAGCTCCACAACAGAGACCAAGAGCTGCTCCAGTACCCCACCAAAGGACCCCCCCCACCCCAACCGCGGCTGCCCAACTGAACATGGCCCAAATGATGACCCAGATGATGGAGTTCCAACGGGTGATGACCCAAATGGCCTCCATCTTCAACTCGCTGATGCCAACCTTCTCCAACAACTGAGTTCAACGCCCAAACGCAACCAGGTCTTTTGAAGATAGCCTCTTGGAACATCAACGGCTACATCCCAAATCTGCATCCACTGAGGGAACTCATTGAGAGAAAGGACTTGGATATCATAGCTGTTCAGGAAACCAGGGTTGACAACACCATCAACATCAGGCTTCCGGGATATATGATATACAGGAACGATCGAACAAGACGAACAGGAGGCACAGCCATCTTCATCAAGAGAAGCATCGAACACTACCCAGTGTTAAATCCAGATGGACTGAGGACCATGGAGGCAACCTCAATAGTGGTGAGAACCACCTTTGGGGAAGTCAAAATATCCTCAGTGTATGTGAGACCTCGACAAATTCTCCACGATGAAGACCTGGATCTGCTGCTCCCAGTGAATGGACAGACAATACTGATTGGCGACTTCAATGCAAAGTCCCCCTTGTGGAATTGCCAGAACAGAGACCAGAAAGGAAGAAAACTGGAACGCTACATTGATGGTAGACCCGAAGTAATGGTAATTGGACCAAACAGCCCAACTATCCACCCATACCGAGGAAACCCAAGCGTGATAGACTTCGCACTGATTGCCAACCGCACTTTCCAGACTGAGATCAGAACCCTCAACGAAGGCGTTATGGACCACAATCCAATTCTGCTACAGATTGGAGAAGGAGAGGAAGTTGACAATTCGTTCGAAATAAAGCGTACCAACTGGCCTAAATTCAGATCTGAATTGGGAAGAACTATTGGACCAATCCCAATAATCGACTCCATTCGAGATCTGGAAACTGCCCAACAGCATCTGGAAACTACCATCAATCAAGCTTACACTAATTCCACGAGGAGAGAAAAAGCACAACGACCCAAAAAGTACGGATTCCTAAACCAACCAACAAAAGACCTGATCGCGCTCAAGAATAGAGCAAGAAGAAGAGCTCAAAGAACTGGACTCAGAGCAGACAAACGAGAAGCAAACAGATTGCAAAGACTTGTCAGAGAAGCACTAAAGGAGCACTGCCACCAAAATTGGACAAGATTCATCGAAGATTTAGAACCAGGAAACGGAAGATTCTGGGATGTCCAAAGATCACTCAGAAAAGATCACCAACCGCTGCCAACACTACATGGAACAAGGGGTCTAGTATATACACCAGAAGATAAAGGAGAAGCACTGTTGGAAAACTTGGAGCGACAATGCCAACTAAATCAACACGAAGATGATGATCTAGATTTCGAAGAAGAAGTCAGTCGTGCAATACGAAATCTGAGACAAGAAGAACCAGCTGAGCATATAAATCCCACTTCCCCAGCTGAAGTTGGGAAAATAATAAAGTACCAGAAGAAAAGGAAAGCCCCAGGACACGACAACATCAGCAACAAGGTACTACAAGAGCTCACACAAAAGGCAGTCGTCTACCTAACCACAGTGATTAATGGAATCCTCAAACTAAGACACTTCCCCAAGGAATGGAAAAAAGCAGATGTCATCATGATCAGGAAACCAGGAAAAGACCCGCTCTTTCCTCAAAACTACCGCCCAATCAGCCTGCTGCCAGCGATGAGCAAAATCGCCGAAAGAGTTATACTCTGCAGACTACAAGAGCAGACAGAGCAACTGAACGTAATCCAAGATGAACAATTCGGATTCCGAAGTCAACACTCTACCGAAATGCAAGTGCTGAGGCTAGTAGAATACATCAGTGAGGGTTTCCACAGAAACAGCTACACTGGTGTCATTTTCCTAGACGTCAGCAAGGCTTTCGATAGAGTTTGGCACGAAGGGCTCCTATATAAAATGAAGAATATAGGATATCAGGTCCCCCTGATACAACTACTAGACTCCTTCCTCAGAAACAGAAAAGCGAGAGTAAAGACAGCGAACCACATCACCAGATACGCCAGGATGGAAGCGGGAGTACCTCAGGGAGCGGTTCTCTCCCCCTTTCTTTACACAATCTACACCAGCGACGTCCCCAAGACGAACAGGACCAAACTGTCACTCTACGCTGATGACACCGCAATAGCAGCAAGAAGTACTCAACCAAGGATGGTTGAGAGATACTTACAAGAAGAGGCAGACCAATTAGAAGATTGGTGCCTAAAATGGAAGATAAAAATCAACGCGGAAAAATCACAGGCAGTGCTCTTCGGGAAAAGAAGAAAACAGCCCACAAGGAACATCAAATTCGAAAACGAAGACATTCCTTGGACGGAATCAGCGAAATATCTTGGAGTTCAACTGGACAAGCGCCTAACCTTCAAGAAGCAAATGGATGCAGCAATAAACAAAGCAAGATTCACAAGAGGACAGCTGCAATGCTTAATAGGAAGGAGAAGTAACCTTCTCCTAAAGACAAAACTCCTATTAATAAATAGCATCATTCTCCCGATGATTACTTATGCCTCTCTAGCCTGGGGACAAGTGACAAGAAGAAAATCACACAGGACAAGGATCCAAGCGCAGCATAATATATGCATAAGACAGGCAGCGGACGCACCGTGGTACGTCTCCAACGCCCAACTGAGAGAAGATCTAAAAATCACAACGGTCCTAGAACGGATGAAGACGCACGCAGAAAAAACATTCGACAAGCTAAGAGCGCACCCAAACAGAGAGCTACAAGAATTGATAGACTACGACCCGGGAGATGTCCATTGGAAACACTTGAGACCCAAGCACCAGCTGCTAAACAACTAAGAAGAGGATACTAACCTTTCTTTCAGGACTAACCAACTTATTTTCAGATAAAACAACAAAAGCAAGAACCAAGTGAAGAAAGAAGAACAGGAAGCCGGATC
>CATNNH010000062.1:30000-34851 GCA_950111635.1 Agelastica alni | reverse complement strand
TTCGTTTTTCGACGTCGTCGTCGTCGTCGTCGTCGCCGTTAAACGAAATAGTCGATTCGGTTTACGTACGTATATTTATGTAATAATAAATATAAGTAAAGAAAGACATAAATATGTGTGATACACGTGTATGTTTTTGTCTTCTAGCGTTATATATATGTATATATTTCGTTCTTTCGAAAGCGTGGCGTTGAAATGTTTATCGTTTCTTAAACGCATCTATAAACGCATTTAAGAAAGAATAGATATGTGATATACGATGATAGATGAGATAATAAAAAAACATCGTCGTCGCGTTTGTCTCTCGCTTTATTTATTTATTATACTAATAAATAGAAACTAGAGGTAAAGCTGATGATAATATCTATCTCGATCGTGTTCTATCTCTTTCGAACGATGATATTACGACAGCTCCTGGTTGATCCTGCCAGTAGTCATATGCTTGTCTCAAAGATTAAGCCATGCATGTCTCAGTACAAGCCAAATTAAGGTGAAACCGCGAAAGGCTCATTAAATCAGTTATGGTTCCTTAGATCGTACCCACATTTACTTGGATAACTGTGGTAATTCTAGAGCTAATACATGCAAACAGAGCTCCGACCGGAGACGGAAGGAGCGCTTTTATTAGATCAAAACCAATCGGTGGCGGGCTCACGCTCGTCATCGTACAATTTGGTGACCTCTGAATAACTTTAAGCTGATCGCACGGTCTCGCACCGGCGACGCATCTTTCAAATGTCTGCCTTATCAACTGTCGATGGTAGGTTCTGCGCCTACCATGGTTGTAACGGGTAACGGGGAATCAGGGTTCGATTCCGGAGAGGGAGCCTGAGAAACGGCTACCACATCCAAGGAAGGCAGCAGGCGCGCAAATTACCCACTCCCGGCACGGGGAGGTAGTGACGAAAAATAACGATACGGGACTCATCCGAGGCCCCGTAATCGGAATGAGTACACTCTAAACCCTTTAACGAGGATCAATTGGAGGGCAAGTCTGGTGCCAGCAGCCGCGGTAATTCCAGCTCCAATAGCGTATATTAAAGTTGTTGCGGTTAAAAAGCTCGTAGTCGAATCTGTGTCCCACGCCGCCGGTTCATCGTACGCGGTGTCAACTGGCGTGTCGTGGGACGTCCTGCCGGTGGGCTTAACTCGCAAGGGTGGCCCAACTCAATCCCGCCGCGGTGCTCTTCATTGAGTGTCGAGGTGGGCCGGCACGTTTACTTTGAACAAATTAGAGTGCTTAAAGCAGGCCAAAATTTTGCCTGAATACTGTGTGCATGGAATAATGGAATAGGACCTCGGTTCTATTTTGTTGGTTTTCGGAACCCCGAGGTAATGATTAATAGGAACGGATGGGGGCATTCGTATTGCGACGTTAGAGGTGAAATTCTTGGATCGTCGCAAGACGGACAGAAGCGAAAGCATTTGCCAAAAACGCTTTCATTGATCAAGAACGAAAGTTAGAGGTTCGAAGGCGATCAGATACCGCCCTAGTTCTAACCATAAACGATGCCAGCTAGCGATCCGCCGACGTTCCTCCGATGACTCGGCGGGCAGCTTCCGGGAAACCAAAGCTTTTGGGTTCCGGGGGAAGTATGGTTGCAAAGCTGAAACTTAAAGGAATTGACGGAAGGGCACCACCAGGAGTGGAGCCTGCGGCTTAATTTGACTCAACACGGGAAACCTCACCAGGCCCGGACACCGGAAGGATTGACAGATTGAGAGCTCTTTCTTGATTCGGTGGGTGGTGGTGCATGGCCGTTCTTAGTTGGTGGAGCGATTTGTCTGGTTAATTCCGATAACGAACGAGACTCTAGCCTGCTAACTAGGCGTATTTCGACATCCCAAAGGCCCGTCGGTATTGACTTTCGGGTCTTGCCGCACGCGGTTTTTACTGTCGGCGTACAAACAATTCTTCTTAGAGGGACAGGCGGCTTCTAGCCGCACGAGATTGAGCAATAATAGGTCTGTGATGCCCTTAGATGTTCTGGGCCGCACGCGCGCTACACTGAAGGAATCAGCGTGTCCTCCCTGGCCGAGCGGCCCGGGTAACCCGCTGAACCTCCTTCGTGCTAGGGATTGGGGCTTGCAATTGTTCCCCATGAACGAGGAATTCCCAGTAAGCGCGAGTCATAAGCTCGCGTTGATTACGTCCCTGCCCTTTGTACACACCGCCCGTCGCTACTACCGATTGAATGATTTAGTGAGGTCTTCGGACTGAGCGCGGCGGCGTTTCGGCGTCGCCGATGCTTCGGAAAGATGACCAAACTTGATCATTTAGAGGAAGTAAAAGTCGTAACAAGGTTTCCGTAGGTGAACCTGCGGAAGGATCATTACAGTATTTATGTCGCAAGACACGAGTCTGTTTTTATTTCGTGCGTTTTTAAATTTATATATAGAAATGACGATTTATTAATTATTATATTGATATGGAGATCGTCTTTCTATGAATGAATTATCTGTCGCACTTTTCGAACTTTTAAGCGTCGTACGCTTTTAATTTTAATATTTCGTTTATAAAAATTCGTTTAAATTTAATAAGACGATTATATATGAATAGAATATAAAAATATTAAAAGCCGACGAACGAAAAGGAGAAAAAAGATAAAAAACTTTAAGATATAAAATAAAATCTGCGTCGATCGATCGCCGCCGATATTTTGTTGAAAAGTTTTTTTGAATCTTTTTCTTTTTTTTCATTTTTATCCATCTAAAAGAACGAATACGCGTATCCGTTTAAGTACTATATATATATATATATATTCGTCGTGATCAGCTTTATTTAACTCGTGTTAAATAAAGTATATGATTTTATCGGGTACCTAAGAGAAATCCGGTACGTGTCGCGTTAACGACGGAGGGCTAAAATATTATTACTACGCATAATATTACGGTTAAATATATACGTGTGTGTGTGTGTATTTAAAACCGCGTGCGTAGTATATAAAATGTTTTTTCTCCTCTTTCTTACGCGATAATAGACACGTTAAATTTCTTTTAAGAAATAATTCGTTATTTCGAAGGTGTTTAAAGATATTCGCCCGACCGTCAGAATATTTATAGTATATAGGTACGTGTACGTTATTTTCGATGACTTCGTAAATAGAAAATCGTGCGCTATCTCTGATCGCACACCTCGTTTGTATGTGATGTGCGCGCGCGTACACGTTTACTTATCGTTAAACGTTACGGAGAGAGAGAGAGATAGATCGAGTACGACGTTTCTATTTATGTATATATTAAAAAACTTTACATTTTACTCGAGAGACGTGAAACATTACCGATCATTATCGGAATGTACGTCTAAATAAAAATGATTACCCTGAACGGTGAATCACTTGGCTCGTGGGTCGATGAAGAACGCAGCTAATTGCGCGTCAACTTGTGAACTGCAGGACACATGAACATCGACATTTCGAACGCACATTGCGGTCCTCGGATACTCGTTCCCGGACCACTCCTGGCTGAGGGTCGTATCGATTTCAAAGACTGCTCGATTTTCATTACGAAAATGTCGGAGCGTGTTGGATGTCGACGCGGGTTCGTCGTCTCGTGCGCGTCGTATTATTTATATAATATTTCGCGTACTCGACGAGCGAGTTCGCGACATCTTAAAATGCGAAAGCTTCAGCGTACGTTCTTTAAATATTTATTTATTAGATATTCGAAAAGAACGTACGTATTATATTTATATTGTACGCAACGATTTGTAGCATAGCAACTTTAGCGCACGAACGAACGTTTATTTCGTAAGTAAACTAAAAATAATGCGCGGTCGTCGTGTCCGAGAAACTTTGTCGTATCAAAGACGACGTCTGACCTGCGCTTTAAGTTTACTAACGAACGCGAAATAAAAAACGAATCGTTTTTGTACTTAACTTTTACGAAAAAATGTAGTAGTAGTAGTACATGCGTGCGCGTTTTTTTTTTTTAACGAGTTTGCGATCATTAATATATACTACGAATATACGTCGCGTACGAATTTTCATTTATCGACCTCAGAGCAGGTGAGACTACCCGCCGAATTTAAGCATATTACTAAGCGGAGGAAAAGAAACTAACTAGGATTCCCTCAGTAGCTGCGAGCGAACAGGGATAAGCCCAGCACCGAATCCCGTGGTAGGTATCTGTCACCGGGAAATGTGGTGTTAGGGAGGGTCCGTTTATCCCGAGATTATGCGACGCGTCCAAGTCCTTCTTGAACGGGGCCACAGCCCATAGAGGGTGCCAGGCCCGTAGCGACCGTCGCTAATCGCGGGAGGATCTCTCCTCAGAGTCGGGTTGCTTGAGAGTGCAGCCCTAAGTGGGTGGTAAACTCCATCTAAGGCTAAATATGACCACGAGACCGATAGCGAACAAGTACCGTGAGGGAAAGTTGAAAAGCACTTTGAAGAGAGAGTTCAAGAGTACGTGAAACCGTTCAGGGGTAAACCTGAGAAACCCGAAAGGTCGAAAGAGGAAATTCATTCGCGTTTCGATCGTCGAAGTTTAACGTTCGTATGACGAACGACGTTTCGGCGTCGTTCGCTTCCTACGTTTTTCTAATCGATGTCGAACGCGTGCACTTTTCCTCTAGTAGGACGTCGCGATCCGTTGGGCGTCTGTCTAAGACTCGAGGTGGAGCCCGTGCGGTTATTATTATTTTAATCGTGCGGACCCTCGACGTTCCGACAGACTCGCTCGACGGTACGCTAATGGCGTGGGGCCGCTATCTTTTTAGCGTTCGGCCCGTAGCAAGCGCGTTTCGTGTATGACGGTCATCGGATCTAACGCCGATCTCGTCCCGAAACGACTGTTGGTTACGGTGTTCTCGAACAGACCTCATCGTTCGATTTTTCGAAATCGAAACGC
>CATNNH010000062.1:7500-25000 GCA_950111635.1 Agelastica alni | reverse complement strand
ACTGGGCTATAACGTACTTAAAATGTATGAAGATTCGTCTTCGCCTTCGCCTTCGTAATTCCCGCCGATTACCCGCTATTGATTTTTCGTCGATATTTCTTTCTTTAAATTTTTTATCCTCTTTCTGTACGTTTGTAACGGAAGAATTTTGAAGGTTATTAAAAATTATGTTCGTATTATTAGTGAGACGCACTTTAGTCCGTTGAAATGTTTAGGCGTTTTTTTTAGGCGTTCGTTACCTCGCGTTTTTTAGAGGACGCAATTTTATTTTTTTTATGTGTAGGGGGGGGGGGGTCGTCAGTATAAAGCTAAAACCGGCCGCCATCTTGAAAAAAATTTATTAACATTTTTTGTTGCAAACTAAATTCTCTACAACTTTGGTACGGTAATTTTTTGTCGTAGAACTATAAATAAAAAAGTTATGAGCGAAAATCTTCAGAGATTCGAGAAAAAAATTTATATTTTTCGATATAACTTTTTTATTTATCATTTTACGAAAAAATGATATCCGACCATTTTTGTAGATCGTTTTTAAAGGAACAACTTTTATTTGCATCATTTTTTCATTAAGTCAATAGCTAAGGTTTTACGGCGCTCCGAGGTGAGTAGTATTTTTCGATATTCTTAACCGTACCTATATTATACGTGCGTATGTAATATGTCATCGGTTAACGGTTTTTTTTTTTAATTTTGTTATAACTTTTCTTATTCTTTTCCCCACCCGCCAACCACGAGGTAGAGAGTCTAGAGGCGCGTTTTTTTTTTACGTGTTATCCCCGATAGGCATAATCTACGGTGATTTTCTAAATTAGAACTACTCCGTCTTCGGTCGTTTCGATGGACCGGGCTGCGGCTCGGCATCTGATCGGCTTTCTGAATTAAAAACCAACCAACCAGTGGGAGAACCGGGAGAAGGAAACACGGTGTTAATGTCGGCGCGGTTCATCATCATCATGATTATAAAAAAAAAGTTATATCGAAAAATACATAAAAATATTTTTCTCGAATTTCTGAAGATTTTCGCTTATAACTTTTTTATTTATAGTTGTACGACAAAAAATTACTGAACCAAAGTTGTAGAGAATTTAATTTGCAACAAAAAATGTTAATAAATTTTTTTTATCGAATAAATAGTTTAAGAGATATATCGTAAAAACCATTTCGACCCCTATTTTCAAGATGGCGGCCGTGGGACAAGGGTGGCGACCCCACAAACTTGGTTTTAGCTTAACGCTGACCCCCCCCCCCACACATCAAAAAAATAAAATCGCGTCCTCTAAAGAACGAAACCCCAAATGTAGCTTTTCGATGGACTATTTGGGATTTATTAAGAGAGTTTTTTTCTATTCCCTCCCTCCGATTACCCGCTTTTTACTTTCTATTAGATATTCTTAATCTTTTCGCGATAAATTATCATTTTCCTGTAGGTTTTTAAGTAAACGTTACTCCCGCCGATTACCCGCTACTGACTTTCTATTACATTTTTTCGATAATTTATCATTTTTCTGTAGGTTAGGTTTTTAAATAAATTATTATGGTTATTAAAACTGTCGTACTTAAACGGTAAAATACTTGGTAATTTTTTTTTTAATTAAGTAGAAATTGTCATACGAAATTAAGCGAGTCTTTTTTACTTACCATCCGCCCGCCCGCCCGCCCGCCCGCCGATTACCCGTCACTGACTTTCTCATGATTATCCGCGTTTGATTTTCGATTACTACCTTTTCTATGTTACATTGTATTTAATTCTTTCGGATGCGGTGTGGTATTTTCTTAGTTTATTAAAAATTCCTTTTAATCGAATAATTTATTAGAAAAAAAAAATTAACGACATATTTTTGTACGTAGGTAAATACACTTCTTAAGAGAGTCTTTGTTAATCCCGCCGATTACCTACCCACCCGCGCAATCGTTTTTCGATTACCTGAGTATCGGAGATAATGTCGGAGGGAGGAGGGATTAAATTTTTTGACCAATCTTAGAGCAGTGATAACGATTCTTTACTAAAAACGGTCATCGCGAACGAAAATTATCGGTCGATAGCGTATCCCAAAACGAAATTTTAGTTTATCGCAGTTTCTCGTAGGAGTAACGAGTGCATCGAACGCGTATAAAAGAAAAGAAATTATAATATAATAAATCAAAATATGGGTGACGACGATTATGAACCATCTTCGAAAAGAGCCAAATTAACCTCATCGGCAGTATCGTATCCGAACTATTCTTCATATCCGGATTATTTACGATATCTAATCGATAAAGAAAGTATTCTTAGGAAACGATTTCGATTCGACGAGAACGATATCGTAGCGACCGTCTTGGAATTGAAAATTATCGGTAAAGCCGCTCGAATGGAGAAAGAATATTATATCGAAAAATATATATATCATTATAAACGCGATTTAAAAACTGGAAAGCGTATCCCTTTTAAGGATCAACTTCCGAATTTTATAACCGACGTTATTAAACTGGATTTTCACCTGAGAATCCTATCTAGAATTACGGGATATAAAGACGTTATAGCGAAACGTACTGCTACCAAAAATGCCATATTACAACTGCTAAAAGTTAGTAAAGCTAAACGAAAACACGAACGCCCATTTTTAGAATTATTATCATTATAATGATTGATTATTACTCCAACGAATGGCTCTTTTTAGGGCCAACATACGAATATATTTAATTGTTGAATGTGCGTAACGTTAATTTAAAAAAATTTATTTAAAATATTTCATCGATAAAGAAATAATTCTCGGGGAACGACCATAATTTTAATTAAATGCTTACCTATTATAAAAGTATTATATAAAAAAATATAAACGTAACGAAACGAATCGAGAAGAAGATGATGTTGATGATTTATCCCTTTTAAGAATAAATGAGGGAATACGCAAGGGTATTTTGGCGAATAAATCATGCTGCTACCACCTACATACGAGATAAATATTGCATCGAATTATGAGTACGTTGTGCGTTTTGTCGTACTACGAAAATCAAAAAATACATTTAAACTTGAAAACTTTCTGTTGGTATTTTATACACGATACGCACTTATCGGAAGCAACAAGGTAGACGTGTCGGGTTCGTATAGCGTACTATTCTTCTTATAATGATTATCGTTCGTTCGTGATATATTTTTTATATAAAAGATACTTCCGTTAATGCGTACGGCTATCGATATGACGGTAACTTAAAAAGAATATCGAAAATTATATCGGTTAATCGACGAGAATTGCGCCGAATCAACGAATACTTTTTTTAAACGCGATCTACGAAGCTTCCGATACGTTTTATTTCTATTAAAAATATATAAACGAAGTAAATAAAGTCCAAGACACGCGTCGACGGTTAAAGAAAATATTTATTTTAAACGTATTCGAGTTTATTGTATAAAAAACCTAGTCTGTTTTAAACAAAATTACGGAGCTATGAAAGTAACATTTTCACGAGTTAAAACCGGTCAGTCTTCCGTCCGACCTAAAATACCTTGGTATCGGTAATTTTTGGATGTCGTTTTAGTGTATTTCGATACGAGTATCGGTGCGGTTATTATTTGTTAATATAATATTATACATCTTCTATTATTATTATTATTATTATTAATAATATTACCTACTTTTGTTGTAATATTAAATAAAAATGGCAGATACGGAAAATCAAACTTCTACGGCGTCGGCAACTTCTGGATCCAATTCTCCTCAAACGTCGTCGTCGTCTTCGCCTTCGAAAAAAGAAAAGAAAATAAAAAATCCGAGAAGTAAACCTTCGCATCCGCCGACATCGGAAATGGTTAACAACGCCATAAAAGGATTAAAAGAACGTGGCGGGTCGTCTCTTCAAGCGATCAAAAAGTATATCGCGGCTAATTATAAGGTCGAGGCCGAAAAAGTTGCCCCCTTTATCAAGAAGTATTTGAAATCGTCCGTAGTTTCTGGTTCTTTGGTACAAACTAAAGGTAAAGGTGCATCCGGATCTTTTAAATTGGCGGCATCGGCGACGGCGAGCTCTACGAAACCCAATGCTAGTGAAAAAAAAAAGAAAGCCACTGGTAGTGGCGGTAAAAGCGTAAGTACTAGTAGCAAAGCGAAAAAAGTAACTGCTGCCAAGAAGAACGTTTCGACGAGTGGAGGAGAGAAAGTTAAAGTTGTCAAAAAGTCGGTTAAAGCGAGAAAAATTGTGGGAGGATCATCATCTACCTCGGGTAAGACGGACAAAAAAGTCGTTAAATCGAAGAAACCTGAAAAAAAAACGATTTCTAGAACGACGTCCGCAGCGACTGTAGCGGCATCGACGACGACGACGACGACGACAACGTCGGACGCTAAAACCAAATCTCCAACCAAAGCTAAAAAGTCGAACAAAGGTAGTCCTACCAAAAAGCCGAAAGCGCCAAAACCAAAAACGGCCAAAGCTTCCAGTGTCAACAGCACTTCGCCGAAAGTAAGAAAAGCTGCGTCTCCCAAAAAAAAGAAATAATTTAATGAATATTAAAAATCTTTATTATCATTACAATTATTAGTCCACAAATGGCCCTTTTCAGGGCCACAAACGAATATACTTAATTGTTGAATGTACGTTTACGTTCATTTATAGAAAAAATTTTATATTTTTTAATTACGAATTTTGCCGTTTAAAAAAATAACCTTATTTCGTTTTAAATAAAATCTTTAACGGTAAAGATATATGGAACTGTAGTAGGAGGTATACGAAGGTATAAATAACATAATATAATGACTATTTACTTTTTTTTTTTTTGTATTTATGCATGCCTATTTTTTTATTAGTTTAAATGATTGATTAATTATTTATTGGCACCTCATTTTAGTTATCTAACTGACTGACTGACTGACTGACCGACTGATGGATTGTTTTTAATTAATTTAACAATTTCTTAATCGGTTTCTTCGAGTTGTTATCGTCGTCGTCGGTTGGTTGGTTATTATCGGAATTGCGACGACACATTTAAAATAATGTATTTTACTTAGAACTTGTATATTTAGTAACCGCTTTAGTTCCTTCGCTGACTGCATGCTTTGCCAATTCTCCCGGTAACAGTAATCTTACGGCCGTTTGTATTTCTCTACTGGTAATTGTCGAACGTTTGTTGTAGTGTGCTAAACGAGAAGCTTCGGCGGCGATACGTTCGAATATATCGTTGACGAAACTGTTCATGATGCTCATCGCTTTACTAGAAATACCGGTATCCGGGTGAACTTGTTTCAACACTTTGTAGATGTAAATGGCGTAACTTTCCTTCCTCCTCCTTTTTTTCTTTTTATCGGCTTTGGAAATATTTTTTTGAGCTTTTCCTGCTTTTTTAGCAGCTTTACCACTAGTTTTAGGCGGCATGGCGATATAATAATAATAATAATATTACGTCGTATCTGTTAGGGTAACAAATCGAAACTAATTTTTTGACGTCGTCAGTTGTGAAACCCGACCAGGAGGCCGCGGAGGAGCGCTTTTCTTGTGCGGACCCTCCGAGGCTGCCATGGCACTCCACCACCCCTAGACACATTTGTCTAGGCTTCACATTATGCAACCTTGAGGTTCAAAGGTGGCTAATGAAGTCAGCGCACAAGAACCTAACGCAGTGCAAGGCACTATACTGTTAGCATCATAAAGGGATGCGAGAGATCGCTTGGGTAATATGAAAGTTAGGTATGTAAAAATCGTTCGTAATTTTATAATTGTCTGATTTTATGTTAATTTGTCATGTAATCGTCAGTCACTTCTCTTCTCCGGTGTGGTGATGGGGCCGGCTCCCTTATTTTTTTTCTTCTTCACTGTAACATAAGGAAAATATTAAATCTGATTCTTTTGGTTTTTTTTTTTTGTAGTTTGACTTCGTCTTCGATGTCTGGTGTTCTCTGAAAAAGTAATGATTAGTTGCTGTTAGGAAAAAGTTTTAATTAAGTTGCTGCGTCAGCTGGTGCTTTGGTCTCAGGTGGTTCCATTGCGCATCTCCCGGATCGTAGTCTGTGATATCTCTTAGCTCTCTGTTTGGGTGAGTGCGTATCTTCTCGAAGATTTTTCCTGCTTGTGACTTCATTTTATCCAGGACTGGTTTGATCTCTAGATCTTGGAAGATGTATCTGTTTGCGACGTAGCTTGGTGCGTTGACTGCCTGTCTCATGCTTATATTATGTTGAGCTTGTATCTTCTTTTTGTTTGTTTTGCACGTTTGTCCCCAGGCGACAGAGGCGTACGTGAGTATCGGGAGGATTACGCTGTTTATTATGTGTATCTTCGTCTTCAGTAGGAGGTTGCTTCTCCTTCCTATTAGGCTTTGGATTTGTCCTCTAGCGTATCTAGCTTTGTTGATTACTTCTTTGACGTGTTTTGTAAAGGTTAATCCTTGATCTAAGTGTACTCCCAAGTATTTGGCTGACGTAGTCCAGGGTATTTCTTCTTCGTTAAAGTTGATGTTTTGAGTGGGTGTTCCTCTTCTTTTTTTGAAGAGCACTGCTTGTGATTTTTCTGCATTTATTTTGGTTTTCCATTTCAGGCACCAGTCTTCCATTTGGTCTACTTCTTGTTGCAGATAGCTTTCTACTAACCTGGGGTTTACACTTCTTGCTGCTAAAGCTGTGTCATCGGCAAAGAGAGACAGGTTTGTGTTCATCGTCTTTGGTACGTCGCTTGTGTAGATCGTGTAGAGGAGTGGGGATAAGACCGCTCCTTGCGGCACTCCTGCTTCCATTTCTGCATATCTTGTGCTGTGTTTTGCTGTCTTTACTCTTGCTTTTCGGTTCTTGAGGAATGAGTCTAGTAGCTGTAGTAGGGGGACTGGGTATCCTAATCCTTTCATCTTGTACAGGAGTCCTTCGTGCCACACTCTGTCGAATGCCTTGCTGACGTCCAGGAAAATAACACCAGTGTATTGGTTTCTGTTGAAACCCTGACTGATGTATTCTACCAGCCTCAGCACTTGCAATTCGGTAGAGTGTTCTCTACGGAACCCGAATTGTTCGTCCTGGATAACGTTTAGTTGCTCTGTCGACTCCTGTAAACGAAAGAATATCACTCTTTCGGCAACTTTGCTCATAGCTGGCAGGAGGCTAATCGGGCGGTAGTTTTGTGGAAACAGTGGGTCCTTCCCTGGTTTCTTGATCATTATGACATCAGCTTTTTTCCATTCTCTTGGGAAATGTCGTAGCTTTAGTATACCGTTTATTGTAGTCGTTAGGTATACTACTGCCTTTAGGGGCAGTTTTTTCAGCAGATCGTTGTTTATTCCGTCGCGTCCAGGTGCCTTTCTTTTTTTGAGTCTTTTTATTACTCCTAGTACCTCTGCTGGGGAGGTTGGATCAATGTGTTCTTCTGTTTCTTCACGTCTTAGATTTCTGACGGTTCTTGCAACCTCTTCTTCGAAATCTAAGTCGTCGTCTTCGTGTCTGTTAAGTTGACATTGTAGTTCCAAGCTTTCTAGGAGTGCTTCCCCTTTTTCTTCGGGGGTATGTACGAGTCCTCTTGCTCCATGTAGTGTGGACGTCGGTTGTTCGTTTCTTTGCAGTGCTCTTTTTAAGTCCCAGATTCCTTTTTGAGGTTCGATGTTTTCTAGGAAGTTGGTCCATTTTGTGTGTTGGTGTGCCGTGAGTGCGTCTTTAACTTGCTGGACGAGTCTTCTTGCTTCTATTCTGTCTATTTCGAGTCCTGTTCTTTGGTATTTTCTTCTTGCCCTATTTTTTAATGCGATCAGGTCTTTTATTTCCTGAGTCAGATTGCCATACTTCTTGGAGCGTTGTACTCGTCTCCTCGTAGTGGATTCTGCGTAGGCTTGATTTATGACAGATTCGAGATGTTGTTGAGCTGTTTCTAGTTCTCGGCGGTTGTTGATCACTGGGATTGGTCCAATGATCTGTCCTAACCTGGTTTTAAATTTTTCCCAGTTTGTTGTTTTAGTTTCGTACTGATTGTCAATTTCCACTCCCTCTCCGATAGTCAATAGTATCGGATTGTGGTCACTAATTCCTTCGTTTAGGGTTCGTATTTCCATTGGGTATGTGGGATTGTCAATCAGCGCGAAGTCAATTACGCTTGGTTGTCCTTGGCTTGGGTACATAGTGGGGGCGTCTGGGCCTATTGCAGCTAATCCTGGTCTGTCGTCAATGTACCTTTCCAATCTAGTGCCTTTTTGGTTCTGTCTGAGGCAGTTCCACGTGCGAGATTTCGCGTTAAAATCTCCAATAAGGATGGTTTGTCCATCTTCTGGGAGCAGAAGGTTTAGATCTTCATAATGAAGAGTATCGTTTGGCCTTAGGTAGACCGAGTTGATTTTGACCGCTCCATAGGAAGTTTTCACCACTATTGAAGTTGTCTCCATGGTCCTCAGTCCGTCAGGGTTTGCTACTCTGTAGTGATCGATACTTTTCTTTATGAGGATCGCAGTGCCCCCTGATGCTCTTGAAAGATCATTTCTGTGAATCGTATATCCCGGGATTCTAGTCCTGGTTGTGTTTTCAAGTCTAGTTTCCTGTAGAGCTACGATGTCAAAGTCTTCTCTTTCCAGGAGTTCTCCAAGAATTTGCTGATTCGGTAGGAAGCTTCCGATGTTCCAGGAAGCTATCTTTAAAAGACCTGGGTAACTTGGGTGGAGTTCAGTTTACACCTAAGTTTGCTGGCATCAGGGTGTTGATGAAGTTGGCCATTTGGGTCATGACCCTCTGAAATTCCATCATTTGTGCCATCATCTGTGGCATGTTCATGGGCAGGGCCATTGGTTGAGTTGGAGGGGGGGCTTGTGTTTGTTGAGGAGTCTGGGCGGTTTTTGCGGCTTGGCTGTATGAGATTCCACTTCTTACCGGTCTTGATGGTCTTGTGTTTGGTGTTGGTTGGGGGGCTTGCTGTCTTGGCGTCAGTTTGGGGGCTCTTGGGCAGCCTTTGTAGTTGGCGGTGTGCGCGCCGTTGCAGTTTGCACACCTTGGGGGTTCCTGTTTTGTTTTTGGGCATTCTGATGCCCTGTGTTCGTCACCGCAGCGCACGCATTTGGTCTGCATGCTACATCTTATTTGGGTGTGATGGAACCCCTGGCAATTATAACATTGGGAGGGTCCTTGTCTTCTTTTTTGGGGCTCGACCTTTACTACAAGGCTTAGGCATCGTTTAACTTCGTAGATTTTTCTGCTGTCTTCAGTTCTTGGCAGGTCTACCAGGAAGAGGGGCAGTGGCTTCTTCGTTTTGTAGGAGGTCATTCCTTGGACTTTTGTTGGTTGGAATCCTTGGTGAGTTAGGTCCTCCATGATTTCTTGTGGGTTGGAGTTTTCTGGTAGTCCTCTCAGTACTACCTTTGCTTGCTTTTCCTCGTGCAGCATATAGGTGTAATGTTGCTGCTTGGAGGTTTCCAGGTATTTCCTCAATTCCTTGAAGTCCTGTGGGGTAGCGGGGTGTACGCGTACTCCGTCTTCATGTAGTTTGGCTTTTGTGTAGTTAATTTTTCTGGTTTTTAGGTCCTGGGAGATGCTGCTCCATTTTGTTTTGTCCTTAATGGTTATTGGAGGGGGAGTCCTGTGTTTGATGGTGGTTGGAGTGTTGGTGGTGGTTGCCGTGCTCGTGGATGGTGTTGGTGTGATTACCGGTGTTGTGTCGGTGTTTGTTGTTGGTTCTTCAGTGTTCAACGGTGTGAACTTGCGTTTGAAATTTTTCTTCTGCCTTCTGGTCAGCTTCATTGCGTCTTCGTCGTTGGAGTCGCTGTCTTCGATGTTTTTGGGGGATGTGTCTTCAGTTTCCATCTCTGCGTCCTTGTTGGTCGTGTCCATTTTTTGCTTCTTTTTTTGGGGGCTTCTTTCCGTTATAGCTGCCAAGGTTTGCCTTTGCAGGTCCAATTGTAATTGGGATACCGTTTCCATGTTGTTAAGCTTTTTGTTTAGTTCATCCTTTTCCTTTTGGTGGTCCTTCCTCAGTGCATCCATTTGATTTTGGATTCCCTCAAGTTGTATTCTTAGAATTTGGTTTTCGCCTATTTGTTTTAGCAGTAGCTCTCTTAGCTGGTCTGCTTCCATAAATTTTATCTTCTCTTGGTTTATTGTTTCTTGATTAGAATCCTCTGAGTAGAAGGACTCTTGGTCGTTGTTTTCAGTAGATGGGGATCCTATTTGTTGTTGATCCTCTTCTTCGCTGCTGTAGTTACCTCCAGTAATTACCTCCATTTTGATTATTGGTGATTATTTTTATTTATTTTTTTCCTTTATAATGGTCCAGATCCGAGTTCCGGACAGATTTAGTTGTCTTCCTTAAGTTTTTTTTTTAAAAAATTTTTTTGAAAATTTTTCTAAGTCGATGAAAATTTTGTATGGGCAAAAAAATTTTTTTTTGTTTAAAGTTCCGGAGAGTGCTTGTTTCGAACAAAAAATTGTTCGATTTTTATCTGCGATGTTTTTTTCTTGTCAAAAATTTTTTTGCTCAAAAAATTTTTCTAAGTCTGAAAGAAATTTTTTGTATAAAAATATTCTAAGTCGAAAAATATTTTTTTTTTTCACGAAATTATTCTAAGTCCCGCGACTGAGGAAAAAAAGTTACCAAGTCGAAATCGACCAAAATTTTTCTAAGTCCGTAAACCCAGAAAAATTTTTAAAAATCGATATCTTCCCTGAAACTCAATTCCCGGACCCCGGAATCTCTTACAATTACGTAAAAACAATAGGTTCGATCAATGAACTTCTCAGTTTGAAAACTGAAAAAATTTATTTTTCGAACCCTTGTGGTATATTGATCGGCTGTCGAAATCACAATTTTATGCGGGCGAAGTTGGTTTCGCACGCGGTAATTTAAAATTTACTTACCCCAATCCGTTTTCCGATCGTCTTATGGGACTTTCGGTTGCTGGTTTGGCGCGCTTTTTGGGCGTGGTGTTTTTATTCACTTGTTTGTTGTTGTATCTGGTGTATTTTTACATGCACTGTCTACAAGTTCAGCATAAAGGTTTGCACCTGTGTTAAGCCCTATTTTCAGTAGGATTTGTCACTTGTTTTGCCTTTTTTACGCGTTTAATTGCTTATATCTTATAACGTGCTAGCACTCACAAAGATCGATCGCAACTGTAATTTTTTGATCTAGCCGAACATTCCTATTTATGTCGGAAACGTTATTATTATAGGCTCCGCCCACTACCGAATGCGCGTTTGCCGTAACGCTATTGGTTCCTTACGACCTTATAAATATGAAGGTCCTCAAATATTTTCAGACTAGTATTCGAGAAATCGTTTAACGTGACACGTGTTTGTTTGTTTGTTAACGAATATTTTATAAATAATATAATGTCTGGACGTGGTAAAGGTGGAAAAGTCAAGGGCAAGGCAAAGTCCCGATCCAATCGTGCCGGATTACAATTTCCGGTAGGACGTATACATCGTTTGCTAAGAAAAGGCAATTACGCCGAACGTGTCGGTGCCGGAGCTCCTGTATACCTCGCTGCCGTAATGGAATATTTGGCAGCCGAAGTATTGGAATTAGCCGGAAATGCGGCCAGAGACAACAAAAAAACTCGTATAATTCCGAGGCATTTACAATTAGCCATCAGAAATGATGAAGAATTAAATAAATTGTTATCTGGAGTAACTATTGCTCAAGGCGGTGTTTTACCTAATATTCAAGCCGTTTTGTTGCCAAAAAAAACCGAAAAGAAGGCTTAAAGTTGATAATAAACCATTTATTACTTTCCGATATAAACGAACCAAGCCACCACCATAAAATAAAACCCTCGGCCCTTTTAAGGGCCACAAAAAGACTTTGTTTATTTTTGAATTGTATACGATAAAAATTCGTTTGATTTTTCTTTCATTTAAATATATAAATATAATCGTGGCCGATTTATTGTACGGACCTTTTTTTGGGGTAGGTAGGTAGACAGACAAGACAGACAGACTTACTTAATTCATTTTGCGTATATTCCTTTTAAACGAACTCGAACACAAAGGCTCGGTTAATTGATCTCGTTCATTTTGTGCGATGACATTTGTGAAAACAAAACGATTCAATTCAATAAAAAAGACCTCTAACAAAACACACTACACCCGAAATCCCCCCAACTAACCGCGTCGTTTTAAGAAAGTATAGTTTTTTTTTTTATTTTATTTTTATTCGTTTTTATCTTAATATTATTAATGTGTTTGTTTATTATCATCATCGAATGTTAAATATTTGCGAATCATTTCAATTTCAATTTGCGTAATACGTTTATTTTTAATGTTAGGTTAGAGGTTAGGAACATAATCATGACTGTGACCGTCTATTAACGGCCATGCTTTACTTGCGTATTTCATTTATCGAATTTAAAACGTTAGTATGTACGATGTTATGATCGAATACTTCGAAAAATGCATTAAACACTTTTATAAATAAAGTGATTGATTGATTGATTTTAAAGAAAACTCGACACATATGAAAGAAAATTTTGTGGTTCTGAAAAGAACCGTTTTATATAATGTTGGTCAGTTTGTATTTTGTTTTTGCATATCGGTATGGGGTAAACGTACATAAAATTTAACCGCCAAAACCGTAAAGAGTACGACCTTGACGTTTTAATGCGTAGACGACGTCCATTGCGGTAACCGTTTTCCTTTTGGCATGTTCGGTATAAGTAACGGCGTCTCGAATAACGTTTTCCAAAAATACTTTAAGCACACCTCTAGTTTCTTCATAAATTAATCCTGATATACGTTTGACACCGCCACGTCGCGCTAATCTTCTGATAGCCGGTTTGGTAATACCTTGGATGTTATCTCGCAATACTTTACGATGACGTTTGGCTCCCCCTTTACCCAAACCTTTTCCTCCTTTACCACGACCAGTCATTTTTCTTTTGGATTATTGTAAGTTTATATATCTTTTACAGTAAAACTTTCGCCGTCGTCGACACTTCTCTCTCTCAAATGATACGTACAAGAACTAACAGAAAAACCGGAGAGCCTCACTGTTTTGTTAACTTTTTAGCTCCTCCCATTTAAAATGTTTCGGCCAATAAGAAGTATATACAACGTGATAAAACTCGTTATTTTCCAAAAAATTTGTCAGTCGTATTATTTCGTTACAATAGTTTGCGTCGTATATATTTTGTCGTTCTTACCGTAAAAACGGATATAACAACAACACAATGGCACGTACTAAACAAACTGCAAGAAAATCAACGGGTGGAAAAGCTCCGCGTAAACAACTTGCCACTAAAGCTGCTCGTAAAAGTGCACCAGCAACCGGAGGTGTAAAAAAACCCCATCGTTATAGACCAGGTACCGTAGCTCTTCGTGAAATTAGACGTTACCAAAAGAGTACTGAATTACTCATCAGAAAATTGCCTTTTCAACGTTTGGTACGTGAAATAGCTCAAGATTTTAAAACAGATTTACGTTTTCAAAGTTCCGCCGTCATGGCACTTCAAGAAGCCAGCGAAGCTTATTTAGTCGGTTTGTTTGAAGACACAAATTTGTGTGCCATTCATGCTAAACGTGTTACTATTATGCCTAAAGATATTCAGTTGGCGAGAAGAATTCGTGGGGAACGCGCGTAATTTAATAATATTAAAAAAAAAAAAAATCACGAATACGGATAATATACAAAACGGTTCTTTTCAGAACCACAATTTTTTTTTTATTATGTAGATGTCGTATGGTTGCGTGTGTGAGTATGACGAACGTGTTAAAAATTTTAATGAGCTAATTTTTTTGTGACATAAATAAAAAAAAAAATTTTGTTCATAATCACTGAAAAATGAGTATCTATCTAGCTGTCTTCAATAATACGAACAGATGTAATAATAAAAAGTAAGTTTATTTAAAAATTGATTTAAAGAAATTATTCGATAGACTGACGAGGATAATAAATAAAGCTTATAATTATAATAATGATAATGGTTATTCGGTTTGTTTTTAGATGTGCTTTAAAACAAACACAGTATTATATGCCAGGTTAATCTTTTGCCACGATTTAATTTTCTGCTACTAGGTTTTTTTTTTTTTTTAAATATTCATATTCATTGGGATGTGGCGTCCTTAGCTTAATAGAAATTATATTTATTCGAAAAATATATACAAATATATTTTACAACAAATTTTTAAACGTATCTTAAGATAGTCACACTTACTCCCGCCGTTTACCCGCGCTTTTTTTTTCGGTTATTTTTTCTTAAAATTAATTTTTTTTCTGCAGGTTTCCATTAAAATTGTGAAGCTATTAAAGCTAAGATAAATTTACTTGGATTTTTTTGTAATGAAATAAAAAAAAATTATACCTACCTACCTACCTACCTACCTACCTACCTACCTACCCCTTAAGAGAGTCTTTGTTACTCCCGCCGATTACCCGCGTTCGATTCTCGATATTTTTTCTGTAAATATTTTTCGAAAGTAATAATTCTTTTTTGTTTAGCAGATTTTTATTAAAATTATATAAAAATATTAGGAGTAAATTAACGTTAACGTAATCGTGAATTTTTCGTAGTTTAATAAAAGTTTTTATACGTTTATAATTTTAGTATAAAATATTTTCGTTATAGTTTGTATAAAGGAAAATTTCGTCGGATCGGGTGATCGAAATCCGTTCCATTTTTACGGATAACTATATTTTCGCTATAGTTTGAGTAATTTTTTTTTGGTCGGTTCTATATCGGGTACAGTAAATATTCGTTATTTTATAATAGTTAAACGCGATTTTATCCATATCCGGAATAAAAAATATTTTCGCTTTACTTTGTATTAAAATTTTTTTCGCCGTTTTTGATTCGAAATATTTTCATTATATTTTATACAATAAGTTTATAATGTAAATTAATATAATATATAATCGGCGGGAGTAACTATGACTCTCTTAAGGTAGGTATAAATTTTTTTTATTTAATTATAAAAATATATATATATATATATATATATATATATATATATATATATATATATATAAAAAAAATTTATACCTACCTTAAGAGAGTCATAGTTACTCCCGCCGATTACCCGCGTTCGATTCTCGCTTTTTTTTTTCTGTAAATCTTTTTCTTTCAATCTTTTTCTTGTTTAGCGGTTTCTTCTTGAAATTATATAAAAATATTAAAAGTAAAATAAGTTAACGGTACCGTACTCGTGAATTTTGTAGTTTAATATAAATTTTTTATACGTTTATAATTTTATTATAAAATATTTTCGTTATAGTTTGTATAAAGGAAAATTTCGTCGGATCGGGTGATCGAAATCGATTCCATTTTTACGGATAACTATAATTTCGCTATAGTTTGAGTTATTTTTTTTTGTCGGTTCTATCTCGGGTACAGTAAATATTCGTTATTTTATAATAGTTAAACGCGATTTTATCCATATTCGGGATCAAAAATATTTTCGCTATACTTTGTATTAAAAAATTTGTCGCCGTTTTTGATTCGAAATATTCTCATTATATTTTATACAATAACTTTATAACGTAAATGAATATATATATTTATATATATAAAAGCCGAAATAGATTTACTTGAATTTTTTTGGAATTAAATAAAAAAAATTTATACCTACCTTAAGAGAGTCTTTGTTACTCCCGCCGATTACCCGCGTTCGATTCTCGCTTTTTTTTTCTGTAAATCTTTTTCTTTCAATCTTTTTCTTGTTTAGCGGTTTCTTCTTGAAATTATATAAAAATATTAGGAGTAAATTAACGTTAACGTAATCGTGAATTTTTCGTAGTTTGATAAAAGTTTTTATACGTTTATAATTTTCGTTATAGTTTGTGTAAACGAAACTTTCGTCGGATCGGGTGATCGAAATCGGTTCCATTTTTACGGATAACTACAATTTCGCTATAGTTTGAGTAATTTTTTTTTTGTCGGTTCTATCTCGGGTACAGTAAATATTCGTTATTTTATAATAGTTAAACGCGGGTACCGTACTCGTGAATTTTGTAGTTAAATATAAATTTTTTATACTTTTATAATTTTCGTTATAGTTTGTGTAAACGAAACTTTCGTCGGATCGGGTAATCGAAATCGATTCCATTTTTACGGATAACTATAATTTCGCTATAGTTTGAGTTATTTTTTTTTGTCGGTTCTATCTCGGGTACAGTAAATATTCGTTATTTTATAATAGTTAAACGCGATTTTATCCATATTCGGGATCAAAAATATTTTCGCTATACTTTGTATTAAAAAATTTGTCGCCGTTTTTGATTCGAAATATTCTCATTATATTTTATACAATAACTTTATAACGTAAATGAATATATATATTTATATATATATAAAAGCTGAAATAGATTTACTCGAATTTTTTTGGAATTAAATAAAAAAAATTTATACCTAAGATACCTACTTAAGATAGTCAAAGTTACTCCCGCCGTTTACCCGCGCTCGATTTTCGATTATTTTTTTAATAAATCTTTTTCAAAAGTAATAATTCTTGTTAAGCGGTTTCTTCTTGAAATTATATAACGATATTAAAACTAAAATAAGTTAACGGTACCGTACTCGTGAATTTTTTGTAGTTTAATATATATTGTTATACGTATATAAGAGAGTCAAACTTACTCCCGCAGTTTACCTACCGCGCTTTTTGTTTCGGTTATTTTTTCTTAAAATTAATTTTTTTTCTACAGGTTTCCATTAAAATTGTAAAGCTATTAAAGCTAACATAAATTATCTTGTATTTTTTTGTAATTAAATAAAAAAAATTTATACCTACCTTAAGAGAGTCTTTGTTACTCCCGCCGATTACCCGCGTTCGATTCTCGCTTTTTTTTCTGTAAATCTTTTTCTTTCAATCTTTTTCTTGTTTAGCGGTTTCTTCTTCAATTTATATAAAAATATTAGGAGTAAATTAACGTTAACGTAATCGTGAATTTTTTGTAATTCAATAGAAATTGTTACAAAAGAGTAACGGTTACTTCCGCCGTTTACCCGTGTTTGATTGTCGATTATTTTTTCTTTAAACGAGATAGGGTAGGTAGTGCACCGGCGGCGCTTCGATTCGTTCGTCTTGACGAAACACGACCGTGCCACGCGATATTCGTAGTATTTTTAGTAAAATAAATTTTCGTTATATTTTGGTTTAAAATATTTTCGTTATGTTTTTGGTAAATTCTTTTTCGGTTATATTTTAAGTAAACAAAATTATATCGGATGATCGAAACGCGCTCTCCATATTAAGAGGCACTTATATTTTCGCCATACTTTTTATTTAAGTAATTTTCGCTATATTTTGAGTTAAAAAATTTTCTCTACGTTTTGTTTAAAAATATTTACGTTATATTTTGGGTAAAAATTTTTTTTGGTTATATTTCGAATTAACGAAATGTTCGTTCATTGTATTAAATAAACGTAATCGTTTCCATATTTAAAGGTTAATAGTATTTCGCTATAGTTTTTAAAAATAAATTTTCGCTATATTTTGTCTTAAAATATTTTCGTTATATTACATATCGGGGTAATCGAAACGTTCTCGGATATTTAGAGGAGAAGTATATTTTCGCTATATTTTGCATAAAAAATTTTTCTCCGCGACTTTATTAAAAAATATTTTCGTTATAGTTTGTGTAA
>CATNNH010000062.1:0-2500 GCA_950111635.1 Agelastica alni | reverse complement strand
AACGAACGTTTATTTCGTAAGTAAACTAAAAATAATGCGCGGTCGTCGTGTCCGAGAAACTTTGTCGTATCAAAGACGACGTCTGACCTGCGCTTTAAGTTTACTAACGAACGCGAAATAAAAAACGAATCGTTTTTGTACTTAACTTTTACGAAAAAATGTAGTAGTAGTAGTAGTAGTACATGCGTGCGCGTTTTTTTTTTTTAACGAGTTTGCGATCATTAATATATACTACGAATATACGTCGCGTACGAATTTTCATTTATCGACCTCAGAGCAGGTGAGACTACCCGCCGAATTTAAGCATATTACTAAGCGGAGGAAAAGAAACTAACTAGGATTCCCTCAGTAGCTGCGAGCGAACAGGGATAAGCCCAGCACCGAATCCCGTGGTAGGTATCTGTCACCGGGAAATGTGGTGTTAGGGAGGGTCCGTTTATCCCGAGATTATGCGACGCGTCCAAGTCCTTCTTGAACGGGGCCACAGCCCATAGAGGGTGCCAGGCCCGTAGCGACCGTCGCTAATCGCGGGAGGATCTCTCCTCAGAGTCGGGTTGCTTGAGAGTGCAGCCCTAAGTGGGTGGTAAACTCCATCTAAGGCTAAATATGACCACGAGACCGATAGCGAACAAGTACCGTGAGGGAAAGTTGAAAAGCACTTTGAAGAGAGAGTTCAAGAGTACGTGAAACCGTTCAGGGGTAAACCTGAGAAACCCGAAAGGTCGAAAGAGGAAATTCATTCGCGTTTCGATCGTCGAAGTTTAACGTTCGTATGACGAACGACGTTTCGGCGTCGTTCGCTTCCTACGTTTTTCTAATCGATGTCGAACGCGTGCACTTTTCCTCTAGTAGGACGTCGCGATCCGTTGGGCGTCTGTCTAAGACTCGAGGTGGAGCCCGTGCGGTTATTATTATTTTAATCGTGCGGACCCTCGACGTTCCGACAGACTCGCTCGACGGTACGCTAATGGCGTGGGGCCGCTATCTTTTTAGCGTTCGGCCCGTAGCAAGCGCGTTTCGTGTATGACGGTCATCGGATCTAACGCCGATCTCGTCCCGAAACGACTGTTGGTTACGGTGTTCTCGAACAGACCTCATCGTTCGATTTTTCGAAATCGAAACGCCGATCGGCGACGCTATAGATTTGGGTACTTTCAGGACCCGTCTTGAAACACGGACCAAGGAGTCTAGCATGTGCGCGAGTCATTGGGATTAGACTAAACCTAAAGGCGTAATGAAAGTAAAGGTTTACCTTTGCGTAGACCGAGGGAGGATAAGCGGTTTGCCCTTAAAAGTGGCCGCTTCGCACTCCCGGGGCGTCTCGTTCTCATTACGAGAAGAGGCGCACCAAGAGCGTACACGCTGGGACCCGAAAGATGGTGAACTATGCCTGGTCAGGACGAAGTCAGGGGAAACCCTGATGGAGGTCCGTAGCGATTCTGACGTGCAAATCGATCGTCGGAACTGGGTATAGGGGCGAAAGACTAATCGAACCATCTAGTAGCTGGTTCCCTCCGAAGTTTCCCTCAGGATAGCTGGCGCTCGTTGCGTACGAGTTTCATCCGGTAAAGCGAATGATTAGAGGCATTGGGGTCGAAACGACCTCAACCTATTCTCAAACTTTAAATGGGTGAGATCTCCGGCTTGCTCGAACTTTATATGAAGCCGCGAGACTCGAATCAGAGTGCCAAGTGGGCCATTTTTGGTAAGCAGAACTGGCGCTGTGGGATGAACCAAACGTCGAGTTAAAGCGCCAAAATCGACGCTTATGGGATACCATGAAAGGCGTTGGTAACTTAAGACATCAGGACGGTGGCCATGGAAGTCGGAATCCGCCAAGGAGTGTGTAACAACTCACCTGACGAAGTTACTAGCCCTGAAAATGGATGGCGCTGAAGCGTCGTGCTTATACTCGACCGTCAGCGGCATGTGCGGTACGCTTTTTTTGTTAACACGATTAAGCGACCATGAAGCCCTGACGAGTAGGAGGGTCGCGGCGGTGAGCGCAGAAGGGCTAGCCGTGAGGCTGTCTGGAGCCGCCGTCGGTGCAGATCTTGGTGGTAGTAGCAAATACTCCAGCGAGGCCCTGGAGGACTGACGTGGAGAAGGGTTTCGTGTGAACAGCCGTTGCACACGAGTCAGTCGATCCTAAGCCCTAGGCGAAAGCCGATGTTGATGCGGTGTAGCTTTATAATACACAAGTTTAAATAAATATATAAAAATTTATTTTTAATATGTAAAAAGTATGTACACACCCGTCGGGCGAAAGGGAATCCGGTTCCTATTCCGGAACCCGGCAGCGGAACCGTCAAAAAGTCGGGCCCTCGCAAGAGAGTTCGTCGGGGTAACCCAAAAGGACCTGGAGACGCCGTCGGGAGATCCGGGAAGAGTTTTCTTTTCTGCATAAGCGTTCGAGTTCCATGGAATCCTCTAGCAGGGAGATATGGTTTGGAACGCGAAGAGCACCGCAGTTGCAGCGGTGTCCGGATCTTCCCCTCGG
>CATNNH010000061.1:17500-29217 GCA_950111635.1 Agelastica alni | reverse complement strand
CATTGTTTACATACGGTATTGTCCCCATCGACTCGATTAAGAGGGTTACGTAAGCACGTTGAAAAGTGGTGTGACGTAAGCGTTGAAAAAAACTTGATTTTTCGGTGATTCGAACCTTAATCCTTTGACTTACTAAACAGTTGGCTATACCATTCAGATAACTCGCATATTAATTTTATCGTGCAAGATTGGATATAAAAATATATATTTGTGACATCATTATGTTAAAAATAACCTTGAACTACCAGATAATAAAAATGAATGAAAATATGTTGATTTAACGTGAGTTACATGCGTCATTTCCGCTGACTTCTATTAGAACCATTTTTGCGACTCAGTAGTTCTAGAAGCTTCCAGAAATTGCTTATCTAAAAAAATGTCACACTCGTAATTTTCTTTGTTATAAAATAAGCATTATGTATCAAAATTAAAGATATAAAAAGGAGAAAGCCATACGGTTTAGTACCATTTGACTATTTACATTAAACGGTGATAGATTTGTGCGTTCAAGTGCTACAAGAAGAAAAAAGTAAGTTTCAATTATTGTTGTGTTTTGTCTCACAAAATATTCTTATTTGTAAAAATTTTATTAGATGAATTTGGAAAATTTAAACGAAGTTTCCTTCATTACAGCACGGAAGCCTATAGTAAAGCTGCAGGAGCTACCAATAGGAGTTCCTCAAGCAATTTATACTGTGAAAATAACCAAAACAACATTTGGTACAAGCGTTCTTCTTGACTTGGGTGATAAAGTCACCTTCCTACTACTGCTACTTATGAGCCGTATATTAGCCATTTCGAGAAAGGGAAATACAGCTTATCATACCGAGGATCTTACGATTGTGGTCGTCTCCATTTGGCTGCGGCATTTGAAATTAAAGAAATTTAATCCGAAACATCCATAGAAAATTAGTAAGCAAATTTTTTTTTCTTTTTTAATTATAAAAGTGGTTTATAATGTCGTCCAAAGTTACCGAAACTATTAAAAAGTTACATCAAAATTATTCCTCTGATCTTGCTAATGTCTCTTTAAAATTAATTGCCAAACATATTAGAAAATGTGCGCTAGCTTTTAAAAAAATTAAATTTTCTGTTGGAGAAAAACGTAAAATTCATACGAAAATCGCTGAATTAAAACGGATGAGATGTTTAATTAAAGCGATGTCCAACAAGGTAGGTTTAGGGTTAAAACGAGGTAGTAGAGTTAAGTGGGAAGATGTGATTGCTATTTTCGACAGTAGAATTAGAACGGGAGTTATAATAAATTTACAACATAAAGAAATTAAAGATTTTTTAAAAGACGCGTTTCATTTATTTAAAAGTAGAGTTAATAATATTTTAAAAACAATGCCTATGCTAAAAATAAATACAACCTTTTGGGGGGATTTTATAAAGCAGCAATCAAGTGACGAATTATTAGATCGAAAGTTTTTCATTACTCCAAATGCTGTTGTAGATGCAGGATCGGATTTAGCACAGTGGTTTAATGATAATGTAGTCGATGTTATCTTAAATAAATTATCAGAATTTTCTGAAAAAAATAGTGGTTGGGCACTTAGTAAAATCGTTTTATTAGAAGTAGCTATAAATAAATATGAGGTCGGCAACGGTTCATCTTTCATTAAATTACCAGATCAAATTTTAAAGAAACATGCTTGCGTAAACGTTCAAAATGCAGACCAAGCATGTTTCTTTTGGAGCATCGTAAGCGCTTTATATCCAGTCACAAAAGACCCACAACGATTAAGTAAGTATCCGCATTATGACACCGTTCTAAATATAAAGGGGTTGGAAATTCCAATTAAATTAAATCAAATTTCAAAGTTCGAGAAACTAAACGAAATTTCAGTTAACGTCTATGCTTTAGAATTGATCGAAACAGAGAAGAGATCATTTTACATGGTTATACCTGCGTTTTTAACCAAAAATAAAATGAAACGTCACGTCAATTTGTTACTAATACAAGATCAGTATTTTCGGAAATTAAATGATTATGAAGCGCCACCCATCGACAATGAAAATGTTGAAATCAAATATCATTATGTTTGGATAAAACATTTGTCTAGATTAATTTCAAGTCAACTTAATAAATGTCATGATAAAAAATTCTTGTGCGACAGATGTTTAAATTATTTTTCAAGCTGTGATAAATTAAACGAACACGAAAAGGTTTGTCAAAATGTTAATGACTGTAAAATTTCATTTCCTAAATATGATTATGTAGAGTTTAGAAATTTCGTTTATAAACAAAAGTGTCCTTTTTTAATTTATGCAGACTTTGAATCGCAGTTGGTAGATTGTAATGATAAGGTTTCCGAAAAAACTGTCAAATATCAAAAGCATCGGGCTTTTAATGCAGGTTACTATTTTAAATGTTCTTACGATGATAGTCTTTCCTATTTCAATAGCTATCGGGGAGATGATTGCATGCAATGGTTCGCCGACCAATTGTCAAATTTAGCCAGTTTTATTCAATCAAAAATCAAAAATATAATCCCAATGGTGGAAAAGCATGATGTCATTAATGCCAAGGTATGTCACATATGTGAAAAGCCTTTTAGTATTAAAGATATTATTGTTCGTGATCATGATCACTTTACGGCAGCTTTTCGGGGTTGGGCGCATCAAGTATGCAATTTACAATTTCAAAAATTATTTATTGTGCCAATTGCATTTCACAATCTTTCGGGCTACGATAGTCATTTTATTATAAAAGCGTGGACAAGTGAGTGTACTTCCCGTTAATATGGAAAAATATATATCATTCACTCAATACGACTCGGAGACTAACATCAAATTTAGATTTATAGATTCTTGTAGATTTATGGGAGCCAGTCTTGACGAATTGGTGAGCACTCTAAAAGTCGAAAACTTGCAAAATTTAAAAAAAGAATTCAGCTATTTAAATGAAGAAAATTTTAAATTAATAACAAAAAAAGGTGTTTTCCCCTATGATTATATAAACAACTTGGATAAATTAAATGACATTCAATTACCATCTAAAAAACAATTTTACAATAAACTAAATGACGAGCATATTAGCGAAGAGAAGTATGGTCATGCGCAAAACGTTTGGCAATCGTTCGGGATTAAAAACTTGGGGGAATATAGCGACTTATACCTTCGCACAGATATCCTTCTTTTGGCAGACGTTATGGAAAATTTTAGAGAGACTGCTTTGAAAGTTTATGGTTTAGATCCGGCATGGTATTATACTATGCCTGGGTATACGTGGGACTGCATGTTAAAGTATACTAAATGTAAACTCAAACTTATAAAGGATGTGGATATGATATTGTTCATTGAAGCTGGTATTAGAGGAGGAATATCGGTTTGCAGTAATCGATATACGGAGGCAAACAATGAGTATATGGAAACATACGATTCCACCAAGCCGACAAGTTATCTATTTTACCTTGATGTTAATAATTTGTATGGGTGGGCTATGTCTCAACCTCTGCCATACGATGACTTTCAATGGGTGGAAACAAATATTGACATCTCTCAGATACCTGACGATGCAGAAGAAGGATACATCCTGCAGGTTGATTTAGAATATCCTAAAGAGTTGCAAGATTTGCATAAGGACTTTCCCTTTTGTGCTGAACACCGCGTACCACCCGGATCAAAATTACCGAAATTAATGACTACACTACATAATAAAGAAAAATATGTTATACATTACCGAAATTTAAAACAGGCTTTGGCGCATGGTTTAATACTTAAAAAAAAACATCGCGTTTTAAAATTTAAACAATCTGCATGGTTGAAGCCCTATATCGAGCTAAACACTCGTTTAAGGACTACAGCTACCAGTTCATTTGCAAAGAATCAGTTTAAACTCGCGAACAACGCGGTGTTTGGCAAAACAATGGAAAATAAACGCTTACATAGGGTAGTAAAGTTAGTAAGTTCATACGAGGGTCGTTACGGGGCAAAAAATTTAATTTCTAGCGCGAGATTTCACAATAGATCAATTTTTGATGAAAATCTAATGGCTATCGAACTAAAAAAGTCTGAATTACTTTTCGATAAACCCCTATATATTGGAATGTCCATTCTCGACATTTCAAAAACGTGTATGTATGATTTCCACTATAATTTTATGCTCCCCACCCTAGGAATGAACAATTGTATCATAAACTACACCGACACCGATAGTTTCTTCTACAAAATAATGAATATCAATGTTTACAAAGACATAATCGGTAGGTATATCGAAAAATTTGATACCTCCGATTATAGTGGAAATAACATATACAATATCCCGTTACTTAACAAAAAAATACCGGGTCTTATGAAAGATGAAGCCAACGGCAAAATCATTACGCATTTTGTTGGGTTACGATCAAAAATGTACGCGTTTAAAATTCAGGGAGATAAAAACGTCACTAAAAAGTCTAAGGGGGTAAAATATAATGTTGTCAAAAATAAATTGACATTTGAAGATTACGTAGATTGTCTTAAAACATTTAAACATAAAAATATTACACAGTGCACAATTCGATCCTATAAACATGACGTATTTAGCATAGAACAATCGAAAATTGCTTTAAGCCCTGAGGATGATAAAAGATATTTAATTTCGGGATCATTTAACACGCTACCATGGGGTCATTACAGTATAGAATAATTAGATTTAGAACCGTTTGCGTAGAGATATAAAAAATAATAACTTTACATATTCCTCATTCCTGACATCATTATTTTTATAATTTCATTCTGTTCCACTTTTATAATTAAAAAAAATAAAAAAAAAAAATTTAAAACGAATTATAAAATTCGCGTCATTGGCAGGTGGATGTCAGTCATCATGTGCAGCAGTCAAGACAGTAATCATTTTAGTATGACGTCGAGTAGTGATGATAGCATGAGTAGTGACTTTGAAATGTCCGAATTCGTATTGCCGGGGGCACCTTCCATAGAAACAATTGTTCAATCCTACGAAGATGCTGCCAAACGTATAACGACATATATGTTGTCAGAATATGAAGTTCGATGTGGCCTTAGTCCTGCTCGGACGTTTTCTCCGGCAATCATTTTGGCTAAACATTTTGGGCCTACTAAAATATCTTTTGACGTTTTTGAATGGGGTACCCTCATCAGTATTTTGGAGAAAAGGATGGAAGATTTTTTTCATGAGATGTCGCCTACGTATCCCGATGAAGACGATGATAACACCCCTATAACGTTTCACTGTGGCGATTATTGTACTATCATGCAACAAGTTTATGATGATACCAAGTTCCTGGTTTTAAGAAAACACGACGTTGAGTACTATTTGTGCGAAGAAGATGTTCAAGAAATTCTTAAAATCCACGAGCATTTGCTGACGCATCGAGTAAATTTATTAAACAAACTTAGTTTCTGTTCATATTATCACAATATTATTGGTTTTTGTAAACTGCATGGTGAATTATCGTTATCATTATTGTCGGAAATACTTCCAAATGATTTGTTAAATAGTGCATTGAGAGAGTTTATCTACTTTTATAGAATTACCACAATTAATGATTTAAATAAATAATTTTTTTAAAAAGTTTTGTTTTATTTGTTCCCCGAAATTTTAAGTTTCTATAAATATACTGTAAATAATATTTGTTAATCATTTAAGATGCTGTGCCCTACTCAAAGTTTGAAGAAACAATTGAAATCTCTACTATTAAAGCTAATTTCATTTTACGAATAACATGTAATTTTTTTTTAAATTGTTGATTTGTGCATGTATTTTTTTAATATCGATCTTTTCTTCATTTAACGTTCATAAACCATTAAGGCTTATTTGACTAGCCAATATGAAAACAATTGTTTAAATTTCAGATATTAAATGCATTCTATAACATTTCTTCATATAATATAAGAGTGTAAGAATTTTAATAGTAAAATAAATATTTTAATTTTTTATGCGTGTTAATACTACTGGGAAACCATAACGCGAAAATGAATGGATGTACTGTTGTGGCCAAGGCACGTGGGTTAGAGGTGATCTTCGTGGAAGCAAATATGATGTGTACATGAAATGATTATAATATGATATTGTTTCTTGAAAAAATAATTGAATGTAAAAATTACAATTGGGCTTTTAATAACTGATGCTATTGCTGACATTGATATAAGTTTGACCTGGTAATTCAGGAATGCTTGAATCTACGTTTCTATAGAATATGTATTATAAATATATTTGCATAGTTGTTGCTCTGTTGTGTTTTCAAGTGTCACGCTTATTATGGGTAAGAAACATTTTTGTTAATTTTTATTTATTTAATTTCTATGTTAGAAAAAAATAATTGTAACTATTTTATTATAAATAAAGAAATTTTGTCGGTGTTTTTAACGGACGATCAATTTTTCTATCGACTTTTTTTTTTTTAACTTTATTAAGCAATGGTTTTTTAAAATATAAAAATATTAAGTGATTTTAAGTTTTAAAGTAAAGAAATCAAATCTTGTAACACCTTCAATAAGCATTTATAATTAAAATATTGTGTTTCTGTTTTAAATCTTAAATTACACAGAGGACATCTTAAATGCGTAATGATATGACGACAACTTATCTTTTTAAACGGTTTGTAACAGAAACTGCAAATTTGTATTTTTACAGATTTCTTTAAACTTAGCAAATTCATTGTTTTTGCACTAAATCTAAAAGAAAAACAAAAAAAAAAAAGCGCATACAGTGACCGCTTACCTTAAATATATTTTACCTACGGTTTAAAATCTATAAAAGGGAAAAACAAAAAGTGCATTTTTACTAGAATTTAAAACGAGATGGATAAGTAACTAAAACTTTTTTAATTGTGTTTTTATTTTAAATTTTTACCCTTTACAAAATTTTAGCAAATTTTCAAAATACTTTTTTATTTATTTTAAGTTATTTTTCGTCATTTAAAAAATAATTTAAACACCACTCACAAATAAATTTTTTGTCTATTCTTAGTTACTCGACTATTTATTAATCTAGACAAATCTTTGATGCAGCAATAGTTATATTTAATTTTACAATTCTCATCATTTGAGCTTCATAATTATTTAATTTTTGATAATACTGATTTTTAATCAAATTTGTTATTTTTTTACACACTAGTTTTCAATTTAAAATTGTTTTACAGACAGATTAGAATACTACATAAATAGTAGAGTAAGAGGAGCATTACCCCCGCATGAAAGAGTAAGTAAACAAAACCATTTGCTAATTATTTCTACCAATCTTACTTTGGTGTTGGTAGTTTTAACAATAAATTTAATTTCCAACTAAAATTTCTTATGCTAACTTTTTTTATGCTAATTTTTGTATTAACATAAGGTTTTAATCATTTTAGATATTTTTTTACTAAATTAAAAATTCTTTGTGTCAATTTTAGTAAATTAAATTTTAATTAAAACTTTTTTTTTTTTTACAGGCTAAATCCATTATAATTATGATGGGTTCTCGTGGAGGCAAACCACCTCCATCAATGATATGCGTAGGGGATGTGGGCCCCTACAGTATATATATGGAGGTACTAGAGAGCGAGATATGGGTTTGGGCATTAAGGTATAAATTTATCTATGATTTTATATTTATATTTTACAAATGTTTTTTTTTATGTTGCAGATAATGGGCCTATTCTACTTTAATTATGTAAAGTAATTAAAAAAAAAACTTTGAGTTAAATAAAGGAAATGAATGAATATTGTTTCGTTTCAATTATTTTTGAAAGTAACGTTCGACACATGCCTCAAACATTTGACAATTATTTCAGTTAATTAACGTAGAAAATGTTAAAATGTTCAAAATTTAAGTAAATATCTAAAATTGGATTTAAAACTAAAAAAGTACTCGAAAAAATCATTTTAACAGTATCATACAAATAAAAATGTTTATAAAATTAATTTTTGGTTTTAAAATATAAGTGTTAAAAATAAATTTAAAAAGTTAAACAAAAGAAAATTAATTTAAATAAAATGAATATGTGAATGAAATAAAGATTATGTATCGAAAATCTTGCTTCCCAAATTTTCCAAAATTCCGTAATGACATTAAATAAAAACATATGTAGTCTCATAGTATTCAAGTATAAGGGAAATTTGATCACATATGTCAACAATGCCGTATGTAAACAATGGCAACAATGCCGTATGTAAACAATGGCAACAATGCCGTATGTAAACAAGGTCAAAAATGGCTACAATGTCATATGTCAACAATGCCGTATGTAAACAATGTCATATGTCAACAATGCCCTATATAAACAATGGTAGTCATCAATGCCATATGTAAACAATGGCAACAAGTCATATGTCAACAATGTTAACATTGCCCAGGATCCAAACCCCTGCCACGCCTCTGGACCATATTCGTGTACCGAACGAAATGTACAACGTCTCCGTCACTGGTTTTCTAATGTTGTAATACCATTATAATTATTTTAAATAAATGTTTAAGAAAAATTGGATGTTTTATTAAAACACTATGTGTATTCATCATCAACTTTTATATTACATGTAGATTTAAATTTTCGTTTTACAATTTTTAAAATAAATTTTAAAATTAAAACAAAAATAGATGCCAATATTACACAAGTCATTGCAAAAACATTATCGACTTTATTTTTCATGCTCTCTTTTGTTGGAATATCGGACTAAATTTCTTTAATTTCAAATGCTGCAGCCAAATGGGGGCGGCCACAATCGTAAGATCCTTGGTATGTTAAGCTGTATTTCCCTTTCTCGAAATGGCTAATATACGGCTCATAGGTAGCAGTCACTCTGTTGGGTAGGAATGTGACTTTATCACCCAAGTCAAGAAGAACGCTTGTACCATATGGTGTTTTGGTTATTTTCGCAGCATAAATTGCTTGAGGAACTCCTATTGGTAGCTCCTGCAGCTTTACTATAGGTTTCCGTGCTGTAATGGAGGAAACTTCGTTTAATTTTTCCAAATTCATCTAAAATCAAAAATAAGAATATTTTGTGAGACAAAACACACACAACAATAATTTAAACTTACTTTTTTCTTCTTGGAGCACTTGCACGCAAAAATCTATCAACGTTTAATGTGAATAGTCAAATGGTACTAAACCGTATGGCTTTTTTCTTTTTATATCTTCAAGGATGTTTATAAAAAAAATTTAGAAATAAAGTCAAAATTGATTAATTTTAATACATAATGCTTATTTTATAATAAAGTTAAACAAAGGAAAATGCGAGCGTGACATTTTTTTTTAGATAAGCAATTTCTGGAAGCTTCTAGAACTGCTGCGTCGCAAAAATGGTTCTAATAGAAGTCAGCGGAAATGACGCATATAACTCGCGCATATTTGTAACCTTCCTCCCCTCCACTTAAAAGTCGATTTTTGTTCATAATTAAACAACTGTTGCCTTTTATACCTAACCATTTGACGTACATTTTATTTCCTTTGCGTCCAAGTTCCTTTTCTACTAAGTAGATATCAAGATTAGCAGTTTTCTGTAATTCTTCCGCGTAGAAGGCTCCTTTGATTTGTGCCTCCATCATATCTTCCAGAAGATACGTTGCAGGATTGGTTATCTTACATTTTGTGATTTTAAATAATTCCGTTGACCAATTGGGTGTATAACCTTTCTTAAAAACGTGTTTGGCGTACAATGGCGCCAACTTTAAATTTTCAAGGTCCTGCAATTTTCAAATGACTAAAATGTTTTAAAATATATTGCTCGTTCGCTTTCAAAAATTGATCTATTGTGAAATCTGCCGCTAGAAATTAAACTTTTTGTCCTGTAACGACCCTCGTATGAACTTACTAACTGCGGAAGCGTTTATTTTCTATTCTTTTGTCGAACACCGCGTTGTTCGCGAGTTTAAACTGACTCTTTGCAAATGAACTGGTAGCTGTAGTCCTTAAACGAGTGTTCAGCACGATATAGGGCTTCAACCATGCAGATTGTTTAAATCAAACTGGTGTGTGTGTTTTTTAATGTGACACGTGACGTTTAACGTGACGTTTACGTTTGACATACACACGTGACGTTTAACGTGACGCTGTGTTTACGTTTGACGTACACACGTGACGTTTAAGGTGACGCTTGACGTACATACATGACGGTTAACGTGACGCTTGGCGTACTCACGTGACGGTCGACGTACTTTGCGTAATGCTGAATCTTTTGATGACGCTTCAAGACACTTTATTGCGTAATACATGAAAAAAGGGAGCTTCTTTGCAAATGAACTGGTAGCTGTAGTCCTTAAACGAGTGTTTAGCTCGATATAGGGCTTCAACCATGCAGATTGTTTAAATCAAACTGGTATGTGTGTGTTTTTTAATGTAACACGTGACGTTTAACGTGACGTTTACGTTTGACATAAACACGTGACGTTGAACGTGACGCTGTGTTTACGTTTGACGTACACACGTGACGTTTAAGGTGACGCTTGAAGTACTTATATGACATTTAATGTGACGCTTGGCGTACTCACGTGATGGTCGACGTACTTTGCGTAATGCTGAATCTTTTGATGACGCTGCAAGACACTTTATTGCGTAATACATGAAAAAAGGGAGCTTCTTTGCAAATGAACTGGTAGCTGTAGTCCTTAAACGAGTGTTTAGCTCGATATAGGGCTTCAACCATGCAGATTGTTTAAATCAAACTGGTATGTGTGTGTTTTTTAATGTAACACGTGACGTTTAACGTGACGTTTACGTTTGACATAAACACGTGACGTTGAACGTGACGCTGTGTTTACGTTTGACGTACACACGTGACGTTTAAGTTGACGCTTGACGTACTTACATGACGTTTAATGTGACGCTTGGCGTACTCACGTGACGTTTAACGTGACGGTCGACGTACTTTGCACATTAGATTATCATCAAAAATTGATCTATTGTGAAATCTGGCTCTAGAAATTAAATTTTTTGTCCTGTAACGACAATCGTATGAACTTACTAACTGCGGAAGCGTTTATTTTCCATTGTTTTGCCGAACACCGCGTTGTTCGCGACGCTTGGCGTACTCACGTGACGGTCGACGTACTTTGCGTAATGCTGAATCTTTTGATGACGCTGCAAGACACTTTATTGCGTAATACATGAAAAAGGGGAGCTTCTTTGCAAATGAACTGTAGTCCTTAAACGAGTGTTCAGCTCGATATAGGGCTTCAACCATGCAGATTGTTTAAATCAAACTGGTATGTGTGTTTTAATATGACACGTGACGTTTACGTTTGACATACACACGTAACGTTTAAGGTGATGCTTGACGTACTCACCTGACGTTTAACGTGACGCTTGGCGTACTCACATGACGGTCGACGCACTTTGCGTAATGCTGAATCTTTTGATGACGCTGCAAGACACTTTATTGCGTGATACATGAAAAAAGAGAGCTTAAATAGTTCTTTTAACCAAGGTTTTTTTTTTGTTAAAAAGATATTTTTTCCAAAAGTTTTGCCAGTTCATGCACCCCCCTGTATATATACCTATCTATATTATTTTTGCAGCGGCCAGCGAGCGCGTACGCATCCCGGCCTTGACACTACCTTTAGAGATATGCATCGTCTAAATGCTGAATAAGGAACAAACTATTCATTTTTTTAACTATAGATATGCGCTAGGGTGAAAAAAAATATTTATTTAAACTATAATGACCCAAAGCAAGAGTATCGATAATCCCAGGCAATAAATGTAATCATGAGGACTTAAGCTAATTTTTGTTTGTTTGATTCATGATTTTTAATAAAGATTATTGGGGTT
>CATNNH010000060.1:12500-27500 GCA_950111635.1 Agelastica alni | reverse complement strand
ATGTTTATTTCTAGATTTGGTAAACGTCATTGGCTAGAGCTCGTGTGTGTGTGTGTGTGTGTGTGTGTGTGTGTGTGTGTGTGTGTGTGTGTGTGTGTGTGTGTGTGTGTGTGTGTGTGTGTGTGTGTGTGTGTGTGTGTGTGTGTGTGTGTGTGTGTGTGTGTGTGTGTGTGTGTGTGTGTGTGTGTGTGTGTGTGTGTGTGTGTGTGTGTGTGTGTGTGTGTGTGTGTGTGTGTGTGTGTGTGTGTGTGTGTGTGTGTGTGTGTGTGTGTGTGTGTGTGTGTGTGTGTGTGTGTGTGTGTGTGTGTGTGTGTGTGTGTGTGTGTGTGTGTGTGTGTGTGTGTGTGTGTGTGTGTGTGTGTGTGTGTGTGTGTGTGTGTGTGTGTGTGTGTGTGTGTGTGTGTGTGTGTGTGTGTGTGTGTGTGTGTGTGTGTGTGTGTGTGTGTGTGTGTGTGTGTGTATGTGTGGGTTTGGTGGTGTGGGTTTGGTGGTGTTGGTTTGAGGGGGTGTGGGTTTGTGGGTGTGGGTTTGGGGGTGTGGGATTAGGGGTGTGGGTTTGGGGGTGTAGATTGGGGGTGTGGGTTTATGGGTGTCAGTTTGAGGGTGTGGGTTTGGGGGTGGGTTTGGGGGTAAGGGTTTGGGTTTGTGGGTTTGGGGGTGTGGGTTTAAGGGTGTGGGATGGGAGTGTGGGTTTGGGGGTGTGGGTTTGGTGGTTTGGTTGTGGGTTATTATTTTTTATTTTAAATGAAATTTTTTTTTTTTATTTTTTTTTGTGTATAAGAAGCTTTGCGTGTGTGTTTGTCTTCCTGTGTGTTTTTTGTTTTTGTGAAATTATTTATGTTTATTTCTAGATTTGGTTAACGTCATTGGCTAGAGCTCGCGTAGACCTTTAATTTGATACCAAACTTGATATACTTTGGGCTTTAGATGGTTAAGATATTGTTTTTTGTACTAGTATTTACGTGTGTGTGTGTGTGTGTGTGTGTGTGTGTGTGTGTGTGTGTGTGTGTGTGTGTGTGTGTGTGTGTGTGTGTGTGTGTGTGTGTGTGTGTGTGTGTGTGTGTGTGTGTGTGTGTGTGTGTGTGTGTGTGTGTGTGTGTGTGTGTGTGTGTGTGTGTGTGTGTGTGTGTGTGTGTGTGTGTGTGTGTGTGTGTGTGTGTGTGTGTGTGTGTGTGTGTGTGTGTGTGTGTGTGTGTGTGTGTGTGTGTGTGTGTGTGTGTGTGTGTGTGTGTGTGTGTGTGTGTGTGTGTGTGTGTGTGTGTGTGTGTGTGTGTGTGTGTGTGTGTGTGTGTATGTGTGGGTTTGGTGGTGTGGGTTTGGTGGTGTTGGTTTGAGGGGGTGTGGGTTTGTAGGTGTGGGTTTGGGGGTGTGGGATTAGGGGTGTGGGTTTGGGGGTGTAGATTGGGGGTGTGGGTTTATGGGTGTCAGTTTGAGGGTGTGGGTTTGGGGGTGGGTTTGGGGGTAAGGGTTTGGGTTTGTGGGTTTGGGGGTGTGGGTTTAAGGGTGTGGGATGGGAGTGTGGGTTTGGGGGTGTGGGTTTGGTGGTTTGGTTGTGGGTTATTATTTTTTATTTTAAATGAAATTTTTTTTTTTTATTTTTTTTTGTGTATAAGAAGCTTTGCGTGTGTGTTTGTCTTCCTGTGTGTTTTTTGTTTTTGTGAAATTATTTATGTTTATTTCTAGATTTGGTTAACGTCATTGGCTAGAGCTCGCGTAGACCTTTAATTTGATACCAAACTTGATATACTTTGGGCTTTAGATGGTTAAGATATTGTTTTTTGTACTAGTATTTACGTGTGTGTGTGTGTGTGTGTGTGTGTGTGTGTGTGTGTGTGTGTGTGTGTGTGTGTGTGTGTGTGTGTGTGTGTGTGTGTGTGTGTGTGTGTGTGTGTGTGTGTGTGTGTGTGTGTGTGTGTGTGTGTGTGTGTGTGTGTGTGTGTGTGTGTGTGTGTGTGTGTGTGTGTGTGTGTGTGTGTGTGTGTGTGTGTGTGTGTGTGTGTGTGTGTGTGTGTGTGTGTGTGTGTGTGTGTGTGTGTGTGTGTGTGTGTGTGTGTGTGTGTGTGTATGTGTGGGTTTGGTGGTGTGGGTTTGGTGGTGTTGGTTTGAGGGGGTGTGGGTTTGTGGGTGTGGGTTTGGGGGTGTGGGATTAGGGGTGTGGGTTTGGGGGTGTAGATTGGGGGTGTGGGTTTATGGGTGTCAGTTTGAGGGTGTGGGTTTGGGGGTGGGTTTGGGGGTAAGGGTTTGGGTTTGTGGGTTTGGGGGTGTGGGTTTAAGGGTGTGGGATGGGAGTGTGGGTTTGGGGGTGTGGGTTTGGTGGTTTGGTTGTGGGTTATTATTTTTTATTTTAAATGAAATTTTTTTTTTTTATTTTTTTTTGTGTATAAGAAGCTTTGCGTGTGTGTTTGTCTTCCTGTGTGTTTTTTGTTTTTGTGAAATTATTTATGTTTATTTCTAGATTTGGTTAACGTCATTGGCTAGAGCTCGCGTAGACTTTTAATTTGATACCAAACTTGATATACTTTGGGCTTTAGATGGTTAAGATATTGTTTTTTGTACTAGTATTTACGTGTGTGTGTGTGTGTGTGTGTGTGTGTGTGTGTGTGTGTGTGTGTGTGTGTGTGTGTGTGTGTGTGTGTGTGTGTGTGTGTGTGTGTGTGTGTGTGTGTGTGTGTGTGTGTGTGTGTGTGTGTGTGTGTGTGTGTGTGTGTGTGTGTGTGTGTGTGTGTGTGTGTGTGTGTGTGTGTGTGTGTGTGTGTGTGTGTGTGTGTGTGTGTGTGTGTGTGTGTGTGTGTGTGTGTGTGTGTGTGTGTGTGTGTGTGTGTGTGTGTGTGTGTGTGTGTGTGTGTGTGTGTGTGTGTGTGTGTGTGTGTGTGTGTGTGTGTGTGTGTGTGTGTGTGTGTGTGTGTGTGTGTGTGTGTGTGTGTGTGTGTGTGTGTGTGTGTGTGTGTGTGTGTGTGTGTGTGTGTGTGTGTGTGTGTGTGTGTGTGTGTGTGTGTGTGTGTGTGTGTGTGTGTGTGTGTGTGTGTGTGTGTGTGTGTGTGTGTGTGTGTGTGTGTGTGTGTGTGTGTGTGTGTGTGTGTGTGTGTGTGTGTGTGTGTGTGTGTGTGTGTGTGTGTGTGTGTGTGTGTGTGTGTGTGTGTGTGTGTGTGTGTGTGTGTGTGTGTGTGTGTGTGTGTGTGTGTGTGTGTGTGTGTGTGTGTGTGTGTGTGTGTGTGTGTGTGTGTGTGTGTGTGTGTGTGTGTGTGTGTGTGTGTGAGAACATCGTGGGAACCAAGGGAAAGAAGGTAGGAGTTGGTGTTCTTCTTAAATTTCTGGAGGTTGTATGCCTCGGGGAACACCTCCCTAGGCAATGAGTTCCAAAGCCTCGCAATTCGTTGGATGAATGAGTCTTTGGAAAGTGATGTTCTGCAGGTCTCCAAAGTGACCACGAACGGGTGTGAAGACTGAACTTGACGGGTTAATCTGGAAGAGACTGCCAATGGAGGAACGATTGTTGATATTTCAGAAGAGCATCGCCCATGAAAATATCTATAAAATAGAGACAAATCGCCAACTTTTCTACGGTGTTCCAGACAAGTGAGCGAGTTTGTAAGCTAGGCATCACCGACGAGACGAATTGCCCTTTTTTGGACAGAATCCAGTAGCTTCAGGATATGTTTAGGTGCTGCACTCCAAATATGGGAACAGTACTCCAGTACAGGTCGGATCTGTGCCTTATAGATCATAAGCAGCTGACTGGAGGTGAAATAGCTCTTGGCACGAAACAAAAAACCAAGTTTTTGGGATGCACTTTTGGCAATGGACCTCACGTGATTTTCCCAGGAAAGGTTATTGCTGATAGTAATACCAAGCATCGATATGGATGACTTCAGTGGTATGGTTACTCCTGACAAAGTTATGTTAGGCACAGTGAGATCGGCTTTTCTAGAGAAAAGACATGCTTGTGTTTTGTTTGCATTGAATTCTACCAAGTTATTGGATCCCCATTCGAGAATTGTTGCTAAGTCCATATTTATATTGTTAACATTTCTTCCTCGTTCATTTCTGGTTTCACGGGCTGATATAGGGGCCCTGGAAGAGAATGCGGTATGGAGGGTACTATCATCGGCAAAGCTGTGTACGGGACATGAAGTTGCTTTCAACAGGTCGTTGATGTGAAGTAAAAATAGTGTTGGTGCTAGATTTATGAGTAGAGTGTCAGATGAAACTCCATCGACCCCTACATGGAGAGACCTGTTTGAGAGAAAACTAGCAAGCAGAGAACACAGCTGAGGGGGCAAACCATAAGATGGAAGCTTGGCGAGGAGTCCCTGGTGCCAAACTCGATCGAACGCCTTGGAGATATCTAATGCCACAGCTAAAGTTTCTCCATACTTTTCAATAGATAGCTGCCATATATGTGAGACGTATGCGAGCAGGTCACCAGTTGATCTCTGATGGCGGAAGCCATATTGCCTATCATTGATAATTCCTGAGTCTTCCAGATATTTCATGAGCTCGATGTTGATGGCTTTTTCCATGACCTTTGAAATAATAGATAGTGTGTGTTTGTGTGTGTGTATGTGTGTGTATGTGTGGGTTTGGTGGTGTGGGTTTGGTGGTGTTGGTTTGAGGGGGTGTGGGTTTGTGGGTGTGGGTTTGGGGGTGTGGGATTAGGGGTGTGGGTTTGGGGGTGTAGATTGGGGGTGTGGGTTTATGGGTGTCAGTTTGAGGGTGTGGGTTTGGGGGTGGGTTTGGGGGTAAGGGTTTGGGTTTGTGGGTTTGGGGGTGTGGGTTTAAGGGTGTGGGATGGGAGTGTGGGTTTGGGGGTGTGGGTTTGGTGGTTTGGTTGTGGGTTATTATTTTTTATTTTAAATAAAATTTTTTTTTTTTATTTTTTTTTGTGTATAAGAAGCTTTGCGTGTGTGTTTGTCTTCCTGTGTGTTTTTTGTTTTTGTGAAATTATTTATGTTTATTTCTAGATTTGGTAAACGTCATTGGCTAGAGCTCGTGTGTGTGTGTGTGTGTGTGTGTGTGTGTGTGTGTGTGTGTGTGTGTGTGTGTGTGTGTGTGTGTGTGTGTGTGTGTGTGTGTGTGTGTGTGTGTGTGTGTGTGTGTGTGTGTGTGTGTGTGTGTGTGTGTGTGTGTGTGTGTGTGTGTGTGTGTGTGTGTGTGTGTGTGTGTGTGTGTGTGTGTGTGTGTGTGTGTGTGTGTGTGTGTGTGTGTGTGTGTGTGTGTGTGTGTGTGTGTGTGTGTGTGTGTGTGTGTGTGTGTGTGTGTGTGTGTGTGTGTGTGTGTGTGTGTGTGTGTGTGTGTGTGTGTGTGTGTGTGTGTGTGTGTGTGTGTGTGTGTGTGTGTGTGTGTGTGTGTGTGTGTGTGTGTGTGTGTGTGTGTGTGTGTGTGTGTGTGTGTGTGTGTGTGTGTGTGTGTGTGTGTATGTGTGGGTTTGGTGGTGTGGGTTTGGTGGTGTTGGTTTGAGGGGGTGTGGGTTTGTGGGTGTGGGTTTGGGGGTGTGGGATTAGGGGTGTGGGTTTGGGGGTGTAGATTGGGGGTGTGGGTTTATGGGTGTCAGTTTGAGGGTGTGGGTTTGGGGGTGGGTTTGGGGGTAAGGGTTTGGGTTTGTGGGTTTGGGGGTGTGGGTTTAAGGGTGTGGGATGGGAGTGTGGGTTTGGGGGTGTGGGTTTGGTGGTTTGGTTGTGGGTTATTATTTTTTATTTTAAATGAAATTTTTTTTTTTTATTTTTTTTTGTGTATAAGAAGCTTTGCGTGTGTGTTTGTCTTCCTGTGTGTTTTTTGTTTTTGTGAAATTATTTATGTTTATTTCTAGATTTGGTTAACGTCATTGGCTAGAGCTCGCGTAGACCTTTAATTTGATACCAAACTTGATATACTTTGGGCTTTAGATGGTTAAGATATTGTTTTTTGTACTAGTATTTACGTGTGTGTGTGTGTGTGTGTGTGTGTGTGTGTGTGTGTGTGTGTGTGTGTGTGTGTGTGTGTGTGTGTGTGTGTGTGTGTGTGTGTGTGTGTGTGTGTGTGTGTGTGTGTGTGTGTGTGTGTGTGTGTGTGTGTGTGTGTGTGTGTGTGTGTGTGTGTGTGTGTGTGTGTGTGTGTGTGTGTGTGTGTGTGTGTGTGTGTGTGTGTGTGTGTGTGTGTGTGTGTGTGTGTGTGTGTGTGTGTGTGTGTGTGTGTGTGTGTGTGTGTGTGTGTGTGTGTGTGTGTGTGTGTGTGTGTGTGTGTGTGTGTGTGTGTGTGTGTGTGTGTGTGTGTGTGTGTGTGTGTGTGTGTGTGTGTGTGTGTGTGTGTGTGTGTGTGTGTGTGTGTGTGTGTGTGTGTGTGTGTGTGTGTGTGTGTGTGTGTGTGTGTGTGTGTGTGTGTGTGTATGTGTGGGTTTGGTGGTGTGGGTTTAGTGGTGTTGGTTTGAGGGGGTGTGGGTTTGTGGGTGTGGGTTTGGGGGTGTGGGATTAGGGGTGTGGGTTTGGGGGTGTAGATTGGGGGTGTGGGTTTATGGGTGTCAGTTTGAGGGTGTGGGTTTGGGGGTGGGTTTGGGGGTAAGGGTTTGGGTTTGTGGGTTTGGGGGTGTGGGTTTAAGGGTGTGGGATGGGAGTGTGGGTTTGGGGGTGTGGGTTTGGTGGTTTGGTTGTGGGTTATTATTTTTTATTTTAAATGAAATTTTTTTTTTTTATTTTTTTTTGTGTATAAGAAGCTTTGCGTGTGTGTTTGTCTTCCTGTGTGTTTTTTGTTTTTGTGAAATTATTTATGTTTATTTCTAGATTTGGTTAACGTCATTGGCTAGAGCTCGCGTAGACTTTTAATTTGATACCAAACTTGATATACTTTGGGCTTTAGATGGTTAAGATATTGTTTTTTGTACTAGTATTTACGTGTGTGTGTGTGTGTGTGTGTGTGTGTGTGTGTGTGTGTGTGTGTGTGTGTGTGTGTGTGTGTGTGTGTGTGTGTGTGTGTGTGTGTGTGTGTGTGTGTGTGTGTGTGTGTGTGTGTGTGTGTGTGTGTGTGTGTGTGTGTGTGTGTGTGTGTGTATGTGTGGGTTTGGTGGTGTGGGTTTGGTGGTGTTGGTTTGAGGGGGTGTGGGTTTGTGGGTGTGGGTTTGGGGGTGTGGGATTAGGGGTGTGGGTTTGGGGGTGTAGATTGGGGGTGTGGGTTTATGGGTGTCAGTTTGAGGGTGTGGGTTTGGGGGTGGGTTTGGGGGTAAGGGTTTGGGTTTGTGGGTTTGGGGGTGTGGGTTTAAGGGTGTGGGATGGGAGTGTGGGTTTGGGGGTGTGGGTTTGGTGGTTTGGTTGTGGGTTATTATTTTTTATTTTAAATGAAATTTTTTTTTTTTATTTTTTTTTGTGTATAAGAAGCTTTGCGTGTGTGTTTGTCTTCCTGTGTGTTTTTTGTTTTTGTGAAATTATTTATGTTTATTTCTAGATTTGGTTAACGTCATTGGCTAGAGCTCGCGTAGACCTTTAATTTGATACCAAACTTGATATACTTTGGGCTTTAGATGGTTAAGATATTGTTTTTTGTACTAGTATTTACGTGTGTGTGTGTGTGTGTGTGTGTGTGTGTGTGTGTGTGTGTGTGTGTGTGTGTGTGTGTGTGTGTGTGTGTGTGTGTGTGTGTGTGTGTGTGTGTGTGTGTGTGTGTGTGTGTGTGTGTGTGTGTGTGTGTGTGTGTGTGTGTGTGTGTGTGTGTGTGTGTGTGTGTGTGTGTGTGTGTGTGTGTGTGTGTGTGTGTGTGTGTGTGTGTGTGTGTGTGTGTGTGTGTGTGTGTGTGTGTGTGTGTGTGTGTGTGTGTGTGTGTGTGTGTGTGTGTGTGTGTGTGTGTGTGTGTGTGTGTGTGTGTGTGTGTGTGTGTGTGTGTGTGTGTGTGTGTGTGTGTGTGTGTGTGTGTGTGTGTGTGTGTGTGTGTGTGTGTGTGTGTGTGTGTGTGTGTGTGTGTGTGTGTGTGTGTGTGTGTGTGTGTGTGTGTGTGTGTGTGTGTGTGTGTGTGTGTGTGTGTGTGTGTGTGTGTGTGTGTGTGTGTGTGTGTGTGTGTGTGTGTGTGTGTGTGTGTGTGTGTGTGTGTGTGTGTGTGTGTGTGTGTGTGTGTGTGTGTGTGTGTGTGTGTGTGTGTGTGTGTGTGTGTGTGTGTGTGTGTGTGTGTGTGTGTGTGTGTGTGTGTGTGTGTGTGTGTGTGTGTGTGTGTGTGTGTGTGTGTGTGTGTGTGTGTGTGTGTGTGTGTGTGTGTGTGTGTGTGTGTGTGTGTGTGTGTGTGTGTGTGTGTGTGTGTGTGTGTGTGTGTGTGTGTGTGTGTGTGTGTGTGTGTGTGTGTGTGTGTGTGTGTGTGTGTGTGTGTGTGTGTGTGTGTGTGTGTGTGTGTGTGTGTGTGTGTGTGTGTGTGTGTGTGTGTGTGTGTGTGTGTGTGTGTGTGTGTGTGTGTGTGTGTGTGTGTGTGTGTGTGTGTGTGTGTGTGTGTGTGTGTGTGTGTGTGTGTGTGTGTGTGTGTGTGTGTGTGTGTGTGTGTGTGTGTGTGTGTGTGTGTGTGTGTGTGTGTGTGTGTGTGTGTGTGTGTGTGTGTGTGTGTGTGTGTGTGTGTGTGTGTGTGAGAACATCGTGGGAACCAAGGGAAAGAAGGTAGGAGTTGGTGTTCTTCTTAAATTTCTGGAGGTTGTATGCCTCGGGGAACACCTCCCTAGGCAATGAGTTCCAAAGCCTAGCAATTCGTTGGATGAATGAGTCTTTGGAAAGTGATGTTCTGCAGGTCTCCAAAGTGACCACGAACGGGTGTGAAGACTGAACTTGACGGGTTAATCTGGAAGAGACTGCCAATGGAGGAACGATTGTTGATATTTCAGAAGAGCATCGCCCATGAAAATATCTATAAAATAGAGACAAATCGCCAACTTTTCTACGGTGTTCCGGACAAGTGAGCGAGTTTGTAAGCGAGGCATCACCGACGAGACGAATTGCCCTTTTTTGGACAGAATCCAGTAGCTTCAGGATATGTTTAGGTGCTGCACTCCAAATATGGGAACAGTACTCCAGTACAGGTCGGATCTGTGCCTTATAGATCATAAGCAGCTGACTGGAGGTGAAATAGCTCTTGGCACGAAACAAAAAACCAAGTTTTTGGGATGCACTTTTGGCAATGGACCTCACGTGATTTTCCCAGGAAAGGTTATTGCTGATAGTAATACCAAGCATCGATATGGATGACTTCAGTGGTATGGTTACTCCTGACAAAGTTATGTTAGGCACAGTGAGATCGGCTTTTCTAGAGAAAAGACATGCTTGTGTTTTGTTTGCATTGAATTCTACCAAGTTATTGGATCCCCATTCGAGAATTGTTGCTAAGTCCATATTTATATTGTTAACATTTCTTCCTCGTTCATTTCTGGTTTCACGGGCTGATATAGGGGCCCTGGAAGAGAATGCGGTATGGAGGGTACTATCATCGGCAAAGCTGTGTACGGGACATGAAGTTGCTTTCAACAGGTCGTTGATGTGAAGTAAAAATAGTGTTGGTGCTAGAATGGATCCTTGCGGAACACCAGCATTTATGAGTAGAGTGTCAGATGAAACTCCATCGACCCCTACATGGAGAGACCTGTTTGAGAGAAAACTAGCAAGCAGAGAACACAGCTGAGGGGGCAAACCATAAGATGGAAGCTTGGCGAGAAGTCCCTGGTGCCAAACTCGATCGAACGCCTTGGAGATATCTAATGCCACAGCTAAAGTTTCTCCATACTTTTCAATAGATAGCTGCCATATATGTGAGACGTATGCGAGCAGGTCACCAGTTGATCTCTGATGGCGGAAGCCATATTGCCTATCATTGATAATTCCTGAGTCTTCCAGATATTTCATGAGCTCGATGTTGATGGCTTTTTCCATGACCTTTGAAATAATAGATAGTGTGTGTTTGTGTGTGTGTATGTGTGTGTATGTGTGGGTTTGGTGGTGTGGGTTTGGTGGTGTTGGTTTGAGGGGGTGTGGGTTTGTGGGTGTGGGTTTGGGGGTGTGGGATTAGGGGTGTGGGTTTGGGGGTGTAGATTGGGGGTGTGGGTTTATGGGTGTCAGTTTGAGGGTGTGGGTTTGGGGGTGGGTTTGGGGGTAAGGGTTTGGGTTTGTGGGTTTGGGGGTGTGGGTTTAAGGGTGTGGGATGGGAGTGTGGGTTTGGGGGTGTGGGTTTGGTGGTTTGGTTGTGGGTTATTATTTTTTATTTTAAATAAAATTTTTTTTTTTATTTTTTTTTGTGTATAAGAAGCTTTGCGTGTGTGTTTGTCTTCCTGTGTGTTTTTTGTTTTTGTGAAATTATTTATGTTTATTTCTAGATTTGGTAAACGTCATTGGCTAGAGCTCGTGTGTGTGTGTGTGTGTGTGTGTGTGTGTGTGTGTGTGTGTGTGTGTGTGTGTGTGTGTGTGTGTGTGTGTGTGTGTGTGTGTGTGTGTGTGTGTGTGTGTGTGTGTGTGTGTGTGTGTGTGTGTGTGTGTGTGTGTGTGTGTGTGTGTGTGTGTGTGTGTGTGTGTGTGTGTGTGTGTGTGTGTGTGTGTGTGTGTGTGTGTGTGTGTGTGTGTGTGTGTGTGTGTGTGTGTGTGTGTGTGTGTAATGCCACAGCTAAAGTTTCTCCATACTTTTCAATAGATAGCTGCCATATATGTGAGACGTATGCGAGCAGGTCACCAGTTGATCTCTGATGGCGGAAGCCATATTGCCTATCATTGATAATTCCTGAGTCTTCCAGATATTTCATGAGCTCGATGTTGATGGCTTTTTCCATGACCTTTGAAATAATAGATAGTGTGTGTTTGTGTGTGTGTATGTGTGTGTATGTGTGGGTTTGGTGGTGTGGGTTTGGTGGTGTTGGTTTGAGGGGGTGTGGGTTTGTGGGTGTGGGTTTGGGGGTGTGGGATTAGGGGTGTGGGTTTGGGGGTGTAGATTGGGGGTGTGGGTTTATGGGTGTCAGTTTGAGGGTGTGGGTTTGGGGGTGGGTTTGGGGGTAAGGGTTTGGGTTTGTGGGTTTGGGGGTGTGGGTTTAAGGGTGTGGGATGGGAGTGTGGGTTTGGGGGTGTGGGTTTGGTGGTTTGGTTGTGGGTTATTATTTTTTATTTTAAATAAAATTTTTTTTTTTATTTTTTTTTGTGTATAAGAAGCTTTGCGTGTGTGTTTGTCTTCCTGTGTGTTTTTTGTTTTTGTGAAATTATTTATGTTTATTTCTAGATTTGGTAAACGTCATTGGCTAGAGCTCGTGTGTGTGTGTGTGTGTGTGTGTGTGTGTGTGTGTGTGTGTGTGTGTGTGTGTGTGTGTGTGTGTGTGTGTGTGTGTGTGTGTGTGTGTGTGTGTGTGTGTGTGTGTGTGTGTGTGTGTGTGTGTGTGTGTGTGTGTGTGTGTGTGTGTGTGTGTGTGTGTGTGTGTGTGTGTGTGTGTGTGTGTGTGTGTGTGTGTGTGTGTGTGTGTGTGTGTGTGTGTGTGTGTGTGTGTGTGTGTGTGTGTGTGTGTGTGTGTGTGTGTGTGTGTGTGTGTGTGTGTGTGTGTGTGTGTGTGTGTGTGTGTGTGTGTGTGTGTGTGTGTGTGTGTGTGTGTGTGTGTGTGTGTGTGTGTGTGTGTGTGTGTGTGTGTGTGTGTGTGTGTGTGTGTGTGTGTGTGTGTGTGTGTGTGTGTGTGTGTGTGTGTGTGTGTGTGTGTGTGTGTGTGTGTGTGTGTGTGTGTGTGTGTGTGTGTGTGTGTGTGTGTGTGTGTGTGTGTGTGTGTGTGTGTGTGTGTGTGTGTGTGTGTGTGTGTGTGTGTGTGTGTGTGTGTGTGTGTGTGTGTGTGTGTGTGTGTGTGTGTGTGTGTGTGTGTGTGTGTGTGTGTGTGTGTGTGTGTGTGTGTGTGTGTGTGTGTGTGTGTGTGTGTGTGTGTGTGTGTGTGTGTGTGTGTGTGTGTGTGTGTGTGTGTGTGTGTGTGTGTGTGTGTGTGTGTGTGTGTGTGTGTGTGTGTGTGTATGTGTGGGTTTGGTGGTGTGGGTTTGGTGGTGTTGGTTTGAGGGGGTGTGGGTTTGTGGGTGTGGGTTTGGGGGTGTGGGATTAGGGGTGTGGGTTTGGGGGTGTAGATTGGGGGTGTGGGTTTATGGGTGTCAGTTTGAGGGTGTGGGTTTGGGGGTGGGTTTGGGGGTAAGTGTTTGGGTTTGTGGGTTTGGGGGTGTGGGTTTAAGGGTGTCAAATGGGAGTGTGGGTTTGGGGGTGTGGGTTTGGTGGTTTGGTTGTGGGTTATTATTTTTTATTTTAAATAAAATTTTTTTTTTTATTTTTTTTTGTGTATAAGAAGCTTTGCGTGTGTGTTTGTCTTCCTGTGTGTTTTTTGTTTTTGTGAAATTATTTATGTTTATTTCTAGATTTGGTAAACGTCATTGGCTAGAGCTCGTGTGTGTGTGTGTGTGTGTGTGTGTGTGTGTGTGTGTGTGTGTGTGTGTGTGTGTGTGTGTGTGTGTGTGTGTGTGTGTGTGTGTGTGTGTGTGTGTGTGTGTGTGTGTGTGTGTGTGTGTGTGTGTGTGTGTGTGTGTGTGTGTGTGTGTGTGTGTGTGTGTGTGTGTGTGTGTGTGTGTGTGTGTGTGTGTGTGTGTGTGTGTGTGTGTGTGTGTGTGTGTGTGTGTGTGTGTGTGTGTGTGTGTGTGTGTGTGTGTGTGTGTGTGTGTGTGTGTGTGTGTGTGTAATGCCACAGCTAAAGTTTCTCCATACTTTTCAATAGATAGCTGCCATATATGTGAGACGTATGCGAGCAGGTCACCAGTTGATCTCTGATGGCGGAAGCCATATTGCCTATCATTGATAATTCCTGAGTCTTCCAGATATTTCATGAGCTCGATGTTGATGGCTTTTTCCATGACCTTTGAAATAATAGATAGTGTGTGTTTGTGTGTGTGTATGTGTGTGTATGTGTGGGTTTGGTGGTGTGGGTTTGGTGGTGTTGGTTTGAGGGGGTGTGGGTTTGTGGGTGTGGGTTTGGGGGTGTGGGATTAGGGGTGTGGGTTTGGGGGTGTAGATTGGGGGTGTGGGTTTATGGGTGTCAGTTTGAGGGTGTGGGTTTGGGGGTGGGTTTGGGGGTAAGGGTTTGGGTTTGTGGGTTTGGGGGTGTGGGTTTAAGGGTGTGGGATGGGAGTGTGGGTTTGGGGGTGTGGGTTTGGTGGTTTGGTTGTGGGTTATTATTTTTTATTTTAAATAAAATTTTTTTTTTTATTTTTTTTTGTGTATAAGAAGCTTTGCGTGTGTGTTTGTCTTCCTGTGTGTTTTTTGTTTTTGTGAAATTATTTATGTTTATTTCTAGATTTGGTAAACGTCATTGGCTAGAGCTCGTGTGTGTGTGTGTGTGTGTGTGTGTGTGTGTGTGTGTGTGTGTGTGTGTGTGTGTGTGTGTGTGTGTGTGTGTGTGTGTGTGTGTGTGTGTGTGTGTGTGTGTGTGTGTGTGTGTGTGTGTGTGTGTGTGTGTGTGTGTGTGTGTGTGTGTGTGTGTGTGTGTGTGTGTGTGTGTGTGTGTGTGTGTGTGTGTGTGTGTGTGTGTGTGTGTGTGTGTGTGTGTGTGTGTGTGTGTGTGTGTGTGTGTGTGTGTGTGTGTGTGTGTGTGTGTGTGTGTGTGTGTGTGTGTGTGTGTGTGTGTGTGTGTGTGTGTGTGTGTGTGTGTGTGTGTGTGTGTGTGTGTGTGTGTGTGTGTGTGTGTGTGTGTGTGTGTGTGTGTGTGTGTGTGTGTGTGTGTGTGTGTGTGTGTGTGTGTGTGTGTGTGTGTGTGTGTGTGTGTGTGTGTGTGTGTGTGTGTGTGTGTGTGTGTGTGTGTGTGTGTGTGTGTGTGTGTGTGTGTGTGTGTGTGTGTGTGTGTGTGTGTGTGTGTGTGTGTGTGTGTGTGTGTGTGTGTGTGTGTGTGTGTGTGTGTGTGTGTGTGTGTGTGTGTGTGTGTGTGTGTGTGTGTGTGTGTGTGTGTGTGTGTGTGTGTGTGTGTGTGTGTGTGTGTGTGTGTGTGTGTGTGTGTGTGTGTGTGTGTGTGTGTGTGTGTGTGTGTGTGTGTGTGTGTGTGTGTGTGTGTGTGTGTGTGTGTGTGTGTGTGTGTGTGTGTGTGTGTGTGTGTGTGTGTGTGTGTGTGTGTGTGTGTGTGTGTGTGTGTGTGTGTGTGTGTGTGTGTGTGTGTGTGTGTGTGTGTGTGTGTGTGTGTGTGTGTGTGTGTGTGTGTGTGTGTGTGTGTGTGTGTGTGTGTGTATGTGTGGGTTTGGTGGTGTGGGTTTGGTGGTGTTGGTTTGAGGGGGTGTGGGTTTGTGGGTGTGGGTTTGGGGGTGTGGGATTAGGGGTGTGGGTTTGGGGGTGTAGATTGGGGGTGTGGGTTTATGGGTGTCAGTTTGAGGGTGTGGGTTTGGGGGTGGGTTTGGGGGTAAGTGTTTGGGTTTGTGGGTTTGGGGGTGTGGGTTTAAGGGTGTCAAATGGGAGTGTGGGTTTGGGGGTGTGGGTTTGGTGGTTTGGTTGTGGGTTATTATTTTTTATTTTAAATGAAATTTTTTTTTTTATTTTTTTTTGTGTATAAGAAGCTTTGCGTGTGTGTTTGTCTTCCTGTGTGTTTTTTGTTTTTGTGAAATTATTTATGTTTATTTCTAGATTTGGTTAACGTCATTGGCTAGAGCTCGCGTAGACCTTTAATTTGATACCAAACTTGATATACTTTGGGCTTTAGATGGTTAAGATATTGTTTTTTGTACTAGTATTTACGTGTGTGTGTGTGTGTGTGTGTGTGTGTGTGTGTGTGTGTGTGTGTGTGTGTGTGTGTGTGTGTGTGTGTGTGTGTGTGTGTGTGTGTGTGTGTGTGTGTGTGTGTGTGTGTGTGTGTGTGTGTGTGTGTGTGTGTGTGTGTGTGTGTGTGTGTGTGTGTGTGTGTGTGTGTGTGTGTGTGTGTGTGTGTGTGTGTGTGTGTGTGTGTGTGTGTGTGTGTGTGTGTGTGTGTGTGTGTGTGTGTGTGTGTGTGTGTGTGTGTGTGTGTGTGTGTGTGTGTGTGTGTGTGTGTGTGTGTGTGTGTGTGTGTGT
>CATNNH010000059.1:0-101000 GCA_950111635.1 Agelastica alni | reverse complement strand
GAATGATGTCGAGGAGCAAATACTACGATGGAAATGGGCCGGACACATAGCAAGAATGAACGGAGACCGCTGGACAAAGAGGATACTGGAATGGAGACCGAAAGCCGACCAACGCAGCAGAGGTCGACTTTCCACCCGATGGAGCGACGATTTAAAGAGGATTGTTACAAAGTGGATTGCGACTGCCCGGGACAGGAAACGTGAAAAGACCTTAAGGAGTCAGACAGTCTTTTAGCCAATAATCATATTGGCCTCTTGTAAGGTTGAGTAGTCCGGAAGAGAAAGGATCATTTTAAACTTAATTTATTTACGAGCTTAGATTTGCACATTTAATTCTTTAAACACATTTTTAACAAATACAAAATACATCAATTACATTCAATTAAATGTTTGCGCGCATGTATCTTCCAACATCTCGACACTGTTAACTACACGGAAGAAATTTGAGTTTTTTCAGTCGCCTTGTCATTGCCATTGGGGTAGTGAAAAAATGGGTTCGGTTTTAAAAAATACTTAAGCCGGAATACCTCTTGAAAGGTTTTTCTAAATTGTCTTGACATCGTACAATATAATATGAAATTGATCCCCGAATTTGTTAGTGCCGAAAATATCCATGATGTCACCTGAAATAAAAAAAAATATCTATAATAAATTTATAAAATCATCCTGTAAATTGCTACAAAAGACGTCAGGTTAATTAACATTTTTATTAAGAGAAAGTAGACGTTTTTAAAATTTAATTAGAATTTTTTTTGGAGAGAAGCAGCATCAAATGGAAACAATAAAAACGTTCATTGATTTTTCGTTTACACATTTTCAGTGCAAAAGAAAAATGATTAAATATTTCCCAAGAATGATTGTATTTTTAAAAATACTGTTTTGTATATAGAGCTTTATATACCTTTAATTCAGCATGGGATACGAGAAGGATGATGTACGAATAATGTGGTGTTATATTACATTAACAAAAAACAAAGCTTTTAACAATTCAAAGATAAAGAAAATGTCAACTTGACGTATCGCCATCAAAACAAAACACTAAACACGGATGTCTTTATTATCGAACCTTATTGATTCGTTGCTGGAGGTGGGACGAGAACGTTACTTCATAACGTGGCATGATTCCGTAACTAGAGGTGGGAATCAAACGATAGTTCGGAACGGAACAAATACCAATGCAGTGTTCCACTTATGAAGCTCTAGGTGTCCGAGGCCACAAACTGTAAATACAATGTTTCACAATAGTGCGGTGAAGTACGTTAAAAATAAAATAGATCCCAGGTCTGCCTGTCGTAAAAGGCGACTAAAAGACTCCCAATCCAAAGTGTTATGCGACCCGTGCTGATGGATGCATGGCGGTGGGGAAGCACCGTCGCTAACGGAGCCTACAGGAAACCGGGCGAAATCCTGTAGTAGACAGCCTTCAAATTGTTTATAACAAATTATAATTGTCATTAACAATATTTTGTTTATGTCAACCGTATTCTTTCAAACTTTTTATCATTTCATAAGCGGAAGCTACTTTCAATTGTTTATAACAATTGAATTTTTTTTTTAATTATTATAATTAATTATCATATGTTAGTAACAATATTCAATTGTTATAAACAATGCTTAATTATAACTAACAATAATTTTTCACTATTATAGCGTCTTCAATGATCTTCTCCCAATACGGACACAACTTTAAAATTCTTCAATTCTTTTTTTTTTTCTAAAACTTCTAAAACTTTTTTTTTATGAAATATTGTCATTATATTTTTCATACAAATATTCCTAACAGACAATATATATGTATATATACGCTCCTTACATGTGGCAGTTGACAGTATTTCTTCTGATGCGTTTAAAACCAATGCCGGGGTCCCCCAGGGTTCCATCCTGTCCCCCACCTTATTTCTTTTACATATCAACGACCTCTTGAAAACCACCACGAACCCCATTTACAGTTTCGCAGACGATAGCACACTTGTTTCAACTTTCACATCCTATCGATCACTTTCGGTGAATGATACAAATAGATTCAGGCAGGAACAGGTTGATTCCATCAATAAAGATCTTAAAGCAATCGTCGAGTGATGAACCAACAATCTTGTTCAGTTCAACGCCCAAAAAACACAAAGTGCCACGTTTTCCAAGAAAGTGAATTCCTCAAATCATCCCATCACAATGTCCGGAAATACCCTTAAACCAAGTCCCTCCATCTCGATTTTGGGAGTCACGGTGTCCAATAATATGTCTTGGCATGACCATGTTGCTAACATCGCAAAGTCGGCAAGCCAGAGGCTAGGTTTTCAGTGGAAAGCCAGAAAGTTTTTTTACTCCTGATCAACTGTTGACGACGTACAAGGCTCAAATCCGACCTCTACTGGAGTATTGCTCGCACATTTGGGGTTCAGCACCAAGGCATTCTCTTCGTCTTCTAGATTCCATTCAGAAAAGAGCCATTCGCTTGATAAACAGCTCAACTCTCACAGATACCCTTTACCCTCTAGAACATAGAAGAAGAGTTGCAGACCAGTCATTGCTCTACAGATATTTCCATGGCAGATGCTCCAGAGAAATAAAAACTCTTGTACCACCATTGGCCACATTCGGCCGAAGAACTTGGCACGCTGATCAGTCTCACTCATTTACTCTCAAGATTGACACTACAAGGACCAATCTTCATCAAGAATCTTTTTTTTACAGGGCTACCACGGAATGGAATAAGCTTTTTCATAAAAAAAAAAACAAAAAAAATATTCAGTTTTCAAACATTAGTGCAGAATTGCCAGGATCAGAAAAAGAACGTCTTTTTGTGTTTTATTGACTACGAAAAAGCATTTGACAATGTAAAACACGATCTCCACATATCATATCTTGGGAAATTGGGACTGAATGGAAAGGATATCAGACTTATAGGTAATTTGTACTGGAACCAAAGAGCGGAAATCCGAATTCAGAATGCAGGAACAACTTGGGGATTTTGAAATAAAAAGGGCGTCCGCCAAGGATGCATATTGTCTCCGATGTTGTTTAACTTGTATGTGGAAAGAGCATTTACTGAGTTAATCTCCGACAGTTTCATAGGCATTAAAGTAAACGGAATTCTCATAAACAATATTCGATATGCGGATGATACCGTGATATTGGCGGATAGTGCAAATGATCTACAAACTCTTCTCGATAAGGTCAATGAAGAAAGTCAAAGATTGGGTTTGAACGATACTTCAAATACCACAATATCCATAAATGGAGAGAGCATTGAACAAGTCACTCAATTTAAATACTTGGGATGCATGATCAACCAAAAATAGGACCCAGATCAGGAAATAAAATGCAGAATCGAGCAAGCTCGAACAACGTTCTTAAGACTTAAACATTTTTTGACAGATAAAAACTTAAATGTCGGTCTCAGATATAGGATGGTAAAGTGCTACGTCTATTGGACACATACTACGTGGAGAACTTTATCATTTCCAACGTCTTATTCTCCAGGGTAAAATAAAAGGAGGAAAAAGAGAAGTAGGTAGAAGAAAATTATTCTGGCTACGAAACATACGACAATGGACATGAATATGGGACTTCCAGCTTTAAGAAGAAAAAGTTTTTGCACTATCCGGTTTTCTAAACGTTGGCTATCACTCTGGCAAGAGCATTTCGATCTTCTGCTAAGTGTATGAGTTCTCTTACTGAACGTATATTTGTCCATTCACAATAGTTTTTTAACCATGTCTGTTGCCTTCTTCCAGGTCCACGGCGCCCCTCTATTTTCCCCTTTATTATAATTTGGAGTAGTTGATATTTATCTCCTCTTAGTATGTGACCAAGGCATGCAATTTTGCGGCATTTTATGGTGGTCATTAATTGCCTGTCAGTTTTAGCCCTTCTAAAGACTTCCTTATTTGTTACATGGTCCGTCCAAGGTATGTGCAGCATCCTCCTGTGCAGCAACATCTCAAATGCCTCTAGTCGGTTCATTGTTTTGATCTTGAGTGTCCACGTCACCAGCCCATACAACAGTATTGACCATATATAACATTCAGTCATCCGTTGTCTTAGCTTAAGGTTCAAATCATCATTTCAAAAAAGCGGTCTCATTTTATTAAACGCTGCACGTGCCATCTCTATTCTGCTTTTTATTTCTGTATCAGGGTCCAGTTTTTCTGTTATAATTTTTCCGAGATATTTAAACTTTGTGACACGTTCTAATGGGGTACCATCGTGATTTAGATTGACGTTATTCTGTACCGTACGACTGACTACCATGAATATTGTTTTATTAGCGTTGATATTCCAGCCGTATCTTTTTCCAACTGTGATAATTCTGTCTAGCAATGTTTGCAGATTTTCTATTGTGTCTGATAGTATTACCGTGTTATCAGCATATCTGATTGTTGTTATGGGTAAGCCATTAATTTTAATTCCGCAGTGTCCCTGTTCTTCAAGAGTTTTTTTAAATATTTGGTCGGAATGGAGGTTGAAAAGCAGTGGAGAAAGTATACATCCCTGCCTTAGTCCTTTTCGTATTGCAATAACGTATGTTGTTATATTACCTACTCTTGCACTTGCTCTTTTTCCCCAATACAGATTCTTTATCAGCTGAATATCCTGTCTATCTTATCCCTTTTCTTTTAACATTACCAAAAGTTTATCATGGTGAATTCGGTCGAACGTTTTTTCATAATCCAGAAATCATATGAACACATCCCTACGTTGATCTCGGCATTTCTGTAGCATCACGTTGATTCCGAATAGTTCCCTCCTGGTATCAAACGCATTTCTGAAGCCAAACTGTGATTGATCTAGGCCTTCTTCGCATTTACTTCTAATACGGGCATGAATTATACGCAGGAATGTTTTCAGCATGTGTGGCATGAGACTTGTTATTCTATAGTCGCTACATTGTTTTGGATGAAGTTTCTTAAGTAAGGTAATAAATGTAGACTTTAGTTAATCAAGCGGGATGTCACCTGTTACGTATATCTTATTGAATCACCTTGTTATTAAATCCATATTGTCTTCATTGATTAACTTGTTTGCTTCCATCGATAATCCATCTAGCGTGCATGACTTTTGAATCCTTTTTCGTTTTCTATGTTTAACAACACCTCATCTCTCATACTGGTGAATAACTTGGTAATGGAATCTTCCCATGTAGTCCTTATATATTTTTCGTCTAGTATTAACTCGTTTCTTTGGTTTGTTAATATTATTGGGATTTGTTTTCTGTATGTTCCAGAGTCTTCTTTGATTTTTCGATGCATATTAAGATCGTCGTATGCTCTAAGTAACTTATCTATTTTCTCACAGATTTCTTTCACCCAGTCTTTTTTTGCTATTTTAATTTCTTTCCTTATTGACTTCTGTATTTCCCTATATTTATCATTGTCATTTTTCACAAGTCTACGTTGTTCCATTAAATTTAAGATTTTAGTTGTCATCCATTTTTAAATACATACAGTCGTAAAACCACAGACATCAATATTAAGCTGTGTATTTTTAAAAACCAAAAACCAATAATTTTATTTTGCATCGTTTAGGATTTTAGAAAAAAATATTAATTTTATTATCTGATTTTAATTGGCCATTGTCAAATGTACTTTCTTAACAATAATTTATTCGACAACTCACAATGGCGTTAGATCGTGGAAAAATTAGCTCATCCATTTAAGGCTCAAGGTCTTTTAATTTTTAAAATCATTTTATTTTTAAAAACCGAAACTGATAATTTAATATTGATAAGTTGATAAATTTAAAAAAAATTATATTGCCAAAAATATACAACAGCTCTACTTATAAAAAATGAATTATATCATCTTCAACTAAAAAGAAGTGACATCAAATTTTTATGGACACATTTCCATGTAGGACTTGGAGAAAACGAATTAGCCGACAAATATGCCAAAGAAGCATTGAATAATGACAGTGCAACTAACGTTAATTTAACCGTGGTTTGTGACGTAAAATCAAATATAAAATTTAAAGTAAAAAGTGCGTGGCCAAACCAATGGCAAGAAAGTAAAACAAAATTACGAGAAATAACTGCCGTGGTCAAGAAACGAAGAAAAACGAAAAACAAAACAAACTCTCTTTAAACCTGAAAGACATCTTAGGTCAGGACTGCAAGGTTGACAGCATTAAAAAATTTCTTATAGAAACAAAATTATTCCATTTGATATAAAACGAATATAGAACCATCTAACCTATATAAAATGTATCTACCGCTAATAACCTACACGGTTGATGCGAAATTTAAAAAAAAAATATAGAATATAAATTTTAACACTTTGCATTGCTTGAAGTTAGGAAAACAAAAGAGGGTCGAGAAGCAGGAAACCGTTTCGAATGTTGCTTCTCGTGTTAAATTCAGCGTTTTGATTAGTCACTGAGACCGTATAGTCGTTTGCTAAAAATTGCACGCGACGATTGGAATGTTCTCGGATAAAAACTGCACGTGTTCTTAAGATGATCGATAAATAGCACGGGACCCTTTGTTTATACGAAAGCTAATTTCCACGTAATGAATGCGTGACTTTTAGTTGATATTTGATGGCGTCAGGGCCGTATTGTGTAGTTTTTAAAATCAAGGAATTTCTCAGAGAGGAATTGAACAGTTTTTTTTTGTCAGTTTTTGGCACTGGCAGAGCCAACAGGTCAGTTATATTTTGGGTTTTTTGTCAATTTTACAGATAAAATTTTGTGTTAGATAGATATCGTTAGTATTTGCCTGATATAGCTTTTGTTTTTTTTTTATTTTTTAATGGATATTAATTTTTTTTTTATTCCTTTTTTATTTATTTATATATATATATATATATATATATATATATATATATATATATATTGTTTTTTCTTTTAATTATTTTATAATTTTTTCATTCCAGGCTTACAATAATTTGTTTTGGGGTAGCACTGCTACTTACATATTTATGTTATTAGTTTTAACATAATGATATAATATATTATAAATAGTATTGTTCTCCAATGTCAGTAGATTTTCTAAATTTATGGGCAACTTAATATTATGACATAATAAAGTTTGGTATAATTTGTCTATTTCTAGCTTTTTTAGAATACACCCCAGTAAAGTGTGTTGTAAATCGGCAATTTCATAACAAACACATTTATTATCATTTATTAGACCAAATTTGTTCTTATATACAGGATACATTGCATGATTGCTCCGCATTCGACAAATCGACCTTATAAAGGATCTGTTATGTTCTTGATGGAACCATGGTTTTTGTCGCACCCTAGACTGAATCCGTTTATAGAATTTTCCACTTTCTCCTTGTATATATTTTGTTGCCATGCTTTTTCTTTTTGCTTCTTAAAGATATTATTGTAGTCTGTAAATGGAATTTTAATATCTATATTATTACCACAACTTGCTGCTTTCTTTGCCAGTTCATCCACTATCTCATTATCTGGAATGCCAGCATGGGCTTTCACCCAAGCTATATAAATTTTTATGCCTTTGTCAATAGCTTCTTTATATAAATTCAATATGTCTAAAATAATGTGGTTTAAATTAGGTTCTATAAGTTTTTTTGTTCCAAGTTTTTCCACCGAGCTTCTGGAATCACTAAAAATAACAAATTTTTTCTCTTTTTGGTGTAAGCACATGTTAATAGCTTCTTTGATTGCCATTAGCTCTGCATTATATATTGATAGAATATTGGGTAATTTATATAGTAATGTGATATTTTTTCTAGGATAATATACTGCGTACCTTACATTATTTTCAGATTTTTATCCATCGGTATATATTTTCTCATATGAGTTCCACCTCGTGTTACATTCTTTAATATGTACTCCTTTTACACTTATTTTGTTTTCGTTATTATATTCCAAATTAATGTGCGTTTTAATCGTCATAAAGTAATTTTGGTAAGGATATGACCATATTGGTATACCATCTGATTCGAAAATATCTTTTATAGTTTCTGAGATTGTAATAAAGGTATCAACTAAAAAGAGGGTTCTTTTTCTTTGCCCAATATCTGCTAGTTAGACAAAGTACTGCCAAGTTTGATATTTTTATCCTTAGATTAGATTTTTTACTAATTTTAGCTGTCAAAAACTTTTCACTCATATATGTTCTTCGTAAGGATAACGGTGGTTCACAAGTTTCAACTTCCATAACGTCTACGGGAGTACTGGGTAAGTAACCTATACTAACTCGCAAACATTTATTTTTAACTACTTCTATTTTTTTTAGGTGAGTTTCTGCTGCTGAATGATATAAAATAGATGCATAATCGAGAATGGATCGAAAAAATAAGCATAATATTTGGATCTGCGCCCCATTCGTGATGCTTAAAAGCTCTCATTATATTTATCCCATTTTCGGATCTTTTTATTAAATAGTTTATGTGTTCTTTCCAATTTAACTTTGAGTCCAAAATTACACCTAAGAACTTTGTAGATGTTTTATTAGAGAATACGTAGTTCGCTAAATTTATCGTATTTGGGTGACTATATCGTTTTCTTGTGAATGTCACCATTACCGATTTTTCTTCAGATATTGTAAGCCCATTACTAAACATCCAATTATCGAGTTTTACTACTGTAGATGAAAGTTGTAAATGACAGTTAATTATTTCTTTGTTTCGTATAAATGACTATGTCATCCGCATATTGTAGAACAGAAGAATGTCTGGGGATGATTGTTTCCAAATCATGAGTATATATATTATACAAAATAGGGCTTAAAATGCCTCCCTGTGGTAAGCCTGTCGAGGTTTCACGGGGTTGTGTATATGTATTGTTATTTCTTATTACTAGTTTTCGATTGGAATATAAATTACATATATGATTTGATATATTTATCGGAATCCCAATTTTACACATTTTCTGGGAAAGGATATTTAAATTAACAGAGTCGTAAGCTTTTGTAATGTCTAAAAACAGAGCAGCAGTGGACTGATTATTAAAAGCTATTTGTATATTAGTTACTATATTAGATATATTTTCTAAAGTTGATTTTTTTTTTCTGAATCCAAACTAAGAATCTGGAATTAGCTTATTATGTTCCAAAAGATACTCTAACCGAGATTTAATTAACCGCTCGTAAGTCTTCAATATACAAGATGATAATGAAATAGCCCTGTAGGAAGAAGCGTGGTTTGGAGGTTTACCCTGTTTGGGTATGGGAATCACATTATAGTTTTTCCATTCTAATGGTGGATTTGTATTGTTATTCCAGATATTATTTAGAATGCTCAATAGAAAATTTCTAGCTATATCTGGAAGCTTAGATAACATCAAATAGTGAATGTTGTCGCTTCCTGGTGCTGTATTATTATTTTTCTTAAGTGCAAAATGTAATTCTTGTAGAGTAAAAGGTTTGGTGAAATATTGATCTGTTAAATCTGAAATTAAACTTCGATAATTCAGAATTAATATTTACATAATCAGGAGTCAAGTTGTTGTGAAATTGTGTTACCCATTCCTCATTATCGGGCAGCACTCGGTTACCCGTTTTTCGTTTTTTAAAGTTATTAACTTTATTCCATACTTTGCTAATGGGTATATGTCTATTTATAGACGAACAAAATTGTTTCCAGTTCTCCTTTTTTAGATATTTAAAGGTTTCTTTGGCAATCGCGTCATTTTTTTTATATTCTAGTAAGTTAATCAGATTTGGGTTATTTACATACTTAGCAAAACTACTTTTTCTGATATTTACAAGCTCTTCACATTTGTCATTCCACCATGGTACATTAAAATGAGATACTTTACTAGTCTTGAACTTGGGGATAGTCATGTCAGCTATAATGTTCAAATTTTGAACAAAATTATCATATTTCTCTATATTACGACTACTGAATTTTTCCTGAGCTTCTGTGTGGAATAAATCCCAATTAGCATTTTTTAGATTCCACTTTAAATATGATGAAATGATATGAACTCTAGGACGTATTGAAATTTTTGATATACAAGGTAAATGGTCAGAACCATAGAGGTCTTTCAAGGTGGACCAGTTCAGCAAGTGTACAATATCAGCTGAGCAAAATGTTAGGTCTATAGCTGATGGGGTTTGTTTGTAATTCCCTATAAAAGTAGGAGACCCATTATTCAAATAAATTAAGTTGTTCAATTCCACTGCATCTAATAATGTCTTACCATAGGTATCGGTATTGGGACCTCCCCAGGCTATATTATGACAATTAAAATCTCCTGTAATTATAACTGGATGACTGAGCGATTGAAAAAATTTATTCCATTCGTTTATTGAAGTTTTTGTTCTTGGTGGAATGTATAAGGATACAATAGTAATTTTTATATCATTATTACAGATTAATGAAATAGATTTATGGTTGGTGTTTGGAAGTTAAACACCATTTTGTATCTCTTTAAATATCAAATTTGTTTTAATCATTATGGCCGTACCTCCGCCTGATCGGTCAATACGATCATCTCTGACAATATTATAACCAGAAATATTAAAATATTTATTGGAATTTAATTTAGTTTCAGATAAGCAAGCAATATCTACCTGATTTTCATTAAACAAATGTAACAGATTTTCTTTATTTGAAATTGCCGATTTAATATTCCACTGACACAGAGTTATTTGTTCCATCAATTTCAGAAAAGTTAGTTAAATTATTTTTAATCAGATTTACAATTTCGGATTCTTGAATATCAAAATGATTTTTGTTTTTGAGCGTTTTTATAATTGACAAAACAATATCTAAAATAACACTAGTAAATTCTGTTAGCTCTTTAGTCACAGAGGATGAACGTTTTATATTATTACTGTATATAGGATTTAATGATATTCCTCCCTTTTTTAGAGGGAGATTTATTGGAGAAACTAGAGACTTGTGTGCAACTATTGTTGGGTCCGGAGTGGTGGGAGGTGGTCTTTTAAGTCTTTTAGCGTCAGAACTGATGTGTGATAAATGTAACGTTTTCGAATAATTCTGTTGACCTGATGTGGATGGAAGTGTAATTTGTGTGTGGTTGTCATAGTTGATGGTTTGGAAATTTAAGTTTTGATTAGTAGCTTCCGCATACGTTTTTTTAGGTACCAATTTATTGGCATCTTTGTAGGAGCAATTTGTTTGAGACATATACTTCTTTATTTGTTCCTGTCTGGTTAATTCCGGACATCCCTTAAATCATTTGTTAGATGTTCTCCACCGCATGAAAAGCAAACCTTATTTTCGTTTTCACAAGTGCTCATATCGTGATTCTGTCGACATTTCAAACATCTTTTCTCACTTCGACATTGCCGGCTCATATGACCATATCTATAGCAGTTATTGCACATTACTACTCTTTGATTATAAACTTCCACGTCATAAAGTACTTTATTGATTAGAATTTTTTTTGGTAATGTTTGGCATTTGGCAGTAGGTTTAAATTCAATTTCGTTGGAATCATTTTTTTTTATTTTACGATTCATCCTTTTTACATAGTCAATTTCAAATTTGGAGTTGAAGTCATAGGCTACAATTCTATTTTTCAAATATTCCTCGCTTAATTCAAAATCGATTTGTTTAATAACACCTATACGGAAAATTAGAAATTTTGGAATGTATGCTGTAAGATTATACTTTCCTATAGCTGTTGATTTAATTAATACATTGGCACTTAGATAGTCTTTACATAGAACCCTTATCCTAATTTTTCCGATAGACTGAATTTGTTTTATTTTTTTATCTATTTCCGAATGAGAACTGAGAATAATCTCTACTACTTTTATCGCATTTAGTTTACCCACAAAGCCCGGACTATTATTTTCGATGCAAACGTGAAAAGGTCCAAAATCGGTTGCCTGATAATAATAAATGTTTCGTTGTTTTTGTTCTAATTGTTGATTTGGAGAGCCACTTTTTTCATCATCTGGTTTCGTATCAACATTAAGACTTGTACTTACCGGATATTGTTGTTTATTTAATTGTACTTTACCCCCAGATTTATTAGCGTTTTCTACAACCTTATTAAGTGCCGTTATATTCAAAATTTAGTTAAATGTGTTATGTGACTTTCGTGATGGTAATCGATCTGGTGGATCAGGGGGATCATCCCCGCTATGCCAATCCATAGTTGTTTAACTTTGTTGTCGATTTAGTGTTCTTTATTATACACAAACTCACTCCGATTTCACAAAAAGTTAAAAATATTTGACCGGTTATTTCTCTTCGATTAATAGCTGATATCGCACCTATTCGTACGGGAGCTGGTATCGAACTGAATTGAACAGTTGGAAGTACTGATTTCCAACAAATTTTATTATCTTTAAATAACCTATTGATTTTTTACTACTTCGTAATTTATAAAATTTTGAAAATACATACAGTCGTAAAACCACAAACATTGATAATAAGCTGTGTATTTTGAAAAAACATTTCATTTTTAAAAACCAAAAAAATGATAATTTATCACATCGTTAATGATTTCAGAAAAAATACTAATTTTATTATCTATATTCTTTGATTTTTTTGTTAAATGTACTTTCTTCATAATTTACTTTCTTCATAATAATTTATCCGACAACTCGCATTGACATTGGATCGTGGGAAAATTACATCATTCATATAAGGCTCAAGGTCTTTTAATTTTAAAAATCATTTTATTTTTAAAATCCGAAACTGATAATGTTTTATCGCATCTTTGATGATTTCAGAAAAAAGTATTAATTTTATTATCTAGAACCTATTGATTTTATTTGGTTATTGTCAAATGTACTTTCTTTATAATAATTTATTCGACAACTCACAATGGCGTTAGATCGTGGGAAAATTACATCATCCATTTAAGGCTCAAGGTCTTTTAATTTTAAAACAACATTTTATTTTTTAAAACCGAAACATTACATTCATATAAGGCTTAAGGTCTCCCCGCCGGTGGCTATTCAGCAAATTTTATACACACTTCAACTTAAGTGCACAGCTGATGGCTGACAGTACCGACAAATTGATTGACGTCTATCTGACGGTCATCTCTTACCCCGCGCTTATTCGTCAAACCAAATAGCACATGCTTCTGCGACTTCCTGTTACTGTTACGTTACAAATTTCAGAAATCACCTTCACAAATTGCTAAAAAGCGAGAGGAAAGATGTTACACATCAAAATATTTTAAACTACATAATTATAGATAGTGTCCCGAATAAGCGAGCAGCATACACATCTATTTTTTTAAATGGAATACCCTTTATTTTTACCTTTTTTTTTAAACTTTATTTTGGTTGGGTTATTCAAAATAGCCAAGAAAAAGTTAACATATACTAACGAATTAAGACTTAAATCTATTCAGATAAGAGTATTCTTATACTTCATCTTGTGTACTTTTTTGATGGGCTTTTTATTGTTTTATGAACAAATCTATTAGGAATTTTAAGAAAGTCCCAAATATCTATTTTAGTGTAAATATCATAATTACGAAATATTTTTAAAATGATTTATTATTATATTTTTATCCAAAACAAACAATTTAACAATATTTTTTTGCAAAAACCAAGTAAATGACACTTCTGTTTTCCACGTTAATTATTATTCCATTAGATTAAACGGATATTCGCTGTTATCTTTAAGTTCTTCGGCATCACAAACTCTAAATCCACAGTTAAACTCGTCGATGATAGCTATATCTTTGTCGGTTAAGTTAAAGTCAAAGATGTTTATGTTTTGCTGAAGTCTCTCAGCGTTAGAGGATTTCGGAATCGGTATGGTACCTTGTTGATAGACGTAACGTAATACAACTTGAGCACTTGATTTACCGTATCTTTTTCCAATTTTTTCCAGCCTTTGGTCTTCCAAGGAAAGCATTTTGTCACCAGGTTTAGCCCATGTCCTTGCCGGAGAACCCAGAGGTGAATATGCCATGATTTCGATGTTGCGTTTCTTGCAAAATGCTATAAGCTTCTTTTGATTTAAAAATGGTGTAACTTCTATTTGGTTTATGACAGGTTTAATGGAACAATTGTTCATGATTCTTTCGACTTGTACTGAATTAAAGTTTGACAAGCCAATTGTTTTAACGAGACCGAGTCTTACGCATTCCTCCATTCCTTTCCAGGTCTTACAGAAGTCGTAATCAATATCTTTGGAATTATCAATTACTTGGTGAGGATTAAAGTTTTCGCTGTATGTAGCACACGGCCAGTGGATTAAATATAGATCGATATAGTTTAATCCGAGATTTTTTAAAGACACCTTACAAGCTGGGACAACTTTATCCTCCTCATGAAAAATATTCCAAAGTTTAGTAACTACGAACAAATCTTTTCTTGCGACAGTTCCGTCTTCAATTTTCGTCCTTAGTCCTTCGCCTACTTCTACTTCGTTGCCGTACAACCAGGCGCAGTCGAATAGTCGATAGCCGCAATCGATGGCGGTTTTTACGGCCTCTTGGACTTCTCCTGGTTTCGCTAACCACGTGCCAAGACCAAAGCTGGGAATTTTCGTCCCGTCATTTAAAATTATTGGTGGAACAGTCATTTTTAAAGTCCTGAAAATGTAAAAAAAATTAAAGTATTTTAACGGTCTTATTTTTAATAATGGTTAATGCTTGTGTCAGGATAAATAAAGCTTGCACGGACTGGTTTAACATTAAAAAACGATTGTTTAAAATATTTAAAAGAGAGTGCGTATGAATTAAAAATGAATGATTTGATCTTTAAATGCCTTCTTCACGCCGATGATCAAGTCATATTAGCGTCATCTCAAGAGAAGTTGCAAGAAGTTGAAACTGTGAAGTTCTGAGAATTGTATAGCCGGAATGACTGGATTGGATAAAGTAAAGAATAGTGAGATAAGAGAACGCTGTGGTGTAACAGAAGATGTGGTTAGAAAGATTGATAAAGGAATGCTTGGATGGTTTGGACACGTAGAAAGGATGGATAAAGGAAGATTGACGAAACTAATTTATAAAGCGAGTGTGAATGGTGAGAAGTCGGTAGAGGTCGACATCGGCGAACATCGATCTCGATCAGATCATCATTGTTTTAAAGAAAGGCCAGGTCAAGATTACCAACAACCGTCGAGCATTTATGAGAGCACTGATGAAAGTAGAGAAAGCAAAAGATGTGGGTAAGAACCGTAGCGGAAGAGGTCTCTGTCTACCCCTACGGGAAAACGGCGTGACTATGTGTATGTGTGTGTATGATATGCAAAATATTAATTGCAAAAATTTTTTTATTCTAATAATAATCAAACGAAAAAATACAGCGTACCTGGGACATGTATTACGCAACGATAAATACCATTTGCTTTAACTATTAATGGAAGGAAAAATAGAGGGAAGAAGTGGTGTAGGCAGAAAGAGGATGTGATCATTAGTTATACAAATTAGGATTGGGATGCCTTATCTTTTACTTACTTCAAGGATGAATGAAATGAATTATGGTAAACTAGGAATGTTAGCAAGTTTTGATTTTTTCTAGTTGTAAGAAAAATCTAGATAAATCTAACTGTAATCACTTAAAAACCGTTTGCAAATTATAAATGAACACAGATAAAATGAAATATAAAATTTCAGGAAAAAATAAAAATTTTATTGTCCTTTATTTGCTTTTGAACTTTTAGGATATTTTTCTGAGAATGTTTACCGAAATATTTGCCAATATGTAAGGTTTCGAAAAAAATAAGTACCTATCTAAATTATAATAAAAATTAAAATAACTATCATCCAAAAAAGTGTGTTGTATTATTTTAAATAATCTTTTCTATAAGTTAATTATTATACTTTTTTAAAAATAAATAGGATATTTTGCCAATTTACATTTTTCAGAATCGAAAGTATACTTTATACGAACTCAGTTGGACAACGCAAAAATCGGAGTACAGTCAATAATGTTACGTCATGCATTAAGCTAAACTGAACCGTTCGTAATTGATTACTCCCGGTATTGTCCACATGGACTGTCGGCGAAACTTTTGTGATTCTATGCATCTATGCCAAATTTTAGATAGATGTTAATTTTATAGTTAAAAACACGTGCAAATGCTATAAAATTACCAAATGTTTTCTTAAAGAATTACCATTAAAATATGGGAATAATTAATAATTATTTTAAAAACAAACGATTCTAGCCACTCTATTGACAGGAATTATCCGGTGTAATTAAATATAGATCGTTGCTTGTTTAAGGGAAATAAAAGAAGTATAATATTACCTTAGGATAAACACAGAGTGTAAATTTCGTTGATTAATTACACGAAGATTTAAAACAAACGTTTGAACATTTGCACTCAAACTTTGTTAACAGTTGTCTGAATACTTATAGAAAACACTCTAGAGATAAAATGTAATCTATCTTAGTGAGGGCTGGTACAACGAACAACGCCACCATGTTATTCGGAAGCCGAACTAATTTATCGATTAACGGGCGGGGCGGCAAATTTGAAATGTATATTCTATTCAGCTTTTTAATTGAACTATTTATATAGGAATACAAAGCACAAAATTGATGAAGTAGAGAATTTTCTTTTTCCATTTTAAAAAGGTTTGACGGACTACTTTACCACTGTGCTATGTATTTTTCTTCAATGTTTAGTAATTGCAGATATTTAAAAAAAAACGATAACGAATTATTCCTTTATTTTATAAAAACGGTTTTTCTTATAAATTTCCTTTGCTTGTTTATAAAAATTGAAACAATTTTTTGGCAATGGTCGACAATCCTCACCATTTATTAAATTATTCAAACCATTAAAAAAATTGAAGATTATCAAGCGAATGAAATTGCTTAAAATTGATTTCAGCGAATTTTATGAGTGTTCACATTGAATAAAATTAAAATTTACATTGTCCTTAACAGTTTTGAAAATAACTTTTAACATATTTTTAGAACTCGGTTTCCTGGCAATAATGAACCTTGAAATATTATAGCCTTAAACAATATTTTCAATAAAAAGATACTACCGATGAATCTGAAGATGACATAGACGACTCAGATTGGAAAAAGTTTACTTCTATCTACTTTTATTTTTTTATTTAATAAAAATAAGTATTCAATTATTTTTACTAATTATTACTATTACTATTATCTCAAATCAAATATCGACACTCCGACAAATCCTAGAAAAAACACTTGAATATTGAGTCGACACCCACCATATCTTTGTCGACTTTATGGCCACCTATTATACCATAAATAGAAGGACACTTTATGAAGCTATGAGAGAACTCGAAATACCAAATCATTTGGTAAATCTCACAAGAATAACGTTGGAGAAAGTGGAGTGCAGGGTACGTATCGAAGGAAACTTGTCGAAACCCTTTAAAATCTCTAATGGACTGCTTCAGGAGACGCGCTCTTCTGCACCTTGTTCAACCTAGCCCTTAAAAAAACTATAAAACTATGTCGGGGGTAACAACAACGAGGACAATATATTGATACGGTTTTTTAGTTCTTTCTTGGGTTCGGCGATTAAAACTCTCGATCCAATAACCAAACAATGTTTATTTCAATAAAATAAATTCTATTTTTATTAACCACTTGGATATTTACTTAGCTATACATCTTTTATAACTATTTACATTTAATATTTCGTAAACACTTAAGTGGATTATACAGCCATACTCGATCTCCTTCTTTGAATCACGTCGAATTTGCTCTAAAGTCATAACGAGCCTTCATTTTATTGCTTGCCAACCTTAATCTCCTCCTACCCGTTTCATGGATTTTAAACAAGCTGTCCTGTAACTCGTCTGCATAATCTTGAACTTCTTTATCTTCGGCACTTGGTGACCCGAACACCAAATCACAGGGTGAACAAAGTTCCCTTCCGAAAACTTGTCACGTGCCTATTTTTTCCTTCTACGGTTCTCAGATGGTTTCGTATTCGTTAGTTACTCGTAAGTAGAGTTGCATACCGTACTCTGTGGTAACTCAAATATATCATTCGTTGTAGATAATGTTGCATACCTTGTAGGGGTAGGATTATCGTTTGGTTTGCAATTTCTGTGTGGATGGGGGCTGGATATCCACACGGACGAGGCGATCGTGGAGCACGGACTAGAGAAGATTGTGGGTTGACGTTTATTCCGCGCCATTTTTCTTGATTTCCGGCATAGGAGCGGCAGTCGCGTGTGGAGAGTCTTCGAAGTGAGGTGTTGGTGAAAGTCGTTGGGGACGGTGCACGTGTGCAGAACCTATATGGGATTTCTTTCATATCTGGCTGTATTTGGGCCATCTTAATTGGATTTTGAATAAAAACCACTTAATTTTTAACTTGACCATTCTATCTTACCTACGTTGTTGATATTTTGGATTTCTGGTGTCAAGTTGAATATCCGCAAGCGGGATCTATTTGAGGAAAGCCATTGTTAATTAGCCGGTGCCGTCCCATAATCTAACCAGCCCCAAGAGTAGCCCCAGGAGTAGGCCCAGGAGTAGGCCACAGGAGTACATGTGAATTCGTATACCCAAAGGTTATCAGTGATTTATTTTTGAATATATAACGCAGTGACTCATTCTGACACCACGATTACGTTCTGTTTTAGTTTATTAATATAGTACATTGTTGGAAACTATTTATTGCATTAGATAATATGCCAAAACTAAACTTGGATTAAAATAACCTTCTCAATAATTCTTTATGTCCAAGTAAAAATATATTTTCTTCCTACTTATTTGTAAATATCCTACAATCTTGATATTTTAAAGGACAACCATTGTAAAAATATTTTTAAATAAACTCGATTGTTTTGGCAGTGAAAATCTTTATGTAAACGGTTAACTAGTGAATTATCAGCCTTTATGTAAATGTTTGAATTAGTGTCATTAATGAGTTAATTTATATATGTTTTACCTTTTTTTTCTTTGCCTTTATGTAAATGTTTGAATTAGTGTTATTAATGAGTTAACTTATATATGTTTTACCTTTTTTTTTCTTTGCCTTTATGTAAATGTTTGAATTAGTGTTATTAATGAGTTAATTTATATATGTCTTACTTTTTTTGTAACTTGGTAAAGTCTGTTACTCTTACTTCTGTTCTAGTTATTTTATAAAGTTGTAAATTTTAAATTTTTGGTTTGTTTTAGCAAGAAAATTTTACCATAGCTGTTAATTTTGACCATATTTGTTATGATGTTGCTATTGAGTTGTGTACCTTAATTATTTATTGTGTGAGTAAAGTATCCAACATATTTTTGCTATAATTTTATTTATTTGGTTCACCATAATCTTAGTTGTTTATCTTGTGGCTCTGCTAGTGCCTATAAGACCTAGAGGTTTCCGGCTTGTACCGTCTAAGTCGGTGGCGCGGCTCACTTTTATATTTTTTTCTTCTACCCTCTACGGCTGAGCTCGGGCATAATTTGCCAGTAGAGAAACGGCTAGCAGAGTACTCTTTAGAGAACGGAAAAGACGTGGCAGACTATGCTGGCTGGAGTGAGCTTTGTAGAATCATGAACCGATTAAACCTTTCAACCATGCCGTCTGACTGTGGATGTAGTGGGGTAATCCTGGTTTTGTTGATTCTCATCAATTCGCAAACTTTCTTGAATAAGTTCAATTCAAAATTTCTTCCTTGATCGGAATGTAGCTCCATAGGTACCCCGAATCGTGAGAACATGGTTGTCTACCAAGACTCTTGCGACTCTAGATGCTTCTTGGTTTGTATTTGTTGCCGTCATTCGTCATTGGAAATGGCTCGGCTACATCGATGGCAATTCGTTCAAAAGGGGCTCCTACATTGTACTGTTTCATCTTGCCTTTAGATCTTGTTTTAGGACCTTTGCTCGCTTCGCAAACTGGGCATCTTCTACACCAATTCTCTACATCGTCACGACACTGGACCCAATAGAACCTTTGTCTTATTTTATCCAAAGTTTTATTAACTCCTAGATGACTACCTGATATTCTTCTATGGATATCCTCCAAGACTTTATTAATCCTTGTATTGGGCACGACCAGTTGGAAAGTTGTTTTCTTGCCATCGGCCGACTCCCAAACTCGTTTCAGCAATCCATTCTCAACAGTAAGGGATGGCTTTGAATATTGGTGCCCGGTCGAAGATGTCCTTCCAAGTTGATCTTTCGGCTCCACTTTTCTTCCAACGTAGAAAGTCCGCAATGTTGGGATCATTCTCTTGGTCTTGTCTTAGATGGGCTGTTGTCCATTCATCTTTAAATGTCAGTCTTATTTGCCTTATATCGGCAATTCCTTCGTGACGTTCGACCCCCACACAGTGCTTGCAGTTATCCGCACAAGGTCTTCTGGACAAGGTATCTACGTTGTTATGTAATTGTCCTGGCCGATGTTTAATCTTAAAGTGGTACTGGTTCAACTTTTTGTTTCACCTTGCAACTTAACCTTCAGGTTTCTTTATATTCAGTAGCCACCTCAAGGCTGCATGGTCCGTCCTTATGAGAAACTTTCTTCCCTAAAGATATTTCTTCTGTTTTCAGTACTACTTGTTCGAAGAACTTTTCTTGCTGTTCTAGAAGTTTCTGGGTATCTTCTTTCCTTTGTTCTTTCTGTTGTACTAGGAGTTTCTTTTGTTCTTTAAAAATTTTCTCTAGGTCTTCTTGTCGTCGTTTTTCTTCTTCCGATTTTTCTTTTTGTCGTTTTTTTTCTTGTCGTCGTTTTTCCAACTCCTCAAATTGATTTTTTATAAATTGTATAACGTCCTACATGTCGTCGTAAGGCGTATTTCTTGTATCCACCATAAATAAATTTCACTTCTGACACCACTGATACGATTTTTTAGTTCTTTCTTGGGTTCAGCGATTAAAACTCTCGATCCAATAACCAAACAATGTTTATTTCAATACAAAAAATTCTATTTTCATTAACCACTTAGATATTCACTTAGCTATACATCTTTTACAACTATATAACTATTTACATTTAATAATTCGTAAACACATAAGCTAATACTGATTCTTGTTATGATCGTTTCCCTTTTTTTTACGATATCACAGTTCCAGATCTTTCTACCTGTTTCTCCATTATTCGACGCGGATTCAAGAGGTTGCGCGACTTTCCTAGGCACTGTCGGCGGTTACAAAGGAAAGCGGTCGAATACGGACCCTCGACGCTGTCGGTTTCTCGGTTGCAGAGGGGACCGAATTTGTAACAATATAATAAATCCATCCAAATCCTGGCCTACGCAGACGATATCGATATCACAGGCAGATCAAAGGCAGAAGCACACAGAGCACTGAAAGATTCAGCAGAGAAATTGGGCCTAGTAATTAACATTAATAAAACCAAGTACATGCTAGCAACACCGTAAATACCAAGAGAAGTAAACCCCCGCAGAAAACTAAAGATACAATTATTATTATTATTATTATTATTATTATTATTATTATTAATATTATTATTATTATTATTATTATTATTATTATTATTATTATTATTATTATTATAATTACATGATAAAGGCAGAGGATCAAGTCCTGTTTTGACCATAAGAAGTTACAGAATATAAATAAAACAATAATTGACACTAAGCATAAAAAACTAAAAATTAAAAATATAGGTGTCTATTTCATTTTTGAAACTATTAACATTTTCTAAATTAATTATTTGCTGAGGTAGACCATTTCAAATTTAAAAAATTCTGCTACGTATAATGTTTTGCCTGTAACGAGTTCTAAAAGGCTCTTTCTTTAGCTATAAGGAGTGCCCACGGAGACAGTCGTCTAAATGGAGGGAGAAAGCTGCTTGAAGGTCGCCGAAGTCAAAAGAAGAAAGGAGAGTATAAGGTCACGAAGACCCGGCATATTCAAGTATGGGTCCGACATAGCACTTGTAATGTTTGCAGTATGTTTCAAAAGAAGCTTTAGAGACAGTTTTTTGTATTAGAAACAATTTAGAGTTCGCGCGTTTACATATATAAGAAATATGATCACTCCACGTAAGTTTTGAGTTTACTAATAAACCAAGGTCGGTATGTGATAAGACCGTGCTTAATGTCTGTCCACTAATGGAATACGGATTTTGCGGGTTATTGTTTCCGATGTGAAACGCGACACACTCAATAATGTTTAGAGGCATTAACCAATTGGAACACCATTCGTGTATTTTATCGAGATCATTCTACAAACTTATATAACTGATGTTAGGATTCCCGTAAAGAATCGTGTCGTCAGCGTAAGCCGAAATTGAGCTTCACAGACAGCATCGAAGGTCACTGGAATATGCAATAAAAAGTAAAGGTCCAAGAACGAAACCTTGTGGAATACCGCTAGTTACGGGTTTTTCCTCAGAGAATTCTTGTCCAACTCTGCCTTTGAATAACCGGTTTGTTAGAAAGGCTGAAAACCATTTGTTTGGAGTACCTTTTATGCCAAGAAGATCGAGCTTTAGTAGAAGTCTACGTTTTGGCACCCTGTCAAAGGCTTTAGAAAAGACAAGGTAAATTATGTCTAAAGGATGTCTGTCATCGAGTTCTTTAAACCAATTGTTGGTACAGTGTAGTAAATTGGTTAAGGTTGATCGACCCTTTATGAAACCATATTGAAATTACATTTTACCGCAACAAAAAGTATAACCACTGATAACCACTTATAATGACATAACAGCTGAAATTAAACGTAGAGTCCTCCTTGCCAACAGATGTTACTTCGAACTTGCCCCCAGCTCAAATTCCATAACATCTCCAGAATCACAAAGTGTAAACTCTACAAAATACTGATAAGACCGGTTTCAACGTACGGCGCCGAAACATGTCAGTGACTTGGAGTGACGAGACCTTGTTGGGGTTCTTTGAGAGAAAAATACTAAAAAAAAATTACGGTCCATTAAGGAAAATGGGATATGGAAAAAATTGGTACATCTTTGAGCTTTATAGGTTGTTTCAGGGACCTGACATATATATATATATATATATATATATATATATATATATATATATACATATATATATATATATATATATATATATATATATATATATATATATATATATATATATATATATATATATATATATATATATATATAAATTCGGATTAAAACGTTCTTCGACGTCTTCCGATCTCCAGTTTCCATTGATCCCTATCGATCCATAAATCCTTTTCTAGGCCTTTCTTTCGGACTTGATTATCGATACCCTCTCTCCAGCTTTTTCTGGGTCGCCCTCTTTCTTTTTTCTTGGGGTGTTCAGTTTAAGATTTGCTTAGGTAATCTGACCTCATTCATCCTCTGAACGTGTCCATACCATTTGAGTTGTCGTGTACCAACTTGAATGTCCTCTACTATTGTTTGTTTGACCTTCATCATTTCTTGAATCCTTTTATTTCTGATTCTTTCCAACCTGACATAGTCAAGAAAATAAAGTTGAGACGGCTGCGATGGGTAGGCCATGTTATGAGGATGGGGCAGATAACTTCGCCCGAAAGGTCTTACTGGATAAGCCCGTAGGGCAACGCAGAAGGGGAAGACCTTGAATAATGCTACTAGATAACGTAGAGGCCGATTTAAGAAATGTTGGAATAAGGGCCTGGAGAAGATGGGTGCTGGACAGGGACGCCTGAAATAAAATACTTGAGGAGGCTAAGGCCCACGTAAAGCTGTAACGCCGTACTGATTATCTCAAAAAACTATTACAGTTTATAACAGGAATATACAAAAAATATGTTATACATTTAGATGTACCTAACTTTAAACTAATAACTTGTAATATCAATTTAATGAAAATTTTTTTTTCTTGTCATCATGATAATGATTAAATATTGATTATACATTAAAAGGTATATAAATTAACATATAACATATATTTCATTTTAAAATTAGATAAGTAATTGCGATTAATTTAATTTTGTGTGTATCCCCTTATCTGATGTATCAGTATCAAAATTAAATAAAGGTATTAGTACGTATTTTAATTTTTTTAATGTGTACCAACCCATATATAAATTTTTCCTACAAAGGGGGTAAGGGGTGTTAAATTATATTTTGCACACAGGTGGACGCATGACTTGATGCGCCCCTGTTTGGAGGAGCGGTAGCGTACAAGACTACTGGTGCTATGCCGTTACAAAACCGATTTACAAGAGAAAAGGTTCGCATTCGCAGCAGGACTGTAAGATGATAGAAAATGTGCAAGCAGGATTTAGAAGAGGAAGGAAATGTATGGATCAGGTCTTTTCATTACGAGTTATACTCGAAAAATTCTTGGCAAGTAGTCTACTGCACTTTTGTGGACTTGAAAATGGCCTATGACAGTAGCTGTTTAACTTTCACATAGACGACTGTTTAAAAAATTTAAAAAAGACTTTGCATGAATTAAGAATAAATAATTTGATCGTAAAGTTCTTCCTTTACGCCTATGAACAAAGGGATGAAAGTAAATGTAAGCAAAACGAAAGTAATGGTATTTGAAAGCAAAGAAAGCATGACTAACTGCGAGGTAATGATTAAAGTAAAAAGAGTGAAACAAGTGAATGAGTTTGTAAATTTGTGTTCAAAGATTACAAGAGACGGAAAGTATGAATGTGAAATAAAGTAAAGGGTGTTGGCAAGAAAACAAATAAATGGTGCACTGTATAACTTTATAAGCACCCAAAAAAGCCACGTCTGGCTGTGCATATAGGAGTCCATATCCCTACACTTATGAATAATGGTAAAAGTTATCTTTACAAATATTTAAAAATAAGATTAATGCTGCGGAGATAAGTTGGTAGACTAAGAGGTATTATTGGAGTGACTCAGTTGGATAAAGTGAAGAATAATAAGATAAAGGAACGCTGTGGTGTAAAAAAAAGGTGGCTACAAAGATAAATAAGTGAATGCTTAGATGGTAAGGACACGTATAAAGGATAAATAAAGAAAGATTGACGAAGGCGAGTGTGAATAAGCAACTCGGTAGGGGTCGACCTCGGCAAACATATCTCGATCAAAAAAACATTGTTTTGAAGAAAGGCCAGGTCAAGAGTACCAACAACTGACAAGCATGTATGAGAGCACTAATAAAAGTAGAAGCCAAAGATGTATGCAGGAAGCGTCTACCCTTACGGAAAAAACGCCTGACTATATGTGCATATACAGGGTGGCCAACTGAAAACGAAACAAAGCCATTTGCAGGAACTTCGTCAACATTTTGGAAAAACGCTTAGACCAGTCGAATTTAGTTTGAACCACCAAAAATTTATTTATTTGCTGAAAAAAATTTTTTCTTTTTTCTTTGATTTCTGAAAAAAGGGCTGTCCAAAATCGCAGCTAACACAATGTTATCATCAATTTTCGACTTAACAATCAACTAGTACAGTTGTACGTACCAAATGTGGTCAAAATATTTCGAAAATATAAATATACCAATATTCAATGCAACAGAACTTCAGGTATTAGATTTTTTAGAAACTCAACTAAATAACAGCAATAAAGTATGAAAGCTTCAACTCAGAACTTTCTTATATCTTCCGATGACTTGGGTTCACACCCGTTGATAAAAAGATATTTAAAAGGTGTGGTGAGATTACGACCGTCAAGGCCTCGCTATAACTCTATATGGGACCCACAACCAGTTTTTAAGTTCCTAAAAGAAATAACAAAAAATAATCTAAAAAATCTTAGCCACAAACTCGTAACACTTCTAGCGCTTGCTATGGAGGGATGGCTCCAAACTATATCTCTTATACGGTTATCCAACACACACAAAGAGGAATCAAGAATTATAATTAATATAACGTGAAAACATCATTTAGCCTAATACTACAACCTTGTTTACGATTGTCGTTCTTCACAAGTAATTTTAAAATTTATCCAGCCACCTTACTCCTTAAATATATTGAAACCACAAGTTCCATTCGCAACAACAAAGAGTTCTTACTAATATTTTATGTGAAACCGCACAGATAGCTAAAAAACAAACAATCAGCAGATGGGTAAGGATAACTCTGTCTGAAGCAGGCATCAACACAACCATCTACAAACCACATTATGCTCGACATTCGGCGACGTCAGCCGTACACAAGGCCGGAATACCTATAGAGACGATTTGTAAAACTGTGGAATGGTCAAAAAATACCTCCACCTTCGCCAAGTTTTATGACCGACCGTTGCAAGATGCAGATGACTTTGCCAATACTTTACTAAACATAGCCGATGGTAATACATCTACACATTGACGATTACCTTTTATATTTAAAAATTAGTATACATTTAATTTCTTCTTATATATTAAAACTTAACGCTACAATGTATCTGACCAATTTCTTTAAACATCTACCTAGTTATCGTAGATTTTTAAAATGAACGTAAGACATAATTAAACGATCAAAAAGACTCAACTAAAGTTCCATCGTAATTATGTCAATCGTTCATTCTGAAGATATACGAACCCCCAGGAAACCTCCTAATCAGATACATTGTAGTAACATCAGTCTTAAAATAAAATGACGACGGTAACGGTGCGGCCTCATGCAGCCGCTAGTCGCTCATTTTCAGCGACAAAGTAAGTCACGTGACAATATTTTAAATTTCCCGCTTGAAAAAATCTGGCGAAAAATCACTACGACAAATAGCGATTTTACGGTCGGTTGCAGAAATTAGAGTCTGTAAAAATATCATAATCAAAACTTGATTTATCGATATCTTCGAATGCGGTTTATTTCTAACCTTTTTTTCTTATAATAACTAAAAAATTGTAAATATAAAGTCGTAAAAAATAAATTAATTTTATAGTAAGTTATGTTTAAACTTTAAAACCACAAGTAAATTATAATAAAAAGTAAAATAAAGAGTCTTTCTTCATTTAAAATTTTTGAAGCTAGTGCTTACATAAAATACATAATGACCATTATATTGAAATTTTAAAAGTGGATCAATGAGTGTCAACAAGTTTAAAATGCAGAAATTTATAAAATCCGACGAAAAAAAATATTGGCCGCTCTTGTTGTGAATGAAAGTTTACTGCGTAAAAATCAAAAACATAATATCAATGAACGGTTTTGGATTTATTGATTTAGTGTTGAAATCCGATAGAATAAAGAAAGAAATAAAGGAAGAATAACAGAGCCATTTTTTCTTTATAGGTTTTTTTACGTTTTTTTGTTTATTATGCTCAAAAGATCTGATAGGTTAAAGTGCTTGAGAGGCAGTATAGCCTTTACAACCCCCCCTACAATCTACAATTTTTTTTTGTGTCAAAGTAAAACATTAGTATAAAAAACAGTGCCCTACCAAGTGGGTTATAAATGCAATATATTTAATACTTCATAATATTTTAATATTAATTAAAATCCTAGTTTATTTACGTGTGTTTAGATTAGGTACTGCTACTTTATGTCCAATTTCACAATGGAATATACAGTGAAATTACTGTTAATGGACACAACGGAAACCTTTCCTAAACGGTCAATTTTTAGGGTACCGAACATTTCATATGTGTGTGAATAGGCTAAGACACCCCTGAACAACGGACTCTACTCACATAGAGATGTTGGGCTTTTAATTACTCAAAGACCATAATCGCAGAAGTACCATCCAGCAGAACATACCGAGAACTATTTGCTTGCGGCTTATTGAAGTATGCGGAATACAAGTTGAGAACCAACCACCATAAGTTGCGCAAAATGCAACAAATATTTATGTTTGCAACATCTCAATGGAATGTGCATAGACTGCATTTGGCAAACTGAAAAATTGATAAAATTTGAACTAGTTTGTCCGGTTGCCAGTTTTTATTTAATTAATTTTTTTGTTGTTGTTATATTTTTATATTCTATGTGAAATTGTTACTGTTTGAGTTTGTTATTTTCAGCAGAGGAATATTTTTTCGGTTAAATTTGTTTTGTATTGTATAAATGGCATACGAAAAAAATATATTTTTTAAAAAATCCGTTTGTGTTTGTCATTGTACATGGAAATTATAAACAAATATTAAAACGACCATATCTAATCATTTCTTGAAATGCAAGTTTGACGTTATCAACAATTTAGAAACCACTCACGTTATCTGCGGAAGGTTAATCAGTTCCAAGTGGACTGACCGTTCGTTTAATTTTTACCGCAATATTTTTTGTTCCTTAATTTGGCATAAGTGCTGTGTGTATAAATTAAATATTGACATAACTATGTTCTGCAATTGATAATGAATAACGTATAACACATATATATATATATATATATATATATATATATATATATATATATATATATCTATATATATACGGTGTGAGAATTAAAACTGCTGTATTTACCTACATATTTTTAATATATAGGTATAAGTGGGTCGATTATATATCAGAAAACAAAATACTCCTCTGGCTATATGCCTACGACAGGCATTGAATTACATCTGATATATAACCGTGTATACTACCCCATCACAGTAAGCAAGATATACAGGTGCTTGTTAAATAACACGGCCAGAGTTTTAAAATTAAGAATTAAAGAAATTCCAGAGAATGTTGATCCCGTTGCGTGGGTTAAAAAGGCTATTAAACAAATCGTCTACACTTTTGTGAATCGTCTTTAACTAGCACAAAGTTTTCCATGTCTGCTCACCACAAGAGTTAAGACAAGAATAAACTAGACGATATTACTTTTTTAATATAAACATATTATTTTTTCTTAAACCAACATTTTTTGCACCAAGCTGTGAACTTGCAGTATTTAATTCCTTTTCGGTCACAGTTGTACTCTTCTGTCTGCTCATAGACTTCTTCTTTGTGACAAAAAAAAAACTCGGTTTGCAGTCGCTGCAGTTGCAACGTAGTCCTCAAGCACAATTTGGCATCTTCACTCTAGAACAGTTAGTCATCAAATGAACATGCATCTTGTGGCTAGCTTCTTTTTCATTCAACTATGTCCGCCCTTCTTAATTCTTTGATTATTTCTTGGAATTTAATATCTTCTTCTTTTAGATATTTTAGTCTTTCGACTAAAATATTAGGGTCTGTCCAATCACAAGGAATATTGCGTGTACGTGTCTCATCAACTATATTTTTTAGAATTTTAAAGTTATTAGATGTATACGGAAATTTAGTTGTAATGAAATTAGTACAGTTTCTGGGCAGCGTGACACTTTTACGTTTTTTACACTTAAACAGAGGTTTTATTATATTGTTGAACTTTATAGGACAGGCTTGATGTCTCAGATGTCCTCGGGTATCTCGATGTGCCCCAGATATGTCTAATATTTGTTTGTACTTTTATAAATCAAATGGTGTAAATTACTTAGGCTCTTTGCAAAATATTAATTATTGTCAACCAGGTGTATTATGGAAAGTTTTATCGTTGTAACGAAATATCTCACACTTGTGAATTTCGTTCCTTTTTGATATAACTTTTTATTTTCCTGGTATATTATGTTTTCATAATTTCATTTAAAGCTCATTAATTGGTTGATTAGTTGAATATTGACAGCTAAATATGTTCTATGAAAATAGGTATTGTAGATACTGCATGGTTTTCATTTCAGAACTAAGATTATTTTGGCCTATTTTCATATACCTCACTAATTAAATCGCATTATATTTTGTTTGCATAAATTAAGTATTTCAGCATTGTGACAAGGTATACGAAAGGTAAATTAAATTAATAAAGTTATCAGAAATATCATAGAATTTAATTTATGAGAATTCTAATATATTATGTTGCGAAATTAAATACATTTAATTAGATCTGGCAACAACCGTTCACCTACTAGCCCAGATCTGTCGATAAATAGAATTTTAATGAGAAGGGATACAAGGACAAGTACTTGTTCTCTTTCGTTGTTGATCTTTCCTGAAGAGAAGACGTCAATTTTTGATAGTGTTCCTGAGTATATAAGAAGATAAGTAACACTTCTTTTGAATAAAGATATATGACGTTGAGATATTTCGATAAAGAGATATTAAAATACAATTGTATAAAGAATTTTTGCTTTCACAGTTTCACAGTCAAGTTTTTTTAATAATTTGGAATTTTTTTTATTCTGTTCAATGTCTGAGAGGCCATGATGTTCTCAAGATAAGTTTTGAAGAAATCTTTAGAAATTCACATTATCCTAACTTATAGATGACATATTTTGAAAAATATTGAAACCAATTCAATTAATGTAATTAATGTAATTACTGTAATGGTCACAACACTGAGATGAGGAAAGCAACGGGAAACTACCTCATTAATACTATCCAGCATAACCAGAAGTATCCTATAAAACTTCTACAAAATGGTTGAGAAAATAAAGAATGGCCCCGAGTACCGGCGGCACTTAAATGTGCCAGGGGTGCTAAGAATCTCTGGCTCAACCTTGAAGAAAATAGGAACATGGAACGTACGAAGTTTATACCAACCAGGAAAAGTACATAATGTAATCAGAGAAATGCGCAGACTAAACGTAGATGTGATCGGTATAAGTGAAATGAGATGGCCCAATTCAGGACATTGTCAAGTAGACGGTTTTCATGTCTTTTACTCAGGATCCGAAGACAAGCGAAATATAAATGGTGTAGGATTTCTCATGAATGAAGAAATGGCGAGATGTGTAAAACACTTCATACCTGTATCAGAACGAGTTGCAATTATACAAATAAATGCACAACCACTACCATTAAATTTCATACAAGTATACGCGCCTACTACAGCCGCCCCATATGAAGATATTGAACAACTATACACCAATATCAACAAAGCAAGGTCTTACTGCAAAAACTCAGATATAACCATAGTAATGGGAGACTTTAACGCTAAAGTAGGTTGTGGCAAGTGTGAAGACACAGTGGGCGAATTTGGACTTGGTACAACGAATGAACGGGGCGATCGACTAGTACAATTTTGCCAAGAAGAAAACCTTACGATAATGAACACGTACTTTAAATTGCATAACCGACGATTTTATACATGGGTCTCTAATGCCAATAGTCAAATGAGAAATCAAATTGACTACATAACCATCAACAAAAGATTCCGAAATAGTATCACATCAGTCAAAACCTATCCCAGTGCTGATGTTTTTACAGACCACAACTTACTAATAGCAACATTACACCTAAGACTAAAACAATGTAAAACAAGAAAACAAAGATCCAAAATTGATGTGCTGCAATTAAGAAACAATAACCTAAAAATTGAACTGCAAAACGACCTAAATACCAAATTAAGAGAAATACAAGCCGTCAACAAATATAACGACCCCGAAACAGCATGGAACAATATCAAAACAATAATAACGAATCTCACAAACAATAAATTAAAGCCTAACAAACAGACAAAACGTAAACAATGGATGACAGACGATATCTTAACACTAATGGACTTACGTCGGAGCTACAAAAATGTGGACAAAGAAAAATATGTCTCAACACAAAAATCAATACAGTACCAAATTAGAAAAGCCAAAGAACAATGGTTAGCAAACGAATGCAGAGAAATCGAAGAATTAAATACTAAATTTGACTATTTCAACATGCACAAAAAAGTTAAACAAGCAGCAGGTCTGTATAACAATAAATTCAGTAGTTCGCTGAAGGATCAACACTGCAAAATTATGAACATTGAACAACAACTATTAGCATGGAAAATGTACGTTGAGACACTCTTCAAAGACCACAGATCCAAAAAACCAAACATCACAGTCCAAGAGATTCTAGACATTAAGAGAAGTGAAGTAGAACACGCAATTAAACAAGCAAAAAACATGAAGGCGGCAGGAACAGATGAAATTGTAACGGATGTACTTAAACTATTAACAGAAGACAAAGCTCTTGATACCCTCGTAGATCTCTTCAATGTTATCTACAAAACTGGCACCATACCGTCTGATTGGTTAAAATCCACATTCATCACAATAGCTAAAACACCTAAAGCAAAAACCTGCAATGATCATAGAATAATCAGCTTAATGAGTCATGTATTGAAAATATTTCTAAAAGTCATCCACAAAAGAATCTACTCAAAATGTGAAGAAAGAATAGGCGACACACAGTTTTGCTTCAGAAACGGTTATGGTACTAGAGAAGCACTATTTAGTATACAAGTACTTACACAACGATGCCGAGATATGAATGTGGAAGTCTTCGCGTGTTTCATCGACTACGAAAAGGCCTTTGACAAAGTACAACACGATAAATTAATCCAGATACTCACAAATATAGGAATTGACAGCAGTGATATTCGTATAATTGTTAACCTATATTGGAACCAATCTGCTGAAATACGCGTTAATAATCACACAACAGAAAACATAAATATTATCAGAGGCGTAAGGCAAGGATGTGTACTTTCACCACTACTCTTCAATTTATACTCAGAACAAATTATTAATGAGGCTATTGGAGACACTCTCACTGGTGTAATAGTGAATGGTACTCCCATCAACAACATCAGATACGCGGATGATACAGTACTAATATCCACAAACATCAACGACTTACAAGACATGCTAAACACAGTAGTCACCCACAGTTCATCAATGGGACTCACGCTCAACACAAAGAAAACTAAATGGCTAGTTTTCAGTAAGAACCCAAACAACACCCAACAAAATTTACGAATTGGCAATGACATTATAGAGAGAGTGAAGCACTAAAAATATCTAGGATGTTACCTAAACGAGTCAAATGATAATGGCCAAGAGATCCGCTGCAGAATAGAACAATCCAGATCAGCATTCATCAAAATGAGAAAAGTACTGACAAGTCGAGACCTCCCAATTACACTACGAATAAGAATACTCCGCTGCTATATATTCAGTATACTCTTATATGGAATGGAAGCATGGACACTTACCAACAGTATGTGCAAACGACTTGAAGCTTTCGAAATGTGGACATATAGAAGAATGTTGAAGATCTCATGGACTGAACTCAAAACCAATCGGGAAGTGCTACAACAACTAGGCAAAGAAACCGAAATAATAACAACAATAAAGAAACGGAAGCTAGAGTATTTCGGACATGTGCTACGAAACGAAAAATATTCACTTCTCCAAAACATTATACAAGGCAAAATTGAGGGCCGCCGCAGCCAAGGTAGCAGAAAAACATCATGGCTCAAAAACTTAAGACAATGGTATGGCCTCAGCACCAGAACACTTTTCCGTACGGCAGTAGATAAAATTAGGCTACAAATACTGGTTACCAACGTACTAGGAGTACATGGAACTTAAAGAAGAAGAATTAATCTTCAGTTGGATATCGATATTTTTAGGTGTAAATAAATTTTTGAGATTGTTAAGAAATCAGAAGATTAGTGAAGTTCAATTTATAAAGGATTGTTAGTCCGAGAAAGGTGATTCCCAGCCAAATGCTAGGAAAGATTGTACTCTGCAGTAAATGACGAATATTGATATTGTAGACGTCAAGTCAAATTTTATGTAAGTCGTTCACTTGCTAAAGAAGTAATTTCTTTGTCAAACAGACTGGTAAAACAGTATTAATTTATTATGTTTAATTTTGTAACTTTAATGTAATAATAATTTTTTTTTTTTTTAAAATATCTAACTCATTTGTAACTTTTCTATTTTTTTTTTGACAAACCAACTTCTTTAATTTAATTAGAATAATAAAAGGTTTTTGTATTTTACGCTGTATAAAATACATGGCGCCCAAAATATGTCACTATAGCGTCATAGTCTAGATTTACATTTCCAAGCACCCATCGCCCGTTGGATAGCTGTGGGCCGTAAGCTTGATCAAAATCAATATGTTCTCCTATATTAGCAGTTATGGGGGCACTTTTGATATCTGTTGTTTGTGATGTAGACACTAGTGATGAATTTTGTTTTACGACTCTTAACGAACTTGCTATTTGTTTAAGAGGTTCCGTCACAGGTTTAAAAACCCTTTCGAAATGCTCTTTTCGATCACGCTCAGCTCTTTTAAGCAAATTGTATTATTTACGAACAGGTCTTGCGTGCTCTAACACGCGTTTTTTACGCGATGCCATGCTATTAAATGAAAAAAATAGCGTACACACTCCTATTTATAACCTCGGTACCTGACATATCTGCTGTACGTCTAAGACACATTTGCCACCCATCTGGCACACACCTGACAGCACGCTGGCTGTACGATGACTGCACGCTGGCTATATGCTGACATATACCTGACTATGTGCTGACTATACGCTGACTGCACGCTGACTATACTTTGACTATACGCTGACATATACCTGACTATGCGCTGTCTATACGCTGACATACACCTAAGATACACTGACCATGTGCTGACCTACACCTAATGTACTTCTGACGCTGTTCGAATATATTCCTGAGATACGCCACTTATTCTTTAATTCTATGATTTATGGCGTTGCATAATATGCTAATAAGTTAACGTTTTTTTCGTGTACCAAAAATATAGTATGGTATCGTGTTATGATTTTTTATGTAGACTTTTTTATGTATTCAGAGAAAGAGATTATAAAATATTGACCCCATCCAAAGTCAAACGTTGCGCCCCCCAATCCGTAGACCTAAGAATTTGGACTAAAATAGGCAACATTGTCTCGTCGAGAGCGCCAAAGATGCTGTCGGAAAGTTCGCGGCGTTCGTGCCACGTATTCAAGCTTCCTGATCTTTCTCGAACTGTCTGAACGCGACTATAAATACAGAAGCGCACATACGGTATTCTCAGTCTCTCAGTGAAGGTGTTTTAACACTAAGCAAGCATTATTGTGAAGTGTGAGTGTATAAGTAGATGTAGTATGGATAAATTTTTAAAACGAAAACTTGAGGATGACGGGGCTTGTACATCGACAGGTTCAGGTGGAAATCGTCCGAAATCTAAAACAAGAAAATATGACCCATCATACCTAAATTTGGGCTTTACTAGCCTTGAAGTAGGTGGCGAAGAAAAACCACAATGCGTTATCTGTTTAAAAGTATTGGCTGCAGATAGCATGAAACCAAATAAATTACAGAGACATCTAGAAACGCTGCACAGAGAATATGTCAATAAACCGCGAGATTTTTTTGTGGAGAAACTCAGATTGTTTAAAAAACAAAAATCCAGCTTCCATAGAGTACTGGCAGTAAATGAGAAGGCTCTCTTGGCATCATATAAAGTGGCATACAAAGTAGCTAAATGCAAAAAACCGCACACTATTGCAGAGCAACTTATTTTACCCGCTTGCAAAGACATTGTAGAAATAATGTTTGGTGAAAATTTTACTTCACAACTTAACAATATTCCTCTTTTAAATGATACAATCTGTCGACGAATTAACGATATATCAGTTGATATGCAGCAGCAGCTTGAATCTGAGCTTACTGGAAATTTGTTTGCTATACAACTTGACGAAGCAACTGACTCTAGTAATGATTCCCATTTGATTTGCTACATTAGATTCTGTCAATGTTCTAAAATATGTGAAGATTTATTGTTTTGTAAACAGATTGAAGGAAGAACTACAGCCACCGAGTTGTTCAAGATTACAAATGATTCTATTACTAAAATGAATTTGCAATGGAAAAATTGTGTTGCGATTTGCACCGATGGAGCTCAAGCCATGTCTGGTAAATACAACAGTTTACAAGCGCTAGTAAAAAAGGAATCCTCAGAAATTATCTGGACGCACTGCATGATACATCGGGAAGCGTTAGCATCAAAATCGCTAAGCTCTGGACTAAACATGATTTTGACAGTAGTTATTGAAGTTGTTAACTTTATAAAAACCAGACCACTAAAAACAAGGATGTTCTCTGTTCTGTGTGAAGATATGGGAGCTGAGCATCAATCTTTGTTGTTTTATTCCTCATCCAGATGGTTGTCACGCGGTAAGACGGTTAAGCGTGTCTGAATTAAGAAGGGAAATAGCGATATTTTTAAGCGAGGAAGGTCACAAGCATTCAACAGATTTTTTCGACAAATTATTTTTACTGAAGCTTTCTTATTTAGTAGATATTTTTGAAAAACTTAATACACTTAATCTTCAGCTGCAAGGAAAAGACGTAAAAATATTTGATTTAAGTCAAAAGATTGATGCTTTTTGTAAGAAATTGCAGTTATGACATAACAAATTGAAAGAAAACAGTTTGGAAATGTTTCCCACATTTTGCGATTTTGTGCAAGATTCCCCATTGGAAGATATTCATAAAGCTGTGATGCTAAAAACCATAGGAAGCCATTTAGAAAACTTAACTGAGAATTTCAAGCGATACTTCTTTGCAGAGAAAGATATCAAGTTGTCAGACTGGAGCTGGGTTTTAAATCCATTCGAAAATAGACCTGTCGGACTATCACTGCAAGAAGAAGAACAACTGATAGATATTTCAACAAATCCCTTACAAAAATCAAACTTTGTTAACAAATCTTTAACAAACTTCTGGACTGAACTTCCGAACGACTACTCCGTTATAAAAGCCAAAGTGCTTAGAATTCTGTTGCCTTTTCCAACGTCCTACCTTTGTGAAACTGGATTTTCTGCACTTGCTGTCGTGAAATCTAAATACAGAAATAAACTTCAAGTAGAAAATGAACTCAGAGTGGCCATCTCTAACATAGAACCAAATTTAGAGAATTTGTGCGCCTTAAAACAAGCTCATGTTAGCCATTAGTCCTTAGAATGTTTCTTTGTCATCATTAAGTAAGTAAAATTTCAATAAAGATTTTTTAAAAATCTATCTGTAGCATTTTATCATTACCATTTTATTTTTAATCTGTACTGCGCCCCCTCCCCAATCAAGTAAACGCGCCCCCCTTAGGGGGCGCGCCCCACAGTTTGAGAAACGCTGGCCTAATGAGCCATTTCCTTAAACTCTTTCATCGAGTTCTACATACGAGACTGTATAGGAGGTGTGAGGAAGTAAGTGGTGCTAGTCAATTTGGATTAAAGAGCGGTTTTGGAACAAGAGAAGCCATATGCAACCGTGCGGTGCGTGATAAAAATCAAGCACATCGACTCTGGTGCAAAGTCCCGACAATTGCCAACCGAGAAACCTTTGTCCACGCGAGGAACGCCTGCAAAAGAACGGTCGATCTTGCCAAAGAATCCTACGACACGAGCATATGCAACAAGCTTGTCAATGCCTCTCCTGGATCAAAGACCTTCTGGTCTTTGGCTAAAGCCATAAATAAGAATTTCACAACTTCTTCTTTACCACCACTCGAGAGGACCGACGGCACGACAGCCGTATCTTCCAAAGAAAAAGCGGAACTGCTGGCCGAAATGTTCAGCTCTAACTCAACACTCGATACCAATGGAAAACAACCCCCAACGAGACCTAGAATAAACGCATCAATGCCTGAGGTCACTATCCGCCATCGTACTATCAGGAAAATCCTACGAAATCTTGACTCTAATAAGGCAGTAGGACCAGATGAAATTTCGACAATTGTCCTGAAGACCTGTGCTCAAGAGCTCACCCCAGTTCTCTGTAGACTCTTCAAGTTATCATACAGCAAAGGGGTATTTCCGTCCATGTGGAAAAACGCTAAAGTCCAACCGATTCCGAAAAAAGGAAAGAAGACTATTCCTGCAAATTATCGCCCTATTGCATTGCTCTCAGTCATATCCAAAGTTATGGAAAAATCGATTAACACAGAACTTATCAAATATCTGGAGAAATTTGAGATAATCCATAACAGACAATATGGATTTCGACAACTTCGGTCTACTGGAGATTTGCTGGCTTATGTCGCTCAGCTCTGGACAAACACTATTGAAAAGTTTGGTGAATCCCGTGCAATAGCCTTGGATATATCTAAAGCCTTTGACCGCGTTTGGCACCAGGCATTGTTAAGTAAATTATCTGCCTACGGTCTCCCAACCAAACTGCGCCAATGGCTCTTGAGCTTCATGCAAGATCGCTCCTTACATGTGGCAGTTCATTTCTTCTGATGCGTTTAAAACTAATGCCAGGGTTTCCCAGAGTTCCATCCTGTCCCCCACCTTATTTCTTTTACACATTAACGACCTCTTGAAAACCACCACGAACCCCATTTACAGTTTCACAAACGATAGCACGCTTGTCTCAACTTTCACATCCTATCGATCACTTTCGGTGAATGATACAAATAGCCTCGGGCAGGAACAGGTTGATTTCATCCATAGAGATCTTAAAGCAATCGTCGAGTGGGGAACCAACAATCTTGTTCAGTTCAACGCCCAAAAAACACAAAGTACCACGTTTTCCAAGAAAGTGAATTCCCCAAATCATCCCATCACAATGTCCGGAAATACCCTTGAACCAAGTCCCTCCATCTCGATTTTGGGAGTCACGGTGTCCAATAATATGTCTTGGCATGACCATGTCGCTAACATCGCAAAGTCGGCAAGCCAAAGGATAGGTTTTCTGTGGAAAGCCAGAAAGTGTTTTACTCCTGATCAACTGTTGACGACGTACAAGGCTCAAATCCGACCTCTACTGGAGTATTGCTCGCACATTTGGGGTTCAGCACCAAGGCATTCTCTTCGTCTTCTAGATTCCATTCAGAAAAGAGCCATTCGCTTGATAAACAGCTCAACTCTCACAGATACCCTTTACCCTCTAGAACATAGAAGAAGAGTTGCAGACCAGTCATTGCTCTACAGATATTTCCATGGCAGATGCTCCAGAGAAATAAAAACTCTTGTACCACCATTGGCCACATTCGGCCGAAGAACTTGGCACGCTGATCAGTCTCACTCATTTACTCTCAAGATTGACACTACAAGGACCAATCTTCATTAAGAATCTTTTTTTTACAGGGCTGCTACGGAATGGAATAAGCTTCCAAAATCAGTTTTTCCAGAGAACTATGACCTGCAACTTTTTAAAAAGCGTGTCCACAATCATCTCCTTTCTATAATCCCTTCCCCTTCTAATCGTCGCAGTGCGGGCCGTCCGCGGCCCACACGATAGGTCTACCCTTTTGGCGACTATTTTCATAAAAAAAAAAAATATTCAGTTTTCAAACATTAGTGCAGAATTGCCAGGATCAGAAAAAGAACGTCTTTTTGTGTTTTATTGACTACGAAAAAGCATTTGACAATGTAAAACACGATCTCCCCATATCATATCTTGGGAAATTGGGACTGAATGGAAAGGATATTAGACTTATAGGTAATTTGTACTGGAACCAAAGAGCGGAAATCCGAATTCAGAATGCAGGAACAACTTGGGGATTTTGAAATAAAAAAGGGCGTCCGCCAAGGATGCATCTTGTCTCCGATGTTGTTTAACTTGTATGTGGAAAGAGCATTTACTGAGTTAATCTCCGACAGTTTCATATGCATTAAAGTAAACGGAATTCCCCTAAACAATATTCGATATGCGGATGATACCGTGATATTGGCGGATAGTGCAAATGATCTACAAATTCTACTCGATAAGGTCAATGAAGAAAGTCAAAGATTGGGTCTGAACGATACTTCAAATACCACAATATCCATAAATGGAGAGAGCATTGAACAAGTCACTCAATTTAAATGCTTGGGATGCATGATCAACCAAAAATAGGACCCAGATCAGGAAATAAAATGCAGAATCGAGCAAGCTCGAACAACGTTCTTAAGACTTAAACATTTTTTGACAGATAAAACTTAAATGTCGGTCTCAGATATAGGATGGTAAAGTGCTACGTCTATTCCGTTCTCTTGTACGGAGTCAAGGCATGGACGCTGATAACAGCAATTATTAACAAACTTGAGGCCTTCGAGATGTGGACCCTGCGACAAATGCTGAGAGTATCATGGGTTGACCACGTGACGAACGAGGACATACTGAGAAGAGCTAGTTTAGTAGATCGTGAACTTTTCGGAAACATCAAAAGAAGAAAAACTGGCTATTTTGGACACATACTACGTGGAGAACTTTATCATTTCCAACGTCTTATTCTCCAGGGTAAAATAAAAGGAGGAAAAAGAGAAGTAGGTAGAAGAAAATTATTCTGGCTACGAAACATACGACAATGGACATGAATATGGGACTTCCAGCTTTAAGAAGAAAAAGTTTTTGCACTATCCGGTTTTCTAAACGTTGGCTATCACTCTGGCAAGAGCATTTCGTTTTTCTGCTAAGTGTATGAGTTCTCCTACTGAACGTATATTTGTCCATTCACAAATGTTTTTTAACCATGTCTGTTGACTTCTTCCAGGTCCACGGCGCCCCTCTATTTTCCCCTTTATTATAATTTGGAGTAGTTGATATTTATCTCCTCTTAGTATGTGACCAAGGTATGCAATTTTGCGGCATTTTATGGTGGTCATTAATTGCCTGTCAGTTTTAGCCCTTCTGAGGACTTCCTTATTTGTTACATGGTCCGTCCAAGGTATGTGCAGCATCCTCCTGTGCAGTCACATCTCAAATGCCTCTAGTCGGTTCATTGTTTTGATCTTGAGTGTCCACGTCACCAGCCCATTCAACAGTATTGACCATATATAACATTCAGTCATCCGTTGTCTTAGCTTAAGGTTCAAATCATCATTTCAAAAAAGCGGTCTTATTTTATTAAACGCTGCACGTGCCATCTCTATTCTGCTTTTTATTTCTGTATCAGGGTCCAGTTTTTCTGTTATAATTTTTCCGAGATATTTAAACTTTGTGACACGTTCTAATGGGGTACCATCGTGATTTAGATTGACGTTATTCTGTACCGTACGACTGACTACCATGAATATTTATATACCTTTTAATGTATAATCTATATTTAATCATTATCATGATGACAAGAAAAAAAAATATTTACATTAAATTGATATTACAAGTTATTAGTTTAAAGTTAGGTACATCTAAATGTATAACATATTTTTTGTATATTCCTGTTATAAACTGTAATACTTTTTGAGATAATCAGTACGGCGTTACAGCTTTACGTGGGCCTTAGCCTCCTCAAGAATTTTATTTCAGTCGTCCCTGTCCAGCGCCCATCTTCTCCAGGCCCTTATTCCAACATTTCTTAAATCGGCCTCTACGTTATCTAGTAGCATTATTCAAGGTCTTCCCCTTCTGCGTTGCCCTACGGGCTTATCCAGTAAGACCTTTCGGGCGAAGTTATCTGCCCCATCCTCATAACATGGCCTACCCATCGCAGCCGTCCCAACTTTATTTTCTTGACTATGTCAGGTTGGAAAATATCAGAAATAAAAGGATTCAAGAAATTATGAAGGTCAAACAAACAATAGTAGAGGACATTTAAGTTGCACAACTCAAATGGTATGGACACGTTCAGAGAATGAATGAGGTCAGATTACCTAAGCAAATCTTAAACTGAATACCCCAAGAAAAAAGAAAAAGAGGGCGACCCAGAAAAAGCTGGAGAGAGGGTATCGATAATCAAGTCCGAAAGAAAGGCCTAGAAAAGGATTTATGGATGGATAGGGATGGATATATATATATATATATATATATATATATATATATATATATATATGTCAGGTCCCTGAAACAACCTATACAGCTCAAAGATGTACCATTTTTTTCCATATCCCATTTTCCTTAATGGACCGTAATTTTTTTTTAGTATTTTTCTCTCAAAAAATCCCAACAAGGTCTCGTCACTCCAAGTGACTGACATGTTTCGGCGCCGTACATTGAAACCGGTCTTATCAGTATTTTGTAGAGTTTACACTTTGTGATTCTGGAGATGTTATGGAATTTGAGCTGGGGGCAAGTTCGAAGTAATATCTGTTGGCAAGGAGGACTCTACGTTTAATTTCAGCTGTTATGTCATTATAAGTGGTTATCAGGGAGCCAAGGTACACGAACTCGTTAACCAATTCTATATCATCGCTATATACTTTTTGTTGCGGTAAAATGTAATTTCAACATGGTTTCATAAAGGGTCGATCAACCTTAACCAATTTACTACACTGTACCAACAATTGGTCCAAAGAACTCGATGACAGACATCCTTTAGACATAATTTACCTTGTCTTTTCTTAAGCCTTTGACAGGGTGCCAAAACGTAGACTTCTACTAAAGCTCGATCTTCTTGGCATAAAAAGTACTCCAAACAAATGGTTTTCAGCCTTTCTAACAAACCGGTTATTCAAAGGCAGAGTTGGACAAGAATTCTCTGAGGAAAAACCCGTAACTAGCGGTATTCCACAAGGTTTCGTTCTTGGACCCTTACTTTTTATTGCATATTCCAGTGACCTTCGATGCTGTCTGTGAAGCTCAATTTCGGCTTACGCTGACGACATGATTCTTTACGGGAATCCTAACATCAGTTATATAAGTTTGTAGAATGATCTCGATAAAATACACGAATGGTGTTCCAATTGGTTAATGCCTCTGAACATTATTAAGTGTGTCGCGTTTCACATCGGAAACAATAACCCGCAAAATCCGTATTCCATTAGTGGACAGACATTAAGCACGGTCTTATCACATACCGACCTTGGTTTATTAGTAAACTCAAAACTTACGTGGAGTGATCATATTTCTTATATATGTAAACGCGCGAACTCTAAATTGTTTCTAATACAAAAAACCGTCTCTAAAGCTTCTTTTGAAACATACTGCAAACATTACAAGTGCTATGTCGGACACATACTTGAATATGCCGGGTCTTCGTGGCATCCAGATTTAGTTCGAGATCGTAAAATGCTGGAAAAAGTACAAAGACGCGCAACCAGATTGTCTTTTGGCCGTGTTAGACCTACGTACGAAGAGAGATTATCCATGGCAAACCTTACAACATTCGAAGAAAGACGTCTTTGAGGTGACCTTATACTCTTCTTTCGAATTTTGACTTCGGCGACCTTCAAGCAGCTTTCTCCCTCCATTTAGACGACTGTCTCCGTGGGCACTCCTTATAGCTAAAGAAAGAGCCTTTTAGAACTCGTTACAGGCAAAACATTATACGTAGCAGAATTTTTTAAATTTGAAATGGTCTACCTCAGCAAATAATTAATTCAGAAAATGTTAATAGTTTCAAAAATGAAATAGACACCTATATTTTTAATTTTTAGTTTTTTATGCTTAGTGTCAATTATTGTTTTATTTATATTCTGTAACTTCTTATGGGCAAAACAGGACTTGATACTCTGCCTTTATCATGTAATTATAATAATAATAATAATAATATCTTTAGTTTTCTGCCGGGGTTTACTTCTCTTGGTATTTACGGTGTTGCTAGCATGTACTTGGTTTTATTAATGTTAATTACTAGGCCCAATTTCTCTGCTGAATCTTTCAGTGCTCTGTGTGCTTCTGCCTTTGATCTGCCTGTGATATCGATATCGTCTGCGTAGGCCAGGATTTGGATGGATTTATTATATTGTTACAAATTCGGTCCCCTCTGCAACCGAGAAACCGATAGCGTCGAGGGTCCGTATTCGACTGCTTTCCTTTGTAACCGCCGACAGTGCCTAGGAAAGTCGTGCAACCTCTTGAATCCGCGTCGAATACTGGAGAAACAGGTAGAAAGATCTGGAACTGTGATATCGTAAAAAAAAGGGAAACGATCATAACAAGAATCAGTATTAGCTTATGTGTTTACGAATTATTAAATGTAAATAGTTATATAGTTGTAAAAGATGTATAGCTAAGTGAATATCTAAGTGGTTAATGAAAATAGAATTTTTTGTATTGAAATAAACATTGTTTGGTTATTGGATCGAGAGTTTTAATCGCTGAACCCAAGAAAGAACTAAAAAATCGTATCAGTGGTGCCAGAAGTGAAATTTATTTATGGTGGATACAAGAAATACGCCTTACGACGACATGAAGGACGTTATACAATTTATAAAAAATCAATTTGAGGAGTTGGAAAAACGACGACAAGAAAAAAAACGACAAGAAGAAAAATCGGAAGAAGAAAAACGACGACAAGAAGACCTAGAGAAAATTTTTAAAGAACAAAAGAAACTCCTAGTACAACAGGAAGAACAAAGGAAAGAAGATACCCAGAAACTTCTAGAACAGCAAGAAAAGTTCTTCGAACAAGTAGTACTGAAAACAGAAGACCAAATTGTTGAATTAAAAGAAGATGTCAAGAAGATCGACGGAGAGTTAAGAAAGGAAGTAAACACAGTACGAGATAAGGTAAAAGACATCAAACAAGAGATCGACGTTGTTCTTCAGATGGAGGTAAAGGACATTAAGCATAAGATCGACGTTTCTAAAAGGACGTACAAAGCCAGATTGCCTCACTTTAAATTCAAGACCGTCGTGCGGGGGTTGCCAAATTTCAGTGAAACCACTAAATTTTGATGGACAATCATCCTGGTCTATTTATCGCAGACAGTTCGAAGCTGCAGCCTCGTCAAATGGGTGGAACGATGAAGAGAAGACTACTGCACTCATAGTGGCCCTAAGAGGACAAGCTTTGGGAATGCTGCAGACAATCCATGCCGACCAACAAAACAAATATGGAGACCTAGTAGCTGCACTTGAGTTAAGGTATGGCGATCAACACCGGGAACAGCTATGGCGGGTGTAGATAAAAATACGGGTGCAGAAACCTGGCGAAAGTCTACAAGAGTTCGAGGCGGATGTAAGAAGGTTGATCCAGTTAGCGTACCCACAGGCACCGGAAGGCTTCAGAGAGCAACTGGCCGTCCAGCTATTCATCGATGGACTTAGGGATCCAGAGATCCAGAGGACTCTACAATTGACGAACTTCAATAGAAGTGTTGAAGCTTTGGTACGATTATTGGAAGTGAAGGCAGCCTTTAGTACCTCGAGACCGAAAATACGAGCAGTGTCAATCTAAGAACCATATCATTAAAGCGACGCAGCCAACGGGCCTTTCGGAAAAATTTTAGAAGAAATCATGTCCATAATAAATGGTGTGAGCAATCAACGGAAACGAATCTGCTACCGATGTAGAAAACCAAGTCATTTCATTGGGGATTGCAGAGTGAGAATATCACCACAATCAAGCTCACCTGCGAGAATACTAGCACGATCAAACCCATCTGCAAGAACGCAACCTCGTTCCTACTAACCTATGAGGACCAGGGTCATTAAGGTTAACAGAATAAAAAAAACCATGGATAGTCTTACCATTAAAGGAAAACTAAACCGAGAAGAAATTGTATGCACCATAGACACCGGTGCGTAAGTTTCTCTGGTACGCAGCGACATTCTTCGGCCAGAATGTGTAAAACCTGCCTTCTCCAACCTTGTTCTTCGAACAGTTACTGAAGATAATGCACCAATAAGAGGAATTGCCGAAGTCACACTCACTCTTGAAAGGCTTTTCATCGTGGATACAGTATATGTCGCAGATATAGAAGACCAAGTCATTCTCGGAATGGACTTGATCAGCGAGTATGGGTTCTCATTTGACGGTGAACAAAGAACCATGAGATTTGAAGGAGAAGAATTCATTTTGACGACCCCAGCTAAAAGAATGGAACCTGTTAAGCTGCGAATGGCGAAGTCTGTAAGAATTCCAGGACTTTCCGAAAAGATAGTCTGTGCCACATTGAAAAGTGACCCTAGGTGCAGCGTTGAAGTAGTTCAGCTATGCAGAGGATCCCCAAACCATTTACTGATTGCACGAGCCTTAGTTAGGACAGAACAAACTATTCCTGTAAGAGTTGCTAACGTATGCCCCGAGGGAATAACGCTTAAAGAAGGTGACATCATTGGAGCCTGTGAACATGCGACTTCGATATCAAAATGCGACGAGGAAAATCATCAGGATCGAAGGAAAGACTCCGACATCTTATTGGGAAGTCTGAAATCATCCTTAGGACATCTATCGTTGGATAAATATAACGTTGCCAGGAAATTCATCAGATCCAAAAGTGACATCTTTGATTAACAACAGCAGGACGAACCAACTTGGTCCAGCACAGGATTGATACTGGTCAAGCTTATCCTATTCGACAACCACCAAGACGACTACCATTTGCGAAACAGCAAGAGGTTGAAAAGCTGGTTAACAAGATGATGAAAGATGGAGTGATTGAAGAATCAGCAAGTCCTAGGTCTGCGCCGGTTGTGTTGGTTTCTAAAAAGGATGGACTACAGAAAATTAAATGATGTCACGAAAAAGGACAGCTACCCATTACCCAGGATTGACGACACTTTGACAACATTGGCAGGTTCACGTTGGTTCTCAACACTGGATTTAAAGAGCGGGTATTAGCAAGTGGGCATAAATAAAGATGATAAGGAGAAGACTGCTTTTTCAACTGGAAATGGACTCTACCAGTTTAATGTGATGTCTTTTAGACTATGTAACGCCCCAGCAACATTCAAAAGGCTAATGGAACTAACACTACATGAGCTTACGTGAAAAACTTGCCTGGTATATCTCGACGACGTTTTGGTTTTGGGAAAAACTTTTGAGTAACATCTAGAAAATTTGCGAGAAATATTTCGAAGGTTCAGGAATGCCAACCTTAAGCTGAATCTTAGGAAATGTTCCTTGTTCCAAAAAGAATTGGATTTTCTGGGCCACACGGTATAACCAGCAGGAATCTAAACGAACGAGAAGATCAAAGCGATTCGAGACTGGCCAAGACTACAAGATAAACATAAAGTGAGGAGCTTCTTGGGCCTGTGTACCTACTATCTTCGTTTTGTGGAAGGATTTGCTGATATTGCTGCACCCCTGCACAAGTTGACAAAAGAGCGAGTCAACTTCATCTGGTCTAACGATTGTGAAAGAGCATTCAAGAAACTGAAAGCTGCTCTATGTTCCAATCCAATGTTGGGCTTTTCTACAACAAAGAGGCCTATTTATACTAGACACTGATGCAAGTAATAAATGTCTTGGAGCCGTACTATCATAAGTGCAGGATGGTCAAAAGAAGGTGATAGAGTACTACAGCAATATAATGAGCAAACCGGAAAGGAACTACTGCGTCACCAGGAAAGAACTGCTAGCGATCATCAAGCAGTAAACCACTTCCACAAATATCTTTAGGGAAGAAAGTTTCTCATAAGGACGGACCATGCAGCCTTGAGGTGGCTACTGAATATAAAGAAACCTGAAGGTTAAGTTGCAAGGTGAAACAAAAAGTTGAACCAGTACCACTTTAAGATTAAACATCGGCCAGGACAATTACATAACAACGTAGATACCTTGTCCAGAAGACCTTGTGCGGATAACTGCAAGCACTGTGTGGGGGTCGAACGTCACGAAGGAATTGCCGATATAAGGCAAATAAGACTGACATTTAAAGATGAATGGACAACAGCCCATCTAAGACAAGACCAAGAGAATGATCCCAACATTGCGGACTTTCTACGTTGGAAGAAAAGTGGAGCCGAAAGATCAACTTGGAAGGACATCTTCGACCGGGCACCAATATTCAAAGCCATGTGGGCACAATGGGATTCCCTTACTGTTGAGAATGGATTGCTAAAACGAGTTTGGGAGTCGGCCGATGGCAAGAAAACAACTTTCCAACTGGTCGTGCCCAAGACAATTAAAGTCTTGGAGGATATCCATAGAAGAATATCAGGTGGTCATCTAGGAGTTAATAAGACTTTGGATAAAATAAGACAAAGGTTCTATTGGGTCCAGTGTCGTGACGATGTAGAGAATTGGTGTAGAAGATGCCCAGTTTACGATGCGAGCAAAGGTCCTACAACAAGATCTTAGGGCAAGATGAAACAGTACAATGTAGGAGCCCCTTTTGAACGAATTGCCATCGATGTAGCCGAGCCATTTCCAATGACGAATGACGGCAACAAATACAAACCAAGAAGCATCTAGAGTCGCAAGAGTCTTGGTAGACAACATGTTCTCACGATTCGGGGTACCTATGGAGCTAAATTCCGATCAAGGAAGAAATTTTGAATTGAACTTATTCAAGAAAGTTTGCGAATTGATGAGAATCAACAAAACCAGGATTACCCCACTACATCCACAGTCAGACGGCATGGTTGAAAGGTTTAATCGGTTCATGATTCTACAAAGCTCACTCCAGCCAGCATAGTCTGCCACGTCTTTTCCGTTCTCTAAAGAGTACTCTGCTAGCGGTTTCTCTACTGGCAAATTATGCCCGAGCTCAGCCGTAGAGGGTAGAAAAAAATATATAAAACTGAGCCGCGCCACCGACTTAGACGGTACAAGCCGGAAACCCCTAGGTCTTATAGGCACTAGCAGAGCCACAAGATAAACAACTAAGATTATGGTGAACCAAATAAATAAAATTATAGCAAAAATATGTTGGATACTTTACTCACACAATAAATAATTAAGGTACACAACTCAATAGCAACATCATAACAAATATGGTCAAAATTAACAGCTATGGTAAAATTTTCTTGCTAAAACAAACCAAAAATTTAAAATTTACAACTTTATAAAATAACCAGGACAGAAGTAAGAGTAACAGACTTTACCAAGTTACAAAAAAAGTAAGACATATATAAATTAACTTATTAATAACACTAATTCAAACATTTACATAAAGGCAAAGAAAAAAAGGTAAAACATATATAAATTAACTCATTAATAACACTAATTCAAACATTTACATAAAGGCTGATAATTCACTAGTTAACCGTTTACATAAAGGTTTTCACTGCCAAAACAATCGAGTTTATTTAAAAATATTTTTACAATGGTTGTCCTTTAAAATATCAAGATTGTAGGATATTTAAATGAGACACAGCGTTATATATTCAAAAATAAATCACTGATAACCTTTCGGTATACGAATTCACATGTACTCCTGTGGCCTACTCCTGGGGCTACTCTTGGGGCTGGTTAGATTATGGGGTGGCACCGGCTAATTAACTTGACACCAGAAATCCAAAATATCAACAACGTAGGTAAGATAGAATGGTCAAGTTAAAAATTAAGTGGTTTTTATTCAAAATCCAATTAAGATGGCCCAAATACAGCCAGATATGAAAGAAATCCCATATAGGTTCTGCACACGTGCACCGTCCCCAACGACTTTCACCAACACCTCACTTCGAAGACTCTCCACACGCGACTGCCGCTCCTATGCCGGAAATCAAGAAAAATGGCGCGGAATAAACGTCAATCCACAATCTTCTCAAGTCCGTGCTCCACGATCGCCTCGTCCGTGTGGATATCCAGCCCCCATCCACACAGAAATTGCAAACCAAACGATAATCCTACCCCTACAAGGTATGCAACATTATCTACAACGAATGATATATTTGAGTTACCACAGAGTACTGTATGCAACCCTACTTACGAGTAACTAACGAATACGAAACCATCTGAGAACCGTAGGAAGAAAAAATAGGCACGTGACAAGTCTTCGGAAGGGAACTTTGTTCACCCTGTGATTTGGTGTTCGGGTCACCAAGTGCCGAAGATAAAGAAGTTCAAGATTATGCAGACGAGTTACAGGACAGCTTGTTCAAAATCCATGAAACGGGTAGGAGGAGATTAAGGTTGGCAAGCAATAAAATGAAGGCTCGCAAATTCGATGTGATTCAAAGAAGGAGATCGAGTATGGCTGTATAATTCACTTAAGTGTTTACGAAACATTAAATGTAAATAGTTATATAGTTGTAAAATATGTATAGCTAAGTAAATATCCAAGTGGTTAATAAAAATAGAATTTATTGTATTGAAATAAACATTGTTTGGTTATTAAATGGAGAGTTTTAATCGCCGAACCCAAGAAAGAACTAAAAAATCGTATCAATATATTGTCCTCGTTGTTGTTACCCCCGACAGTTTTATAGTTTTTTTAAGGGCTAGGTTGAACAAGGTGCAGAAGAGCGCGTCTCCCTGAAGCGGTCCATTAGAGATTTTAAAGGGTTTCGACAAGTTTCCTTCGATACGTACCCTGCACTCCACTTTCTCCAACGTTATTCTTGTGAGATTTACTAAATAATTTGGTATTTCGAGTTCTCTCATAGCTTCATAAAGTGTCCTTCTATTTATGGTATAATAGGTGGCCATAAAGTCGACAAAGATATGGTGGGTGTCGACTCAATATTCAAGTGTTTTTTCTAGGATTTGTCGGAGTGTCGATATTTGATTTGAGATAATAGTAATAGTAATAATTAGTAAAAATAATTGAATACTTATTTTTATTAAATAAAAAAATAAAAGCAGATAAAAGTAAACTTTTTCCAATCTGAGTCGTCTATGTCATCTTCAGATTCATCGGTAGTATCTTTTTATTGAAAATATTGTTTAAGGCTATAATATTTCAAGGTTCATTATTGCCAGGAAACCGAGTTCTAAAAATATGTTAAAAGTTATTTTCAAAACTGTTAAGGACAATGTAAATTTTAATTTTATTCAATGTGAACACTCATAAAATTCACTGAAATAAATTTTAAGCAATTTCATTCGCTTGATAATCTTCAATTTTTTTAATGGTTTGAATAATTTAATAAATGGTGAGGATTGTCGACCATTGCCAAAAAATTGTTTCAATTTTTATAAACAAGCAAAGGAAATTTATAAGAAAAACCGTTTTTATAAAATAAAGGAATAATTCGTTATAGTTTTTTTTTTAAATATCTGCAATTACTAAACATTGAAGAAAATATATTTTGGAAAAATACATAGCACAGTGGTGAAGTAGTCCGTCAAACCTTTTTAAAATGGAAAAAGAAAATTCTCTACTTCATAAATTTTGTGCTTTGTATTCCTATATAAATAGTTCAATTAAAAACCTGAATAGAATATACATTTCAAATTTGCCGCCCCGCCCGTTAATCGATAAATTAGTTCGGCTTCCGAATAACATGGTGGCGTTGTTCGTTGTACCAGCCCTCACTAAGATAGATTACATTTTATCTCTAGAGTGTTTTCTATAAGTATTCAGACAACTGTTAACAAAGTTTGAGTGCAAATGTTCAAACGTTTGTTTTAAATCTTCGTGTAATTAATCAACGAAATTTACACTCTGTGTTTATCCTAAGGTAATATTATACTTCTTCTATTTCCCTTAAACAAGCAACGATCTATATTTAATCACACCGGATAATTCCTGTCAATAGAGTGGCTAGAATCGTTTGTTTTTAAAAGAATTATTAATTATTCTCATATTTTAATTCTTTAATTCTTTAAGAAAACATTTGGTAATTTTATAGCATTTGCACGTGTTTTTAACTATAAAATTAACATCTATCTAAAATTTGGCATAGATGCATAGAATCACAAAAGTTTCGCCGACAGTCCATGTGGACAATACCGGGAGTAATCAATTACGAACGGTTCAGTTTAGCTTAATGCATGACGTGGCATTATTGACTGGACCCCGATTTTTGCGTTGTCCAACTGAGTTCGTATAAAGTATACTTTCGATTCTGAAAAATGTAAATTGGCAAAATATCCTGTTTATTTTTAAAAAAATATAATAATTAACTTATAGAAAAGATTATTTAAAATAATACAACACTTTTTTGGATGATAGTTATTTTAATTTTTATTATAATTTAGATAGGTACTTACTTTTTTCGAAACCTTACATATTGGCAAATATTTCGGTAAACATTCTCAGAAATATATCCTAAAAGTTCAAAAGCAAATAAAGGACAATAAAATTTTTATTTTTTCCTGAAATTTTATATTTCATTTTATCTGTGTTCATTTATAATTTGCAAACGGTTTTTAAGTGATTACAGTTAGATTTATCTAGATTTTTCTTACAACTAGAAAAAATCTAAACTTGCTAACATTCCTAGTTTACCATAATTCATTTCATTCATCCTTGAAGTAAGTAAAAGATAAGGCATCCCAATCCTAATTTCTATAACTAATGATCACATCCTCTTTCTGCCTACACCACTTCTTCCCTCTATTTTTCCTTCCATTAATAGTTAAAGCAAATGGTATTTATCGTTGCGTAATACATGTCCCAGGTACGCTGTATTTTTTCGTTTGATTATTATTAGAATAAAGAAATTTTTGCAATTAATATTTTGCATATCATACACACACATACACATAGTCACGCCGTTTTCCCGTAGGGGTAGACAGAGACCTCTTCCGCTACGGTTCTTACCCACATCTTTTGCTTTCTCTACTTTCATCAGTGCTCTCATAAATGCTCGACGGTTGTTGGTAATCTTGACCTGGCCTTTCTTTAAAACAATGTTGATCTGATCGAGATCGATGTTCGCCGATGTCGACCTCTACCGACTTCTCACCATTCACACTCGCTTTATAAATTAGTTTCGTCAATCTACCTTTATCCATCCTTTCTACGTGTCCAAACTATCTAAGCATTCCTTTATCTATCTTTCTAACCACATCTTCTGTCACACCACAGCGTTCTCTTATCTCACTATTCTTTACCTTATCCAACCGAGTCACTCCGGCTATACAATTCTCAGAACTTCACAGTTTTTTATGCTTTCTTCTCTTTTAAAACCATTACTTTCGTTTTGCTTACATTTATTTTTATCCCTTTAATTTTCAGGGCATCATGCATAACATTAACCATCGCTTGCAACTTCTCTTGAGATGACGCTAATATGACTTGATCATCGGCGTGAAGAAAGCATTTAAGCATTTATTAAAAATAAGACCGTTAAAATACTTTAATTTTTTTTACATTTTCAGGACTTTAAGAATGACTGTTCCACCAATAATTTTAAATGACGGGACGAAAATTCCCAGCTTTGGTCTTGGCACGTGGTTAGCGAAACCAGGAGAAGTCCAAGAGGCCGTAAAAACCGCCATCGATTGCGGCTATCGACTATTCGACTGCGCCTGGTTGTACGGCAACGAAGTAGAAGTAGGCGAAGGACTAAGGACGAAAATTGAAGACGGAACTGTCGCAAGAAAAGATTTGTTCGTAGTTACTAAACTTTGAAATATTTTTCATGAGGAGGATAAAGTTGTCCCAGCTTGTAAGATGTCTTTAAAAAATCTCGGATTAAACTATATCGATCTATATTTAATCCACTGGCCGTGTGCTACATACAGCGAAAACTTTAATCCTCACCAAGTAATTGATAATTCCAAAGATATTGATTACGACTTCTGTAAGACCTGGAAAGGAATGGAGGAATGCGTAAGACTTGGTCTCGTTAAAACAATTGGCTTGTCAAACTTTAATTCAGTACAAGTCGAAAGAATCATGAACAATTGTTCCATTAAACCTGTCATAAACCAAATAGAAGTTACACCATTTTTAAATCAAAAGAAGCTTATAGCATTTTGCAAGAAACGCAACATCGAAATCATGGCATATTCACCTCTGGGTTCTCCGGCAAGGACATGGGCTAAACCTGGTGACAAAATGCTTTCCTTGGAAGACCAAAGGCTGGAAAAAATTGGAAAAAGATACGGTAAATCAAGTGCTCAAGTTGTATTACGTTACGTCTATCAACAAGGTACCATACCGATTCCGAAATCCTCTAACGCTGAGAGACTTCAGCAAAACATAAACATCTTTGACTTTAACTTAACCGACAAAGATATAGCTATCATCGACGAGTTTAACTGTGGATTTAGAGTTTGTGATGCCGAAGAACTTAAAGATAACAGCGAATATCCGTTTAATCTAGTGGAATAATAATTAACGTGGAAAACAGAAGTGTCATTTACTTGGTTTTTGCAAACAAAATATTGTTAAATTGTTTTTTTGGATAAAAATATAATAATAAATCATTTTAAAAATATTTCGTAATTATGATATTTACACTAAAATAGATATTTGGGACTTTCTTAAAATTCCTAATAGATTTGTTCATAAAACAATAAAAAGCCCATCAAAAAAGTACACAAGATGAAGTATAAGAATACTCTTATCTGAATAGATTTAAGTCTTAATTCGTTGGTATATGTTAACTTTTTCTTGGCTATTTTGAATAACCCAACCAAAATAAAGTTTAAAAAAAAAGGTAAAAATAAAGGGTGTTCCATTTAAAAAAATAGATGTGTATGCTGCTCGCTTATTCGGAACACTATCTATAATTATATAGTTTAAAATATTTTGATGTGTAACATCTTTCCTCTCGCTTTTTAGCAATTTGTAAAGGTGCTTTCTGAAATGTGTAACGTAACAGTAACAGGAAGTCGCAGAAGCATGTGCTATTTGGTTTGACGAATAAGCGCGGGGTTAGAGTTGACCGTCAGATAGACGTCAATTAATTTGTCGGTACTGTCAGCCATCAGCTGTGCACTTAAGTTGAAGTGTGTATAAAATTTGCTGAATAGACATTGGGACATTCCAGCGAGACTGACCTTGGACCTTACCTTATCAGCTCCCGCAGCCACCGGCGGGGAGACCTTCAGCCTTATAAGAATGTAATGTTTCGGTTTTAAAAAATAAAATGTTGTTTTAAAATTAAAAGACCTTGAGCCTTAAATGGATGATGTAATTTTCCCACGATCTAACGCCATTGTGAGTTGTCGAATAAATTATTATAAAGAAAGTACATTTGACAATAACCAAATAAAATCAATAGGTTATAGATAATAAAATTAATACTTTTTTCTGAAATCATCAAAGATGCGATAAAACATTATCAGTTTCGGATTTTAAAAATAAAATGATTTACAAAATTAAAAGACCTTGAGCCTTATATGAATGATGTAATTTTCCCACGATCCAATGTCAATGCGAGTTGTCGGATAAATTATTATGAAGAAAGTACATTTAACAAAAAAATCAAAGAATATAGATAATAAAATTAGTATTTTTTCTGAAATCATTAACCATGTGATATGAAATTATCATTTTTTTGATTTTTAAAAATGAAATGTTTTTTCAAAATATACAGCTTATTATCAATGTTTGTGGTTTTACGACTGTATGTATTTTCAAAATTTTATAAATTATAATTAAAATTTGTTGGAAATCAGTACTTCCAACTGTTCAATTCCTCTTTGAGAAATTCCTTGATTTTTAAAACTACTCAATACGGCCCTGACGCCATCAAATATCAACTAAAAGTCACGCATTTAATACGTGGAAATTAGCTTTCGTATAAACAAAGGGTCCCGTGCTATTTATAGATCATCTTAAGAACACGTGCAGTTTTTATCCGAGAACATTCCAATCGTCGCGTGCAATTTTTAGCAAACGACTATACGGTCTCAGTGACTAATCAAAACGCTGAATTTAACACGAGAAGCAACATTCGAAACGGTTTCCGGCTTCTCGACCCTCTTTTGTTTTCTTAACTTCAAGCAATACAAAGTATTAAAATTTATATTCTATATATTTTTTTAAATTTCGCATCAACCGTGTAGGTTATTAGCGGTAGATACATTTTATATAGGTTAGATGGTTCTATATTCGTTTTATATCAAATGGAATAATTTTGTTTCTAGGTCACAACTGCAAAGTTGACGGATTGGTTTTACCGATTTTGTAATTAGATACTCATAAGTCAGTTTTGTGTGTCAGATTCTGAGTCTTGATATCAGTACTTGATCATTTCGTTTTTCTTCGTTTCTTGACCACGGCAGTTATTTCTCGTAATTTTGTTTTACTTTCTTGCCATTTGTTTTGCCACGCACTTTTAAATTTTATATTTGATTTTACGTCACAAACCACGGTTAAATTAACGTTAGTTGCACTGTCATTATTCAATGCTTCTTTGGCATATTTGTCGGCTAATTCGTTTTCTCCAAGTCCTACATGGAAATGTGTCCATAAAAATTTGATGTCACTTCTTTTTAGTTGAAGATGATATAATTCATTTTTTATGAGTAGAGCTATTGGGTGTCGGGTTTATAATTTTTTAATTTCTATAAGTAAGCTTAGAGAGTCAGTTATAATAAGTGCTTTAGGGAATTTTGTAGTGTTAATAAAAGTTAGAGCTTTAAGTATAGCATACCATTCTCCTGTGAAAATACTTGATATTTCTGGAAGCTTATTTTGTTGAGTTGCTGCTGGTGTAACCACCGCAGCTCCAGTAATGTATGATGTTTTGGAGGCATCTGTGTATACTTTATGATAGTTGGTATATTTGGCTATTGTAGATAAAATTATTTGTTTTAATATAGATGTTGGGGTTTCAGTCTTACTGTAAGATTTTTGGTCGGTGTTGACAGTGTCACGTGCCTATTTTTTCCTTCCACAGTTCTATAGTTTCGTATTCCTTGTTGCATACAGTACTCTGCTGTAACTCAAATATATCATTCGTTGTAGATAATGTTGCATAACTTGTAGGGGTAGGATTGTGGGTTGACGTTTATTCCGCGCCATTTTTCTTGATTTCCGATATAGGAGCGTCAGTCGTGTGTTGAGCTTTTTCGAGGGAAGGTGTTGGCGAAAGTTGTTGGGGAGGGTGTGTTATTAGCACGTGTGCAGAACCTCTATGGGATTTCTTTCATATCTGGCTGTATTTGGGCCATCTTAATTGGATTTTGAAGAAAAACCACTTAATTTTTAACTTGATCATTCTATCTTACCTACGTTGTTGATATTTTGGATTTCTGGTGTCAAGTTAAAATAGCCGTTGTCGGGATTTATTTGAGGGAAGCCATTGTTAATCAGCCGGTGCCGCCCCATAATCTAACCAGCCCCAGGAGTAGGCCACAGTAGTACATGTGAATTCGCATACCCAAAGGTCATCAGTGATTTATTTTTAAATATATAACGCCGTGTCTCATTCGACACCACGAGTAAGTTTTGCTTTAGTTTATAAATATAGTACCTTGTGAATTCGTATACCCAAAGGTTATAAGTAATTTATTTTTAAATATATAACGCAGTGACTCATTCTGACGTTCTGTTTTAGTGTATTAATATAGTACATTCTTGGAAACTATTTATTGCATTAGATAATACGCCAAAACTAAACTTGGATTAAAATAACCTTCTCAATAATTCTTTATGTCCGAGTAAAATATATTTTCTTCCTACTTATTTGTAAATATCCTACAATCTTGATATTTTCAAGGACAACCATTGTAAAAATATTTTTAAGTAAACTCGATTGTTTTGGCAGTGAAATCTTTATGTAAACGGTTAACTAGTAAATAATCAGCCTTCATGTAAATGTTTGAATTAGTGTTATTAATGAGTTAACTTATATATGTTTAACCTTTTTTCTTTGCCTTTATGTAAGCGTTTGAATTAGTGTTATTAATGAGTTGATTTATATGTCTTACTTTTTTTTCTGTAACTTGGTAAAGTCTGTTACTCTTACTTCTGTTCTGGTTATTTTATAAAGTTGTAAATTTTACATTTTTGGTTTGTTTTAGCAAGAAAATTTCACCATAGCTGTTAATTTTGACTATATTTGTTATGATGTTGCTATTGAACTGTGTACCTTAATTATCTATTGTGTGAGTAAAGTATCCAACATATTTTTGCTATAATTTTATTTATTTGGTTCACCATAATCATAGTTGTTTATCTTGTGGCTCTGCTAGTGCCTATAAGATCTAGGGGTTTCCGGCTTATACCGTCTAAGTCGGTGGCGCAGCTCACTTTTATATTTTTTTCTTCTACCCTCTACGGCTGAGCTCGGGCATAATTTGCCAGTAGAGAAACCGCTAGCAGAGTACTCTTTGGAGAACGAAAAAGACGTGGCAACAGAAGGCCGATTTATGAGCCAAGGCTAAGAGGTTTTTATATAGGGACCGAAAACGGGCTGAAATTGAATCTGGGGATTTTTTAACTCCTGTTCTACTTGGCAATAAAAAGACGGATTACTTCGTTTTCTTTTTTGTAAAATTTGATTTAAATATTTGGAACGGTTATTATTGTGAACGTAATTTTATTGTTTAGGCAGTAAGGATGTAGTGTAGAAAGTGTTAAGTATTGTCTTCTTCTGGCCAACGATGGTTCTCCTACTTCTTCGTATAAACTTTCAACTGGTGCTGTTCTATAGGATTCTATTATGATCCTCAGAGCTTTATTATGGACAGAGCCAAGAGTTTTTAGGATATGTGTTTTAGCGGAGCCATATGCAACTGCACCATAATAAGTTTAGATCGTATCAGATGTTCGTATAGTAAATGTAAGGTTCTTTGATCTGATCCCCATTTTCTATTTGTTAGAATCTTAAAAAGATTAATACCATTTTGACATAATAAAATAAGTTTTTTTATATGTATGTTCCAGTTCAATTTTTTTTTTATGTTCTGGTTCCCACGAAAAGGGATATCCTGTAATGTTCAGAGAACATCGTGGGAACCAAGGGAAAGAAGGTAGAAGTTGGTGTTCTTCTTAAATTTCTGGAGGTTGTATGCCTCGGGGAACACCTCCCTAGGCAATGAGTTCCAAAGCCTCGCAATTCGTTGGATGAATGAGTCTTTGGAAAGTGATGTTCTGCAGGTCTCCAAAGTGACCACGAAGGGGTGTGAAGACTGAAATTGACGGGTTAATCTTGAAGAGACTGCCAAAGGAGGAACGATTGTTGATATTTTAGAAGAGCATCACCCATTAAAATATCTATAAAATAGAGACAAATCGCCAACTTTTCTACGGTGTTCCAGACAAGTGAGCGAGTTTATAAGCGAGGCATCACCTACGAGACGAATTGCCCTTTTTTGGACAGAATCCAGTAGCTTCAGGATATGTTAAGGTGCTGCACTCCAAATATGGGAACAGTACTCCAGTACAGGTCGGATCTGTGCCTTATAGATCATAAGCAGCTGACTGGAGGTGAAATAGCTCTTGGCACGAAACAAAAAACCAAGTTTTTGGGATGCACTTTTGGCAATGGACCTCACGTGATTTTCTCAGGAAAGGTTATTGCTGATAGTAATACCAAGCATCGATATGGATGACTTCAGTGGTATGGTTACTCCTGACAAAGTTATGTTAGGCACAGTGAGATCGGCTTTTCTAGAGAAAAGACATGCTTGTGTTTTGTTTGCATTGAATTCTACCAAGTAATTGGATCCCCATTGAAGAATTGTTGCCAAGTCCATATTTATATTGTTAACATTTCTTCCTCGTTCATTTCTGGTTTCACGGGCTGATATAGGGGCCCTGGAAAAAAAAGCGGTATGGAGGGTACTATCATCGGCAAAGCTGTGTACGGGACATGAAGTTACTTTCAATAGGTCGTTGATGTGAAGTAAAAATAGTGTTGGTGCTAGAATGGATCCTTGCGGAACACCAGCATTTATGAGTAGAGTGTCAGATGAAACTCCATCGACCACTACATGGAGAGACCTGTTTGAGAGAAAACTAGCAAGCAGAGAACACAGCTGAGGGGGCAAGCCATAAGATGGAAGCTTGGCGAGGAGTCCCTGGTGCCAAACTCGATCGAACGCCTTGGAGATATCTAATGCCACAGCTAAAGTTTCTCCATACTTTTCAATAGATAGCTGCCATATATGTGAGACGTATGCGAGCAGGTCACCAGTTGATCTCTGATGGCGGAAGCCATATTGCCTATCATTGATAATTCCTGAGTCTTCCAGATATTTCATGAGCTCGATGTTGATGGCTTTTTCCATGACCTATGAAATAATAGATAGCAGTGCGATAGGTCTGTAGTTGCTAGGTAGGGTCTTTTTGCCTTTTTTAGGGACTGGCTGTACTCTTGCAATTTTCAAATTGGACGAAAATACTCCCAAATTGTAAGAGTGGTTGAACAACTTGCAAAGAACAGGTGTTAGTTCGGGGGCACATTTCTTGAGAACAATCGGCGGGATTCCGTCAGATCCACAGGCTTTGTTGGTGTTGAGACCCAGCAAAATCTTTCTGATAGTACGTTGGCGAAAGGTGATCTCGGGCATGTGACTGTCAATAGTTGTAATGTTCGGGGGTTGTTTTCTCGAAGAATCCAGAGTGGAATTTCCAGCAAATAGGTGCGCAAAGATATTGGCTTTTTCCTGGGCAGTCGTTGCTAGTGTTCCATCTTCATTGGTTAGGGGAGGAAAAGAGCTGGAAGTGAAGTTTCTTCCCACAGCTTTGGCGAAAGACCAAAATGAACGGGATCCGTTAGGACATTCAACAAGTTTTGATCTTATTTTGGCATTATGAGCATCTTTTGAACATTCTATTGTCTCTTTGCATATGCTTCTAGCCTCAACATATGCTGCTCTGGTCTCAGGTCCCGGATTTTTTTGCCATCGATGGTATGTTGCCTGTTTGGAAGCCACAGCTCTAGAGCAGTTCTGGTCTAGAACCAGGTCTTATCGGATGATGTTCTTCTTTCGGTATTCGGTATGTAAGTTTGCATCCCAACATGATGATTTCAGAAATTGTCTCAGCACATCGTGTTGGATCTACTGAGGAGAAACAAACTCTCTTCCATGGAAATGCTGAGAAAAACATACGAAGACCCTTCCAGTCGGACGAATTGTAATGCCACATGAGACGGGGTGGTATTGTGCTGCTCGATGGTAAATGGAAAGAGCATGTTGTGGAGATAAGGGTGTGATCAGAGTTTCCAAGTGGGGCACAAACTTCTATTCTATACGGGTCAGGATTGGTGGTGAGGAAAAGATCTAGTGTATTGGCAGCCTGGTTGTTGACATCAGGGATGCGGGTTGGTAGCTCGACCAGTTGTTCTAGACCATGAGTGATGGCGAAGGCCTCAGCTTGACGACCTGCATCATCAGTTTTGTTAGAGAATTTGAGCCAGGCAGCGTTATGTACATTAAAGTCCCCCATGATTATGGTTTCAGCTGTTGGATGGTTCTCCTGAATGTAGTCCAAATTAAGTGATAAAAACTCAAAGAGGTTGTTATATGAAGGTTCATTAGGTGATAGGTAAAGGCAGCAGAGGAACTTAGTCACTTTGGTATCAGATAGCTTAAACCACATCACATCAAAGTCTTTCGGTTCCAAACTCTCTTCACGCTGGCATGAAAGGTTAGCACTAGCGTAAAGGCAGACTCCACCTTTGAACCTGAGTCGAGAATGGAGTTCGTAACCAGGACAAAGCATATGGACCTTGTTGGTGGACGAGTTTACTTGTGTTTCTGTTAGAGCCAGAATATCCGGTTTTTTCGTCTGTAGGTGATGGTGGACGTCATTGATGTTCTTGTTGAGTCCACGGATATTGCAAAAATTAATCTTTAATGTTGAGTCCCCTCGAGTACCTCTCGCCCGGAAATCCGAATGGAGAGGTATTTTGCTTCCGGAGTGTTTTACTCTTGATCTTAGAGATAGGAAAACAAATCTCAAAGTTTATGTTTGTTTGCAGCAAGCACTTTGTGAAAGATGATTTTTTCAGTGGTAAGTTTAATATTGTTGTCCAATGATCTATCATTTTATTTGTTATTATTCATAGTGACTTTAACAACACAGAGAAAGCGTTTAAAAGATAAATCTGTTCCTAGCCAGAACCTTTCAGTGTTGAAGTGTCAACATTCCAGAATTAAGAAAGATATAGAAGTGACCGAAGTTAATTGGATTATTATATATAATCCTTAATTGGTCGAACACGCTCACTCACAATATGTCCGAAATTGATATTTCGACTTTCATGGGCATTGTAACAAGAATTCCAGGGACAACAGAACTAAAAAACTTCGAAAACAAACTAAAATTGATACCTGGACACACCTGGTCTTTATTGGCATTTAACAAGAATCCAGCAACAATAAAACTAAAACGTCGAAAAAAACATTAAAACCTGCTTCAACCTTATAGTTTAACACAAAAAATCAACTTAAATCTCTGGGATAACTAAAATTTCCTTCAATAAAAAACTTAGTTTTTACTAGTGATCATATTACATCATATTTGTTGTTCACGCCTTGATCCGATATTTTGTCATTGACAGCGCCATCTCGCGTTACGTAATTTTTCCCTATCATCACTGTCTGATAATCCGTTCTGTGCAGTTATTTTTCACGTTCTGTCAAATTTTTAAGTGACTGACGGTGTTTTTATTTATCTCTAGCACATGGAGTAAACAAAAACGAAACCGTAAGGTTCTCTAACCTCACTTTATTTTTCAACCATACTTATTTTTGTTATCTGTTAGCGTTATCTAAAGAGGAGTTGCAGGCGATGGGTAATGTTATGCATGATGCCCTGAAAATCAAAGGGATGAAAATAAATGTGAGCAAAACGAAAGTAATGGCTTTTGAAAGAGAAGAAAGCATGACAAACTGTGGAGTTTTGATTAAGTGAGAAAGAGTGAAACAAGTAAATGAATTTGTGTACTTGGGTTCAAAGTTTACTAGAGATAAAAAGTATGACAGTGACATTAAGCGAAGGGTGTTGGCAGGAAAACAAATGAATGGGGCACTGCATAGCTTTATGAATAGCCAGAAAGTGTCAAAAAAGGCACGTCTGACTGGCGGTGCATAGAAATGTGTTGGTTCCTACACTTATGTATGGTAGTGAATGTTGGGTTTGGCAGAAGAAGCATGAAAATAGGATTAATGCTGCGGAGATGGTAAAGAATAGTGAGATAAGAGAACGCTGTGGTGTAAAAGAAGATGTGGTTACAAAGATAGATAAAGGAATGCTTAGATGGTTTGGACACGTAGAAAGGATAGATGAAGGAAGATTGACGAAACAAATTTATAAGGCGAGTGTGAATGGACAAGTCGGTAGAGGTCGACCTCGGTGAACATATCTCGATCAGATCAACATTGTTTTGAAGAAAGGCCAGGTCAAGAGTACCAACAACCGACGAGCACATATGAGAGCACTGATGAAAGTAGAGGAAGCAAAACTGTGTGTAATAACCGTAGCAAGTGGAAGGAAGTGGTCTTTGCCTACCACTACGGGAAAAAGGCGTGACTTTATGTATGTATATATGTTATTTTTGTCAATTCGATTGGTAAGTTTGATGGGTATTCTAAATTAATGGTAATAATAAATAATACATACATACATATAGTCATATATACATACATATAATAATAAATAATTATATATGAAATTAATACATTAAATGAGTAATTAAATATTTTAAACAATGACGTTAAAAATATTAGTGACAGTTTCGTATTTTTACGCGTCATGTGCTACAAGGATATACGAAAAACGAAACCGTCACGTAATATTTAGGAACAAAGGAACATTGAAAATAAGTACCTACTTCAATTCTTCCCATTTATTTATTCATACACATCACTTATAAGAACACACAAGTACTTTTTTCTATTACGTACTGTGTTTCAGGTACGGTAGCTAACAATAATTATTAGTAAAAAAATTAAAACCAAACGTCCAGTATACACATAGCTTTATATAATTCGAATAAAACTGCTAACTTAACTTTTTATTAATATAATTGCACACAATAAAATATAAAAGATATGGTAAACAGTTAGTATTGTAGGTAAACAAAAAAAAATTAAAAATGTAACTTTTTCTTTTATGTTGGGAAGTATCTTCTCGCTTTAAACTCCAGCATAGCTAACACTCCTAGCACTCCTAACATAGCTGCGTCCCAACGACCTTGATACCGTTCCTCAAGCCTTTTCACATCCTGAAACCGCTCCCCTTGTTCATTACTCACGGCTCCAAGATTTTAAGCGAAAAAAGTTGTAGTAATAACTAGGTTCGCGCCACAGTGTCCGTACCTATTGCAAATGGCAAAATGTTTTGTTTCCATTCAACCAAGACAGGAGAGTAGCATAACATGATACACAAAATAGTTACGAATCCTCGATCTTGATACACAGTACGTGCAAAATATAGAAATACGCATCTTTTTCGGATATTTTTTTTCTAGAGACTTAAGAATGTACTGTCTACATACGTAACAAAGCTTGTTTGGTGAATTTTTGCATTGAAAACGACTAATTTTTCTATGATTACACTCATAAACAGTTTATATCAATGATACTAACGTGAAATGATCCTATTTTCTCAATAACGATTACATTTACTAATATGGACAAAATGAAGGTCGCTTAAAAATAGGTTGTAAACTGTATATATACTTATACTATAAATAATAGAAAACTATAATAGCAATCAGTTTTTCGGGTACCAAAATCGTGTCACGCAGTGTTATTGGAACGAAGTTCAAGTGGGGCTAGGCGAAAGAAAGTGTAAGATTTTTCCGTCACAAAACACGAATTATCAGACGCGTATGCCGTGTACCAATTATACCTGCGCAGCCGGTGCGAACTTATTGCTGCCTTGAACCAATAAGAGCGCACCTATGACTGGGCACAGCCAATAGCATACGCGCTATGGATAACTCTTGCTAAGTATTTATATGCTACGGGTCTACTCTACAACAAAATGCGCATGCGCGTTATTTTTGCAATTTTCATTTCGACAAACACGTGGACTTTTTTTTTTTATGAAAATAGTCCAAATAGACAATCCAATATCCAAATAGACGTCGCGTTGATAGGTACTTCTATGCTACGCGTCTCTTCTCCTATACAACAGAACGCACGTGCGCGTTATTTTTGGAATTGTCATTTTGACAAACATTTTATTCCAAATCATAAATATTTTTGACGAAAGACAGTTTTTTGCATACACTAGGTATTTGTTTAACTAGGGAGTAAAATGTCACTTTTCATTACGCATGCAAGGTTTGCTGCTGCCAGAGGGCAGCAAATGCAAAGGAAGGAAAAGACACTTTACTCCAGTGTAAAACATATAATTTTTTCTAACATTTCCAGCACAAAATACTTAATTAATAACAAAAATATAGTCATCAAAAAGTTTGCAGCTCTATGACCAGCGAAAACGGATCATCGTCGTTTCTTATTAAAATATCTCCTTCTTAGCGTGCCTTATCCGTCGCGGACGTTGGCTATTAACATGGTAATTTTATTGACGGCATTTCTAAATAGATGTAAGTCCAAACCACTGGTGTAAATTGTATAGTTATGAGTGTCTTCTCCTTCCTGGTTCTCTTTTACTGTTGATCCTTCCTTGAACTATCAACTGATGTCTCATTATGTGCTCGAGGTATTTCAGTTTCCTCTTTTTAACTGTGAGTGTAATTTCTCTTTCTTTCCCAATTCGCTGCAGCACCTCTTTATTAGTTATATGGTCAGTCCACGAAATTCTGAGGATACGGCGGTATATCCACATTTTAAAGGCGTTTAATTTTTTCATTATGGCTTCCATCGTTGTCCATGCTTCTGCTCCGTAGAGCAGAATTGAGAACACATAGCACTTTGCTAACCTTATTTTCAGAGGCAGGGATACATCCTTGCCTGTGAATATAGTTTTCATGTTATTGAACGATGCTCCAGCTCTTTTAATCCTTGTTTGGATTTCGGTGGCCTGGTCCCATCTTGCATTGATCAGCGTACCAAGGTACTCGTATGATTCCACACGTTCGATCATCTGGTTGTTTAGTGTAATGCGCTCATTGTGTGTCTGTTTTTTGCTTATTACCATCCACTTTGTTTTTGATATATTTTGACTAAGAACGTGGTCTTTACTCACTTTCTGTATTATTTCCATGACGCGCTGCAGTTCGTCTATGTTGTTGGCTAGTATGACTGTATCATCAGCATATCGCACATTGTTAATCCACTCGCCGTTTATGTGTATACCCTTTGTTGCCTCTTCCAACGCTTTTCCAAATATGTTTTCCGAGTATATATTGAAAAGGAGTGGAGACAGGATGCAGCCCTGCGTTACTCCCTTTGTTATTTCTATGTTATGAGAATACCGTTGTTCAGTTTTATCTTTGCGGTTTGCCCCCAATACATGTTTGCTATTATGCGGATATCTTTATTATCAATGCCGGTATTTTTAAGGATCTTTAGTAATAGCTCATGGTCTATGTTGTCAAAAGCTTTGGCAAAGTCGATAAAGCAAAAATATACTTCTTTGTTGACATGTCTTCATCGTTGGATAAGAACTTGTAGACTAAAGATAGCTTCATTTGTCCCAACGGCATTCCGAAATCCAAATTGGGATTCACTGATATTTTCTTCACATTTATTGTATATTTTGTTGTGGATTATTTTCGTGAACACTTTTGTGATATGATTGATGAGGCTGATGAGTTTGTGTTGATCACAGATTTTTGCGTTAGCTTTTTTCGGCACTCTGATGAAGGTTGAATGAAGCCATTTTTTGGGTGTTTCGCCTCTATTATAGATATTGTTACAAGCCGGCACTCTTTATTTATCGGCATCCGAGCATCGTCCTTAACGAGGGTGCATATTAATAAGCCTTCGTCGGCTTCTGCTTTCGTCTAATAACTCTCGCCGCGCCTAGAGACTTCCATATGGTTCTATCGCTTTCGAGAAATGGTCTAGAATTATGATTGAGAAATATAAAAAGGACAGTTTTTAAAACGTGTTTATAAGTTATGAAATTTAAATAGTTGTAATTAGTTGAATACCTAAGTTATTTATAAAAGTAAAATTTACTGTGTAAAAGTATTGGAATAAAAATTGTTTTGTTACTGTATCGAGAGTTTAAATTCACCGAACTCAAGAAAGAACTAAATTTCGTAACAATATCATTAAATAGAATCGTGAGAATATCGAGAAATTGATTATCAGTTTCACACAAGAGTTTCAGTATTTCGATTTGAATGCTATTAGGTCTGGGAGCTTTGGCGTTCTTGAGAAATAGAATAGCTTCTTCAGTTTCGGATTTCATAATTGGGGTCCCGTATCTGTCTCATTAATGTTGTGTTCATCAGATCGTTCCGAAGCAAAGAGGAGTTCGAAATATGATTTCTATACCTCTAGACATTTTGATGGTTCCGAAATAATATTATCGTTAGTGTCCAGTATGAATGTATTGATGGCGTTGTTTCTTTTCTTTGTTGTCATTTACCTTATTTCCATATGCTCATTGCGGTAGTCGTACTTCACTTCATATTGTTCTATCTTTTTACATTTTTCAGAGAACCATTTTTCTTTTGTCCCTCTTATGTTTTTCCTCATGTTTTTGTTGTTTTTACCTTTGTGTTTCCGTCTTTCGTCCATCATGTCGAGGATCTCTTGAGTCATCCACTCTTGTTTTTTGTTTTTATCCTGTCGCAAAAAAAATTCACAAATTGCTTGAATAGAGTTTTTGAATTTATCCCATTTGTCTTGTGCTTTATTCGTGTTGTCGTTGATTTCCTTTAAATCGTTGGTCAGCGATTCCTGCACTTGTTTCCTAATATTTCTGTCGGATAGTTTCTTTATGTCTATGTTGTTTTTGGAGCGCGCTTTCTTGATTTGTTTCAATCTTAGTTCAAACTTACACACAACTGGAATGTGATAGGTTTTTGCAGATCTTATTCGAGTTTTTAAATCTGTTGGGTATAGCTATATAGTCGATTTGATTTCTAACCATTTTTTCCGGAGAGTTTGCTGGTGATTTCCAAGTGTAGATTCTGCGAGGGGGGAGCTTGAATATAGTGTTACTGAGAAGTAAGTTATGCTCCTGGCAGAACTGTATAAGACGGTCCCCTCTTTCGTTTCTTTCTCCGAGTCCGAAATTCCCTGTGGTGTTTGGCACATTGCCTCGTCCGACTTTGGCGTTAAAGTCACCCATTATGATGGTTATCTCCTGTTTGTTCGTCATCCTAATCAAACGTTCATAGAATTCTTCAATAACGGCGTCGTCTTTGTCCGCGGTTGGTGCATATATTTGAATGACACTAACGTCAAATGGGGTGTCGTGTAGTTGCAAGAGCATCATTCTGTCTGAGAAAGGTGTGAAGGATTTAACTGTTGGTTGGATACATGGGGAAACAACTATGCCCACTCCATTCCTATGTTGTGAGTAGTTATTTCCAGAGTAGTATACTGTGTGGTCAAGTATTCTGCACTGTCCAGAGTCGGGCCAGTGAGTATATTTATATTTAGTCTGTTCGTTTCTTTTATTATGTTATGAGCTTTTCCATACTTTGTACATTCCATGTAGCGATTTTAAGCTGTTTAGGGGTTATTTTTCTGTTCCTCATGTTGTCGGGTTTTCGCATGTTCACGACCTGGGAGGCCCGACAGTCTAATTGTGATTGTCCTCTCCTGCCGAATCTTGGTTTCCGAATCCCATGATCAGTAGTGGTTTTATTTTCATTTTGTACTGCCATGAAAACTGTACTAGGGAAGGGTAATGTAGTAGTTTCCCGTTGCTTCCTCCATCGCTGTCTAAACGCCTTTTTGTGGTTACCACTCTGCCGTTTAGTGTCTGATTCACAACCAGATACAGATTATTAATCCCTGCTGGTCGTCAGTTTTGATACCGACAGCTGCCGCGGTTCAGTACTAGTTTTGGTCCGTCCCGGGTATTTCATTTCCCCGATACCACCCATATCTGGGAGGCATTCCCCTATCTGCCACCTAGGAGGCGCCCGATGGGGGACTATCAACCCCACACGGAAAATCAAAACGCTTAGTACATTAAAGAAACATGGTGGTTGGCGCTCAACAAGCGTGATGGAAGGATATGTAGATTAGTCAAGTGTTAATAAAAGTCAAATTGCAAATAAAATTATAACAGATACTCCTACTAAGCCGTAATCAAATATTTCGGAAGGTGCAACCAACATTGTTAATTTATCTCTCTATAGGAATAAATGGGAAATATTACCTGCTCAAAAAAAATCCTAATAAAAACATTGTAACCCAACATTTAATTTTAAGTACCAGATAATTATAATGATAATCAGTTTGCAAACAAAATCCGTGCGAGGATGTCCTTAACCCCAACACGGCGCGTCCCAATGGCTGATAGGGAACTTCCTGGCTTACAGGAAAGGTGTCTAATATTAAAGAATAAACACCCGCGGATCAACTAAGGACATGATATAGGGCAGCGGCTATATCATTACTACCTTTGAGTACAAGGGAGCTCACTTCCTTGTATTCAAACTAGACAGGTGCGGTTGGTTTGTTTTAAGCCAGCCAAGCTTACCGCGATCATCAGGCTTTGCTCAAGGTGTCATGCGACCCGTGCCAAGGGGCGTACTATATGTATGATATCTGTGCCTGCCCCAAACAGATATCGCAAACGGAGCCTCTGGGATACCAGGCAACCTCCCGGTAGTATTTTTGCATTGCTACGGTAATGCAGAGCTCTGCCGTAGTCGACCATTTTTTCTCTAGCTACTCGTGGAAACTATATGAGTAACAAAAATTTTAAAAACACTAAAACCATCTGCGACGAAGGCAATCTTCTCGCAGACGAACAAATGCAAATGGAGGTGTCTACTATAGACGCTCCTAGCAACCAAATCTCGCAGAAAGCTGAGAGGGTACATTTAAAATCCCCCACTCCCGAGAAAACGGACCTGACAACAGGGGGCGAGGCTAAGCAAACGGCCAGCATAAACCTGGACAAGAAGGTCAAACTTGCCGGCGCGACGAGAAAACGTCTTAGCCGATTGATCAAGAGCGGGGTACCTTACAAAACCGGCTTAGATCAAATACTAAAAGAGCGGGATGAGAAAAGGAGCGGGGATCAATCCCCCCCTGCTCTCACCAGCAAGCGAATACGCTCGGATGGTAGCACTCCAGAAGCGGCGGCGAAAAAGCCACGCACTATGGAGGACCCAAACGAGCAAAAACGCTCCTTTGCAGCTGTAGCTCAGGGCATCAAAGTGGGCATAATCCACCCAGAACACCCAAATGCTCAGCTGTCAAACGAACAGCTACGGCTGCTACAGCGATCCATTATGGACACTGTAGACAAACTACCGGACGATGGTCCACAAGTGCGATTCCAGAGCTGCACCATTCGACCTGGAATTCTTCTTCTGTCCTGTACAGACGCTGAGACCGTCCAGTGGATGGAGGAAGTGATATGCTCCCTTCAACCCTGGGAAAACGCCCAGCTGAAGTTGGTTCAGAAGGAAGACATACCGAAACCCCACATCTGTGTGGCTTTCATCCCAGATGATGAGGGACTACCCAGACTGACGGGAGAACAGCTAACCAACCGTCTGCGGAAGATGAACCGTACTCTGCATACCCAGGAGTGGACCATTCTACACAGGGAAAACGCAGGACCTGGTCAAATGTTGACGTTCTCAATGGATGAGGTTTCCATTAAAGACTGGGGCGGCTAAATTTCCGCCCATATTTTGGCTTTGGACAGGTGCAATTCCGGTCCAAGGAAGCCAAGAAAGATCCATCATCGGTGAAAATTCCAAGGTCTTCGGAGGTAACCGTTAGAACCAAAGAGGGAGGTAAATCTACCTCGGCGACGACAGCGGGACTGAAGAGGCCGGCCAAAACCAGCAAAAAAGCCGGAAATAGGGAAAAAACCCCTTCATGATAAAGCGCCGACAAAACGGCCTACACCAGGAAACAATGCGGGAAAGGAAAGTAAACCTCCCCACTCTACCTTTAAGTAGAAATGGCTAACCACATCCAATTTCTCCAGGCGAACATCCAATTTCTCCAGGCGAACATTCAACATGCTAGAGCGGCTTCATATGTCCTCAGCAGGAGGTTCGCCAAGGAGCAACTCGATATGGCACTAATCCAGGAACCCTGGACTTCCAATACAGGCAGAATAAGCGGCCTAGGAAACTGCTCCGGTAAGTTAATAGCGTGTACTCTAGGTGGTAAGCCAAGAGCATGCATACTCATCAGGAAAAACATGAACTATTTTATGTTAACACAGTTTTGCACCCCTGATGTGGTTGCAGCACAGCTTTCGATCTCAGGAGGAGACAGTAGTGTAGATGTAGTCGTCTGCTCTGCTTACTTCCCTGGAGACCGAAAAGAACACCCTCCTCCAGCAGCAGTGCGAGATCTAGTCGCCTTCTGCAATAGGAACAACAGGCAACTGATCATTGGATGCGACGCAAATTCCCACCATTTGGATTGGGGCAGCAGCGACATCAATAAAAGAGGTGAGTACTTATATAATTATATAATAGGGGAAGGGCTAGCAGTCAACAACGTAGGCTCGGAACCAACCTTCGTGAACAGAATTCGCGGAAAAGTTCTAGACATAACTATTAGTACACAGTTTATGAGTACCAAAATAGTTAACTGGCAGGTATTTACCGAGCCCTCATGCTCAGATCATAGACACATACGATTTGACGTGAGAATAGGACAACGTCCGATAGTGCAATTTCGAGATCCAAAATGCACAGATTGGAAAGGGTACTGTGAATCCCTCCAACAGCACCTAGGTAACGGTAATAGCACTATACAAAATAGAGCCGAAATAGAAGCGGCGAATGAGCAGATCGCATCCGCCTTTCTAACGGCCTATAAGGAAAACTGCCCATTAAAGGAGAAGAGGGACCATAGAGGTACACCTCGGTGGAGCAGAAGCTTAGACAAGCAAAGAAAAGAAGTTCGACGTCTCTTCAATCGAGCTAAAGAAACAGGTTGCTGGGAAATCTATCGTACAGCTCTAACGACTTATAACAAAGAAATAAGGAAAGCCAAAAGAGAATCCTGGAGGAGGTTCTGTCAGAGTATATCAGATCTACCTGCCAGCACAAGAATCCACAAGGCTCTCGCCAGAGATCCGACGCAAGAGATTGGATCGATAAAACGACCAGATGGCTCTTTTACGGACTCTGGTAGGCAAACGTTAGAGACTCTCTTGCAGACCCACTTTCCCGGCAGTCTGCTTCTGAGGGACCAGGAGCAAATTCCACTCTCAATGGGATCGACATCGCGACCCAAAAGGGAGGACTGGAGAAATGTTTCAAAAGTGGTCACCCCAACATCGGTACAATGGGCGGTGAATTATTTCTCCCCATTCAAGTCTCCAGGGGAGGATGGTGTTTTCCCTGCCCTCATTCAGAAGGGCAGCGAAATTTTACTACCTCTTCTGGTTAAACTATTCAGAGCGAGTTTGGCGTGGAGTTATATTCCGCTGGGCTGGTCAACGGCGAGAGTTGTATACATACGTAAAACGGGTACGGTGAATCATTCCCTACCCAAATCCTTCCGGCCGATCAGCCTTACCTCATTCTTAATGAAAACTCTGGAAAGAATTATTGATAGACATATTAGAGAGGGGAATCTTAGGAAACATCCCTTAAACCCCCACCAATATGCCTACCAAACAGGCAAATCTACGGATTTAGCTCTAAACAATCTAGTAGGAAAGATCGGCCATTTCCTTAAACATAAGGAAATTGCGCTGGCAGATTTTCTAGATATAGAAGGAGCATTTAATAACGCCTTACCACAGTCACTCTATACATCAATTAGGGATAGAGGGATAGACAGTAAAATCTGTAACTGGATCAAAAACATGATTGAAAACAGATATATAATATCATCACTGCATGGAGAGTCGGTTAGGTTCAGGGCGGCGAAGGGGTGTCCACAAGGCGGGGTACTTTCCCCACTAATGTGGTCACTTCTAGTCGACTCTCTGCTGAGCGAACTTTCCATGCAGGGAGTAGATTTTCAATGCTATGCGGATGATCTGGTTATAATAGTTAGAGGTAAATTTGAAGCGACGATCTCAAATGACCTCCAAGAAGCCCTTAACACAGTATACAGATGGTGCGAGAGGGAACAGATGTCTGTAAACCTCCGAAAAACTGTAATTATTCCTTTTACGAAAAGGAAAAAGCTAGATAAGCTTCGGCAGCCTGTCCTATACGGAGAGAGCATTCCATTTGCGACGGAAGTGAAATACCTGGGTGTAGTTCTGGATAAAAGACTCACCTGGAACGCCCACTTGGAAAAAACAATAAACAAAGCCAGGTTTTCTCTCTGGAATCTCAGAAGAGTATGTGGCAAATCTTGGGGAATGAACCCCAAACAGATTTACTGGATTTATCAAACAATGATAATATCTATGGTCACGTATGGTTCAGTAGTCTGGTGGACCAAAGGGTTACAACAGACAGCTAGAGCAAAGCTTGCTGGCTTCAGAGGCTGGCATGCCTGGCCATAACTGGAGCTATGTCCAGCACACCAACGGCAGCGATGGAACACCTCCTACATCTCCCTCCCCTAGATATTCTCTTAGAGAGGGAGGCCAGGATAGCTTCCTATAGATTCCTGTCTTTGGAAAAGCAAATAAGTGGAGAGCAACTCGGGGATCACTCCGGGATATTCAGTGAAACAAAAAACCACCAAATTCTCGGGATGGTTCCTGACTTGCTAGCCACAAAAATACACGTAGGAAAGTCGTTCAAAGTCCTCTTTCCGGAGAGAGACGAATGGATGAGGGGACAAATCCTCTTCCCAGAGACTGAATACGTAATGTACACAGACGGCTCAAAAACCCCAGATGGAGTTGGGGCCGGTGTTTTCAGCAGGAAACCAAAGATTAAAATATCTACCAGTCTTGGCAGGTATGCCACAATCTTTCAGGCTGAAATATTCGCTATCGAATTGTGTGCAAGAGAGTTGACCAACAGACCTCTAGCAAACAAAAACATAAATATAATATCAGACAGCCAGGCCGCTTTAAAAGCACTGAGCTCCAACAAGATAAATTCTAAACTTGTATGGAATTGCATCGAATTCTTAGAGTACCTTGGTGCGAACAACAGGGTGACCCTACCGTGGGTACCTGGGCACCAGGGGGTGGAAGGAAACGAAAAAGCCGACACCCTTGCAAAACAGGGGGCCGAATCTGCGTTCACTGGACCAGAACCGGTTTTTGGAGTCACCACAAGTGCCGCCAAAACAATTATTTCGGACTGGGCGGAGAGGAAAATACTCACGTACTGGTCCGACTTACCAGGGCTAACCCACTCGAAGGCGTTTTTACCGTTACAACCCTCGAGAAACACAACTAAGCAGATCCTGGAATGGAGCAGAAATGACCTGCGTATTCTAACAGGACTGCTTACGGGACACTGTCGTCTGAGATACCACCTCAGAAAGATAGATCTGAACCAACAAACGGACTGTCGGTTCTGCTGCGTGGAAGACGAAACTGCTAAACATATACTATGTTCATGCCCCGGCCTGGGAAGAATAAGGTTCAACATATTTGGTTACACTAACCTAGAACCTACCGATTTTAAAAAAATCTCACCCTATACAACCATGAACTTCGTAAGAAGGGCTGGATTGTACGGTGAACTGTAGCCTCTAGGGGTGAGCCACAATAGACCTACTAAGGGTCGCGGTGGAGGGGCGACCACGCCCCACTCACATAAAACCTAACCTAACCTAACCTACATATTCGTAATTTTGGTCAGGAATTTGGTAGTCGTACTGAACATTTTGATAGTACGGGTTAAAATCTTGATCTTCATTAAATTCGGCATTAAATAGTTCCTCAGAGACAAAATTTGGTTGGCGTGGACCAATATTAGTGTTTCTGGTCGAAATGCTCATAGGTGTCGGTCGAAAATTTTGGTTTTGAAATGTATTTGGTTGGTTGGTACCGAACTTGGGAGTGTTTCGTATGGATACACTCATTGGGGTAGGTTTTGGAAATGTTTGGTTAGGATTTGGTTTAAAAACGTTTCTTTTTAGCGGTTGTCCAAAAACTTGTGCATTTGTGAAAAATTTCGGTTGGTGAAAATTTGGTCGTGGCCGTATATTTATTGGTTGCGATGGAAACGAGTTATGTCTAAAAGGGTTGGTCTGAGAGTTGTGAGGTAGAGGAGACATATGCCTATTTTGATATATTTGTGGATTTCTAAATTGATTAAATGAATTTTGGGGTTTATCAATTGGTATCGGGAATTTACTAATATTTTTATTGGGGAAATTTTGGAAATAATGGATATTATCTTCCCTAATGACACATTGTAACGCTTCGTTTAAGTCGGCTGGTTTCATACATCTTATGGTTGTACCTAACGGTTCTATAAGACCTGATAAAAAAGTTTTAAGAGCTAGATTCTGATAAAGGTTACGTTTTAAAGTTTTACCTTCTGGGGTATTTTCGTGTAAATCTACGTAATTGCATAAACGATTAAGAATATTTAAACATCTATTGAAAAATTGTTGTGGTTTTTCATTCTGATTCTGTTTTAACAAAACCAAATCTCTATTAAGGCAAGCCTCGTCTCTTTGATCGGCAAAACTTCGCGTTAAAACTAATTTTAAATCTTGCCATGTCGAAATATTCTGAATATTGACAATTAATTTTGCATTTCCTCGCAATTTAAAAATTATCGAGTCAATAAAAAAATGTTTTGAAAATTTTCGGGATTTCTTGTATCATAAAAATTTGAGATTAAAGATTCGCTCGTTGATAGATACCTATTTAATTCGGTAGGGTTTCCGTCAAATTCGGGAATACACTTTAAATATTCGGGTTTGAATTGGCTCATGTTTACTGAAATTTCTTCTAAAGTATCAATTAATTCCGAAAAACTTTCCATAAATTGTACTTACATAAAAATGATAACGAACTTTAGCATCTCACTTAACTTCTATAGGATGACCGCCAGATCTGCAATTTCGTCGTCACTGGGTAGGCCCTCTCTGTGAATTGGGACGATGTTGTTCCGAATTCCAATGTATCCACTGTCTTGGAATTTGTCAGTTCAATGTTAGAGTCGATTTCCTGATTTTTAAGGAGTCGCCGACAAACACTTTCGCACAATGATACACCCTGTATTTAAGTTCGAATTTTCAGTTAATCGTTGAAACGAACAATTCCCGTGCTGTACGCGAATTTCTGAATATCCTACTGACTGCGCCACAAATATTTTTATAATGCCAAAGTTCGTTTTTAAAAAGATTTATTTTTCAATAATACGAAACTAACTAAACACTACGATCTTAACATTACTAAGGTTGAGAATAATCTGCCTACAAAAGTGCATTAAAACAAGTGTTCGGGCGTTTGAAATATTTGATAAAGCCGGTGTCAGCGTTATTCTTGGAAATCTCTAGTATAGCGAGATAATTGATAAAGCCGGTGTCAGCGTTATTCTTGTAAATCTTCTATAGGTTGGCGAGATAATTCGCATCTTCAATTTATTACAGTGACGTTGGAGGCGATCCGCGGTAAATCAAAAATAAATAACTCAATAAACATGATTGCTTCAATGAAAATAATTTTTCGTCTCTTCATTAAATTAATGACTAAAATAAATAGCGAAATTAACACAAATTAGGTATATTATGTAACAGGACAAACAATTAGACATCACGAATTACACTTAATATTCAAACAAACAACACGAAACAATTGAATCATTAATATATTAATTAATATTATTGAAGCAAGCCATTTTTAAAACATTTTCAGAATGTTGAATTTTATTAAAATGATTTAATTGTTTTACTATTTTACTAACTAGCTATTAAAACGTACTCAGAAAATTTATTCTATTAGGAACATTGCATATTTAATGATTATGTAAAATTATCGAGATATGGTGTAAATAGTGGCGGTCTTCGATATTTCAGTCTGGTGAAGAAATTGATGAAAAATTTGTCAATTGCTTCGATGATTTAAATGGCGTCTAGAGCTTTAATTTCTGCGCAGTAGGTGTATTACTTAAATTTTTCCTTAGTTTTCGTTGTAAGTTCACTGTTTCATTAGCTTAGACTGCTTAGTTTATTAACGTTACGTAACAGATTCTCTCTTAAAAGTTTGCTACATAAACCTTTAGAGTCGTTTGGAATTTTTGATGATTTATCTCTAAGCAAGCAGCATTATAATGAGCAACATGGAGGGCCTTTTGGAATTCGATATAAAACAATAAAATTAAAGGGCTTGCTGCGTAAGGTAAAAGGTTAAGTGTGTGGTTGCGAATTTTGAAAGTGTTTATGCTTGATGCCCTGAAAATCAAAGGGATGAAAATAAATGTAAGCAAAACGAAAGTAATGGTTTTTGAAAGAGAAGAAAGCATGACAAACTGTAAAGTTTTAAATAAGGAAGAAAAAGTGGAACAAGTAAATGAATTTGTGTGCTTGGGTTCAAAGTTTACGAGAGACGGAAAGTATGACAGTGACATTAAGCGAAGGTTGTTGGCAGGAAAACAAATGAATGGGGCACTGGATAGCCAGAAAGTGTCAAAAAAGGCACGTCTGGCTGTGCATAGAGGTGTGTTGGTTTCTTCACTTATGTATGGTAGTGAATGTTGAGTTTGGCAGAAGAAGCATGAAAATAGGATTAATGCTGCGGAGATGAGTAGTTTGAAAAGTATAGCCGGAGTGACTCGGTTGGATAAAGTAAAAAACAGTGAGATAAGAGAACGCTGTGGTGTAAAAGAAGATGTGGTTACAAAGATAGATAAAGGAATGCTTAGATGGTTTGGAAACGTAGAAAGGATGGATGAAGGAAGATTGACGAAACAAATTTATAAGGCGAGTGTGAATGGACGGAAGTCGGTAGAGGTCGACCTCGGCGAATATATCTCGATCAGATCAATATTGTTTTGAAGAAAGGCCAGGTCAAGAGTACCAACAACCGACGAGCATGCATGAGAGCACTGATGAAAGTAGAGGAAGCAAAAGGTGTGTGTAAGAACAGCATTAATCCTATTTTCATGCTTCTTCTGCCAAACCCAATATTTACTACCATACATAGGTGTAGGAACGAACACTCCTCTATGCACAGCCAGACGTGCCTTTTTTGACACTTTCTGGGTGTTTATAAAGCTATGCAGTGCCCCATTCATTTTTTTACTTATGTATGGTAGTTAATGTTGGGTTTGGCAGAAACAGGTTTAATGCTGCGGAGATGAGTAGTCTGAGAATTGTATAGCCGGAGTGACTCGGTTGGATAAAGTAAAGAATAGTGAGATAAGAGAACGCTGTGGTGTAAAAGACGATGTGGTTACAAAGATAGATAAAGGAATGCTTGGATGGTTTGGACACGTAGAAAGGATGGATCAAAGAAAATTGCCGATACAGTTTGAAATTGTTTTAAAGAAAGGACAGGTCAAGAATACCAACAACCGACGAGCATGTATGAGAGCACTGCTGAAAGTGGAGGAAGCAAAAGATGTGAGTAAGAACCGTAGCGGAAGTGGAAGGAAGTGGTCTCTGCCTACCCCTACAGGAAAAAGGCGTGACCATATGTATGTATGTTAAAGTTTTCGTCGAAACGCTCTGTAGAAAAAAAATAATAAAATCATGCCATAACAATTTCTCCATCATTGCTAGTTTCAATTAGTCTATTAATTAAGTATCAAAATGATTTACATGCACAAGACAAGACGCATTAGTGTATTTGTTCTTAAAAAATTCTGTCAATTCAACTAACGTTTCACTTTCGAATGTGAAAAGGCATGCCTATAAGTTTTTCTTTTTTTTTCATAAACTTGATTTTCTTTTTTCCCATCGTTGAAGGAATAACTGCACAATCATTGCGAATAATTCAAATGATATGGTCGTTATATCTACAAGAAGGAGAGTGTTTGTCGATATTGATTTTTCTCATTTCCTAGTTTAATCCAAACTTTTATGTAAAAAATTTTTAATTAAATTATTAATCCTTGTAAATATTTTGTTATTTATTGCATTCAGTGTGGATTTGGGTAAATTAAGAACTTTGGAATTTAAAAATATTTTTAAAAGTTTCTCCTCAATTTTGATTGCGTATGGTATGCTACGATTTTGTGATGCCATCACTACTTTCATCAATGATTTATTTACATGGTGAAAATATTTTTTGATGTTTTAGTTAAAAAAACACGTCTACCAACAGATCTTTTCCCTTGAATCTTTCCTTCAATTATTAGTCTTAGCAGTTCATACTTATTGCCTCTCATAATGTGGCCTATGTATGTAGTTTTTCTTTCTTTAATGAGGGCCATTAGTTCTTTTGGCTTCTTCATTCGTCTAAGCACTTCTTCGTTCGTAATTCGTTGGACCCATGAGATGCAGAGCATACGGCGATATAAGTACATTTCAAACAACTCAATTTTTTTTTCAGTTGCAGGGTCCAGGGTCCAGCATTCACATCCGTACAGTAACACACTGAAGACATAACATCTAATCATGCGAACCCTGAGCTCCAAACTCAGATCAGGACTAGTAAAAAATCTTCTCATGTTCATGAATGTTTTCCTGGCTTGTTCGATTCTGGAACGGATCTCTTGTTTCGGATCGCACCACGTGTTGGCTATGGTACCCAGATATTTAAAACACGAGACTTGTTCAATCTGATTGCCGTTAATCAAAATTGTTTCAGCAGTGGGTCTCTTGGAGAAGACTAGCAGTTTGGTCTTTGATATATTTATGTCAAATCCATGATGCTCACTATATTCAGTTATTCTGTTCATCATATTTTGTAGGTCTGATATGTTATCGGCAAGGACTACGGTGTCGTCTGCGTATCTGATATTGGTGATACACACTCGATTTATTTTGATACCTCCCATGTCTTCCGCTAAAGCTTCTCTGAAAATTGCCTCCGAATAGATGTTGAATAGGAGTGGTGACAATATACAGCCCTGTCGTACGCCTCTTCGGATTGACACAGTATCAGATGTTCCTCAGTCTTTTCTTACTTCGGCAATCTGGTTCCAGTAGAGATTCGCTATCAATGTAATATCTCTTTTGTCAATCCCAGTTACGGATATTTCCACCATCTTTTCATGCTTGACACGGTCGAATACCTTTCGATAGTCAATAAAGCAAGCGTAGACAACTATGTTCATATCTCTGCACCTCTGTGCTGAAACATTTAAGGAAAAGAGGGCTTCTCGAGTGCCTAGTCAGTTCTGGAATCCAAATTGAGTTTCGCTTATTTGTTCTTCGCATTTCTTGTATATTCGAGTGTGGATTATTCTGAGAAAAACTTTTAAGGATATGTGGCATTAAACTAATCATGCGATAGTCGTCGCATTGTGATGCGTTTGTTTTCTTCGGAATCGTTACAAAGGTAGACTTGAGCCAGCTGGGAGGGTTCTTTCCCGTTCTGTATATGGCATTGAATAGTTTTAGCATAAGATCCAGACCTTTGCCATCTTGGCTAGCAATGGTTTTAAGTACTTAAGTACTTTCTGTTTTTCTGTCTTTAATCCATCTTTTAAAACGTCAAAAATTTATAAAAAATGTTGGCTCGTTATCTTTTATTCCGAGGTTAACTCGTAATATGACTGGTCTGATATATTTTGTAAAATTTTGGATAAAAACTTTCTTGATAATTACTTATAGTATCTGTACATAAAAAAATGAATGTTTTTTCGTGGATAATTTTTTATGCAATCCATTTTACTTTAACTCACCACTAGATGGCGCCGCAGCTATCAACTTCTATACCGTTCACCGATCGCCATGAAAATTGGTATATATAGTAGATATTTAAATACAAAAAATATTTTCGCGCTATCCATTTTACTATAACTGGCAGGACAACTTCGTAATCGAAAATTGACTTAAAAAAGTACACTACGTCTCTGGTGAAACTGATATTCAATGTAGTAAAAGTGGTAAAAAAAAAATATTACTTACCTGGAATGGTCCAGGTCTCTCTTATTTCCGAATAAAAGGCTGGTATAGTAGGACGGTAGCTTCAATTTGACTAGCTGACCCAAAATTTCTTGTGTTTCATGGAAACTGTGTTTATCTACTACAGAGTATACTATAACAAATGCTTCTCCCCAACGGATATGCTCGTACAGACAACCATTTTTCTGAAAAATAAAATCGGCATAAAAAATAATTTCGCTTACAAAATATAATTATAATGCATATTTTTTGTGAAGAGTGTATATATGTATTGTAACAAAATATCTCAAGCTTGTGAATTTCGTTCCTTTTTTAGTTATATTTTTCATTTCCCTCGTATATGTTGTCTTCATAAATTAAATTAATGCTCTTTGATTGGTTGATTAGTTAATCGTTGACAGTTAAGTATGTTCGATGTTCGATCGATATTCTACAAGTACATTGTTGTCGCTCTTTCGGTAATTATAATTTCGGTTATTTTCTGTTCAACTTATTTAATTATTTCATACCTTCTTTGTTCAAATAAAGTATTTTAGAATTATGTTAGCATTTTTGAGAGTTAAATTTTACTAAATGATTAGTAGTTAAATTAATAAAATAAATTTTCTATAAGACAAATCCCAAATTAGTAATAATTAGACGAATTTAAATAAATATGACAACAGTCGTTAACCGGCAATTAGTTTGATTTCTCGTTTAATAAGAGTTGATGAAATGTCTTTTATAAATGTTTGGCTATCTTTCAGTCGCTGGCTTCGTCGATGATAAAATGTCTGGTCCTGAGCTGATATTTTTTCTGGAAATAGCACGAGGTTGCTTTTGCCGGATCTTTTGCTTTGCTTTTTATGGAAGCAAGTTGTATAGAAGAAATATGTTTACTTCTTTGGCGTGTGCCTTTTAGAGTTTAGCTCTTTCGTCGAAAGTTCTTCCTTGGAAGAAGACGGACCGTTGCGGTTTCGAAATACCTTTCTTTTGATGAGAAAAGGTAAAATTTGGATTTACAAGGTTCTGAATAAAAATTTGTGTTCAAATTTTTGGTATTAAAAGCAAAGAACGTATTAGCGTATTTAAAGTTAAATCATTGTTTTACTCTCTGAGTTTGTTTTAAAGAATTTTGCTAGTGATTAAGGATTATAATTTTTTTTTAGCATTTTAAGTTTTTAGTGTTGAAATTCTATATCTTGAAATATTGTGAAGATCCTACCTTTTGGTTTATATAAGTATTTTCCACTTAAATTGAAATTATTAGAGATTTAATATGTCATAGAAGTTGGCTATACATATATGATCCAAAGAGAGCAATTGACACTCCATTGTGCAACATATACTGCCGTCTGATATGTTTTTAGGAGATTAAATGTTCTAAAGTGATCCTGCATTCCTGATTTGAGAAAGACATTTAGAGTTCCTACTGGATGAGCTACTTTCTTGCACAGAGTTTGGCCCAGAGACTACCAATACGAAGGCTGTCTAATGAACTGAGTAGTTAGACTCTCCTGTTCGACATCCACGTCTGTTCTTGCTGTTGGAAGTGCCTGAAGTACCTTAATTGCATGCAGTAAGTGTCCTACTTTTTCTTTGTGATCAGAAAAGACTCTAGTAGAAATTCTAGGTTGTTGATTTAATTAATCCTTTATTGTAATTGAATATTTTTTGTTTGTAAATTTTGTAAGTAAGGTTCTGATTTTAGAGAAATTTGTCAAATATTTCATTTATGTCATTTATACTTTGTACAAATTATAACTTGATAATTGTTATGAATTGCATAGGATTGTGGGTTTTGTATTTTTTCCTTAAATAAAGTATATGGTGCTCAAATTTTTGTAAATACTTGTGTTTTCTTTAGAATATAAAATTCAACAGTTTTTAAATTCTCTTATTCACGACCCTCTCAAATTTAGAGCAGTCGACAGGCTAATAAAAAAAAATAGTTGTTCGAAAATCTTTGAATTTAGCTACAGTATATATAGTAAAAAAGTATCGCATAATTGTAATTGTTATTATTTTTTTCAACTTTTTATATCTTTTAATGATATCAAGTAAATCTTTATAAAGTTTAAGACGAGGCTAATAAAAAAAAATTGTTGAATTTTTCTTTGCTTTTTGAACACAATCTATGCAATTTTAAAAAAATTAGTTTAGAGACTTATTTTGATGTGAACTGATTATTTGAGAGCATATTATTGTTACATAAATCTACAAATATCTTAATTATCACTTTAAAATATCTAATTTTTTTCCTTGAATGGTTTTTGCATTAAAATTTGTTTTTAAATTGTTTGAAAAAGTATAATGATACTCTACGAGTAGAACTGATAGGATTTTCCAATGTTTGTTGGGGTATGTGAATGTTACCATTCCTTAAATAATACTGTTGATAATTTTCTTCTTCTTTTCTTTTTAGTGTATCTTTATTATTTCTGAGCTGAGTCCTGCTGGAGAATAGCTCAGTAGGAATTGTCCTTCCTGGTGGTAAAAGTCTGACCGAAATGGTACTAAGCTGTGCTGAGTCTGGCTTGAGAATTGCTCAGTAGGATAGTCCTTCCAGGTGGTAAAAGTTAGACTAAAATGGAGTTTTATTTTTTATTTCTTTTCCTTTCTTTTCTTTCTGTATCTTCTTAATTTTTTTTCTTTGGTATTGGCGATGCCAAATTTAGATTGAGGAATTCTTTATTAACAGGTGATATTTTCTGATGATAGATGATCACTCAGCTTTGGAGTGCACTTCCTTACTAGAAGTGACTTACTGGAACTTTTTGTTTTTCTGTCTTCAGAAAAGTATCTTCATGTGGGAATAACTGATGTTCTTTTGAGAACGCTTATAAACATCGACCAATAATTGTCTTTTTATTTCTCTTGTTTTTACTTGTCTTGATGGTGATTCTTTAAGTTTGGATTTTTCTTATTTTCAGATTAGTTGGCTTTGGAGAGCATTCTATTTTCGATGGTATGTAAAGAAATGTGTGACTTAGTGAAGAATTGTTTTCTGGCATTAAGCTTTGGACTAACACTTTCTTTTAAAACTTTTTGGAATGGAGTGACCCTCTGTAATTTTATCTGAAGATTTATGTAGGTCTCAAATTTGTTTGATTTAATTCTTTTTGAATTTATGTTAAATAATCTGTTGTCTAAGAATTCTATATGTTGTTTTGGGAATTAAATATCCTGAATGAATACTGTCTATGTTTTACTAAGTAAATGATTATATGCCCATCTTTGGGAGGATAGTCATTCCTTTTAATTTTTTTATTGTCTCTTTTTTTGAAGGAAATATTTTAATGAATATTATCTTGTATTTAACTTCGTGAATGATTATATACATAGCTTTGGGAGAATATTCATTCCTAAGTATTTTGATTATCTTTCTGGATTGTTGGAAAGTGAATGATTATAGACCTATCTTTGGGAGAATATTAATTCCTTTTAAGTTTTTTTTATTGTCTTTTTTGAAGGAAATATCTTGTTGGAGATTATCTTATATTTCACTTAGTGAATGATAATATACCTCTCTTTGTGAGAATATTAATTTATTCTTAAGTATTTTGGTTATCTTTCTGTATTATTGAAAATTTTCTTGAAGACAATGTTTATTAAGGTGTTGAGTTTTCTGAAATAATATGTTTTGTTAAATAGTTTATAGTTACAGATCAGAATCAGATTCTCTTGTTTTGCATTTGTTTTTGGGACATTTTGGGTGTTAGCATTAGGTAATTTTATTATTTGAAATAGGGACCTGATTGAGTGGGTGTGTGACTGGCTCAAAGGAACTTCCTTAAATGGCAGGATTGCAGCAGGGGAGAGAATTGGGGGGTGAGATGTGGACCCGATAGATTCTGCCTACAAGGGACTATTCCCAGCGTTTGTGTCTCACTACTGTGCTGTTTTTGAGTTCGTATATTCGTCTCATTTGAGAATTGACTCGCAGTACTCAATAAGGAACACTCCCGCTTTAGAGTTTTTGTCTGACTTGGCTTCACCAGTCGTTTCAGCTGGTATGACTTTTTGTACCCCATTTGTAGGTGGCATTTGGTATATATTTTTTTTATCTTTATCATGTTCATTTTTTTTTAGTTCCACCCGTGTACTTTGTGATACTGCTGGTCTCTCTCTATCTGGGTCATGACGATGCAGGTGCTACCATGGAAGCCTGGAGGCGAGTGGTTAATAGATAGTTTAACGGCGCAGCATAAGATCTAGCTGTGAAATAAACATCCCGTCCAGGTTTTCATGGTGTCATCTGTGCGTTGTGGTTTGAATGGAGAGGACTAATCCTCACAAAGCTCACCCTATCACATGTTAATGTACAATAAAGTGATAGTTTTATTTTAAATTTTAGTTTGGTAAATGATATAATTTACGAGGTACATGGATACTCTGCTCCTTCCTTTGGTGTAAAACAAAATTTTTTCTGCGTTTTTAAGTCTTGAGTCATAATCTAATTTACCTTTCGATTTGCTTTGATAATTTTATTTGTTATATCTTGAAATATTGTAAAAATCCTACCTTTAAAAAGCATATATTTTGTTAAGAATTGTTTTTGATAAATCTAGCTTTTGGTTTATATAAGTATTTTCCACTCAAATTAAAATAATTAGAGATTTAATATATGTCATAGAAGTTTGGCTATACATATATGATCCAAAGAGAACAATTGACACTCCAGTGTGCAACATAATTACTACCGTCTGATATGTTTTAGGAGATTAAATGTTTTAAAGTGATCCTGCGTTCCCGATTTGAGGACGACATTCAGAGTTCCTGGACGAGCTACTTTCAGGTACAGAGTTTGGCCTAAAGACTACCAATACGGATGCTGTCTAATGAACTGAGTAGTTAGACTCTCCTGTTCGACATCCACGTCTGTTCTTGTTGTTGGAAGTGCCTGAAGTACCTTAATTGCATGGAGTAAGTGTCCTACTTTTTCTTTGTGATCAGAAAAGACTCGAGTAGAAAGTCTAGGTTATTGATTTAATTAATCATTTATTGTAATTGAATATTTTTTGTTTTTAAATATCTGTAAATTTATGACGGATTGTGAAAGTAAGGCAAAGGCATATATCTATATAGCTCTCAAGTTGTTTGGGTTTAAAATATATTTTGTAAGTAAGGCTCTGATTTTAGATAAATTTGTCAAATATTTCGTTTATATCATTTATACTTTGTATAAATTATAACTTGATTATTGTTATGAACTGCATAGGATTGTAGGTTTTTGTATTTTTTCCTTAAATAAAGTACATGGCGCTCAAATTTTTGTGAATACTTGTGTTTTCTTTAGAATACAAAATTCAACAGTTTTTAAATTCTCTTATTCACGACCCTCTCGAATTTAGAGCAGCCGACAGGCTAATAAAAAAAAATAGTTGTTCGAAAATCTTTGAATTTAGCTACAGTATATATAGTAAAAAAGTATCGCATAATTGTAATTATTATTTTTTTCAACTTTTTATATCTTTTAATGATATCAAGTAAATCTTTATAAAGTTTAAGACAAGTTCGGTCATTATAAATAAAAAATTTAGGAAAAAATGCACTTTTTTAATGACAATATTAACAAATATTCGCGCCAACTAACTTTTCTTTGACAAGAAACGTAAGAATTTAGAGTTTTTCCTGTGTAGGAAAATTATTTTAAATCTTACACTAAAGAAACTTATAAAGTTATTAAAAACCCTGCTTGCTGTTAAACATTTTTAATGATGATACTCTTCATTTATTTTACCAATATATTCTATTCCATTTTACAACATTTCCGTTTGTTTGTATGAAAAGTCAATTTTTCACTACAATGCTTTAGTAATATCATCTGGAATTATGGGGCTCGACTGGTGCTTCCTTTTTTAAGCTTGTTATACAGAAGTTTATCAATTAAGAATAGGTATGAGTAGGTATATTTCCTTTTAAATACTTTTATAGTTTTTAGTTTTACGGTAATACTTTCTTTTCTTAGTAAAGTTTTATTGCAAGTGTAGAGATTTCTTTTTTCAAGCTTGTTTCACAGAAGTTAATCTTCTGGGATAAGGTAAAGGTAGATGTGAAACTATTAATTTTTATTCCAAATACTCTAACGAACCTTTTTCCTCAAGTACGAAAAAATTCTTCACTAGCAGCGCTAGTGGTACAGTAGGGACAAACATTACCTAATCCCCATTTGCTTACATGTAAAAGTACCTATCAGATAAATATTTTTGACGGAAGACGACGTTCCGGGAGTAAAATTAAAATTCGCAAATGTCATGGACAATAATGTAGCAACATTAAAACGTTGGCTTGCTTGTCGTAATTTGAAAATTTCAGGTAGAAAAGATGAATTAATTGAAAGGTTAGGAAACAGAGTCTAGTTATTTTGTAGCAGTACTTTAGAACTCTGATAACAGATGTTCAAAGTAATAACAAGCTTAAAATATATTCCAGACTTAAATATGAGTCAAAAATACATGGTAATTAAGATAAATTTAATTAAATATCACATTTGAAATGTTTTAGTAACAAACAGGGGTTATATTTTTTTCTAATTCATGTTTATATACTGATAAATCAATCAACAGTTGTTTACTTGTTAATAATATCTACAATAACATGGGTAATTACTTAAGAAAACTAAATGTTTTACTCCAAAATTGACAATTAAGTACTTACTTAACCTTACTAATTGTTGCAGAAACTGGATCCGAATTTTTCTCAGTTCGACCTTTACCACCAACAAAATGTTTTGAACACATGAATATTTATTAATTTTTTCTTTTGTTAAATCCACTCTCCTTGATGCGTGTACCCATTTATTACATCTAACCTCATTAATATGAGGTTTTACAAATGGTATAAAAAACACGTTTTCCTCTGGATATCGATTATCCGAAGTGTAATTTGCAAAACTATAGTGTTTTGTCGGCATTGTAATTATATAATAAAATTTTTATTTATTTAATTAATAATTTTAAATCAGTCACTTATATCACTTATTTACACTGTCTTAAATAAGTAAAGTTAAGTATTTGTCCCTACCACAAGTGCTGCCTCTCGTGACAGTTTGCCACACTATTCTAAGGAAAAGGGCTCATTATGGACAGTTTTTTCCTGGAGGTTTTTTAGCAGGTTTATGACAAGTGCCAGAAACACTATTTAAGCATGCGTTTTCGTTCTTACTCTACAATATAAGTTGTATGTACAAAGGATGCATAATAAGTTAAGAAAAAAAAGAAAACGCACAACAAACATGGAGATTGAAAAAAGTATATTAATTTATCAATTGCTTTCTACAATTTGAATGTCTCGAGTGTAAAGAGGAAACATATTGTTGCTTACCATGATCCGCTTCACTGGAGTTGTCGAAAATAAGGTGCCAACGTTTTACATACCCAAATAGACGCGTAAAGTTTTTGTTTAAATTAATCAACGAGCGACACTGAAAATTGTTAATTGCGTTGTTACTTTCTCGTATATTCACTGCAGTTAATGAGCAACTGTCAACAAACACTACGTGAATCACCGCTGGCGCCAGGTTATTTGGACACGCGAGATGTTAACTATCACCGTAGAATACACGAATAATGGATATTTTAGGGATTTTTTTTAAATAAATTAAACGTACCTAGAGGGGACGCGCAGCCACTTCTGAAGGACTCGATTATTATGACATTGTGACCCACTTACTAAATGCAATTAATTTTTTTTATCGTTTTTGGGCAAAGGGGCCACTATTATGTTTTCAAATTGCTTTATCTTTTAGTCATAAATATTATAATCATTATAAATTAGTCAATAATTACTTATTTTTACATAAGTTGCCAATTATTAAAAGGAAAGGCGGCTACTCGAAGAGTACAGTTTACAATGAAAACAAACCATTATCTAGCAGTGTCACATCTTTCAAGTATCTACTTGCATTAATATTTTAGTAATGTAAGGTAGGTTAATAAAATAATAACTATTAAAAACAAACTTAAATTTAGTAAAAACGTGGACACCTTAATATCTCGGACTGAACATCAGCCTTCACTCTTAATAATAACAATCCTTATTGATTTCAAAGACCTACAAGGTATAACGCAAGTCCAAAATTTAACATTAAACATAAGACCGACAAATATATTTAATTTAAATAATAGAGTATGAGGAACAAAGAGAGCCATTATTATGATGATAAAAACTAACCCATTGTATAAAACACGTAATACAGATTTTTTATAATGCGGACGTCTGTGCCATCTAAGTTCATATTCTGAAGGATGTTGATAAGTTTCCCGTGGTCGACACAGTCAAACGCTTTCTGGTAATCGAGAAAACATGTGTATACATCGGTGGACATGTCGCGGCATCTCTGTATTAAGAACTTTATGCCGAATAGGGCTTCTCTCGTTCCAAATTGAGTATCAGAGAGGTGTTCTTCGCATTTACGGTATAATCGACCATGTATTATTTTGAGGAATATTTTTAGCGTATAGCTCATTATGCTAATCATGCGGTAGTGTGGCCATGCCTTCTTAGGCAGTGTGATGAAGACAGACTCCAACCAATCTCTTGGTGTTTTCCCAGAAACATAGATGGCGTTGAAAAGGCTGACTAATTTATTTGTAGATTGGTCGTTGAAAAGCTTGAGTACTTTCTAATAGACGTCGTCCGGTCCAGCGCCTTGCGAAAAGTTCCTCGACATACTTCTTCCACTCTTCCAGCTTTTTGTTAAGGTTTAAGATAATGTTGCCATCCCTGTTTAATAGAAGTGCCGCGGACCGATTACGTTTTTTAGTTCCAGCAGCATCTTCGATTTTCTTATGTAGGTTGAAAGTGTCGTGTTTCGCATCTAGACTCTTAATTTCGTCGCATTTTTCTGAAAACCAGCTATTCCTTGCTTCTTTAATTTTCCTTCTAATTCGTTTATTAAGGTCTAAATATTTGGGTTAATTATTCTTTAGATTCCGACGTAATTAAATCAGATCTAAGATCTTGTTTGTCATCCAAGGTTTTGTCGTGCCATTTCTTGACTGCTTGAGTTCTGTTTTGATGATACTCACAATAGGTGTTTTCATTTTAATCCATGCTTCCTCAGGGTCTGGCATGTTATCGAGGTTCAGTGACTGTATAGTTGCGTTGATCTTTAAACCAACGTTGTCTCGAATTTCAGGAGTGTTAAACAGCCTCATGTCTAACCGCGACACTGCTGATTTGGGTGTTCGTCCCTTGAGCTTAAGCAGTAATGTAGTTACTAGGGGGTTGTGGTCGGAGTTAAAGTCTGCTCCTGGATACGTTTTGACTTCGCGTATGCTGTTTTTGAACCGGTACTTGATCATGATATAGTCGATCTGGTTTCTCATGACGAAACTATGTTCCACGCATAAGTCTATCAAGCTGTCGCCGCGTTCATTTCACGAACCCAAGTGGGATGATATAATAAAAATTTGTAGAAAAACAGTAATATTTTTAAAATATGAACAAAGTTGTAAACAAATTAATAAAGAAGAGGTGTCTTTAAAAATTTTAAAACATTTAATTAGCAGAAATATTTTTGAAAATGGTGAAAATACGATGCAATGTTAACTCCATCAGAAAATCATTAGGTGTTGTTAAAATTTACTTGTTATTATTGTACTTGTTGCTACAACCATTGTTATTTTTTTTGATAGAATTCACAGACCCTGTACAGTATTTTTAAGATAAAAATATTTAACTATAAATAAAAAAAAATTGTGAATTTATTGATCGTTACACGAACTTTGCCGTTTTTAGATAGGTATCAAATTTTAAAGTGTTCGCTTGTGCAAAAAGGAATATTTTTAAGTGTCAAAACAATAACAACGATAAAATTTACATTTCACACTAAAATGATCCGGATGTAAGTTGATCCATATCCATAGCATCGAGTTAAACTACTTTGCGTAATAATAATTATATACGAGTCAGCTATAATTACATATGATAATATAGGCGCCAGTCCGTCATAGGCGGCCGCGGCTGACAGGTGGTAGACCACAAATCGCGAAATCGTAATATCGCAGAAGGCCGAGCCCGGTCGCCTTACGTTCGCATGGCATGGCTTGTTTGATTCTATGGTTTGATCTTGATCTGAATTTTCATTCCTTAACACCACACGCCGTACACTATTTACGTCGATAATTCCAACTCCCTTTCGGATACGAACACAAATTTAAATTCCATTTACTTTGGACAAACGTTTCTGATCCCCATTGATCGGATTTCGAACGTTTAAAATTTGCCACAAATTTCGCAAGATGAACGTTAAAAACGCAAAATATTTCTCATTGTATAAATTTGATTCGGGATAAATTCGTTTGATATATTTACAAATATTTCTCGGTTTCAGCGGATTGTCGTGGCGTTCGTGTTAAACAACGAATCTGCACAAATGCGCTTTAGCTCTCCTGGTTTATCATAAACCTGCAGTATCAACGTCGACGCCAAGGAGTCAAATTGTCGTCCATCTGTTTTGAAAATCGCCAACTTTCCTGCAATCGGCGTCCCGTTGAACAGGATGGCAGGAATAGCAGTGGATGTGCTGGCGTCGACGTCGAAATATACACCGACGCAGACTCGTGTACACGCTAAAAATAAAGGTTTAAATTCTTTTCAAGAAACAACAGCCAAGTGACAAACTACGGAGTATTCCGTTTGTATAAATACTAGAGGTGACCCATGCGAATATTTCGCTCCGATATGCGATAGTGGTCAGTTACGTAGTATAATAAAGTAGAAATAAGTAAATGCAAATATTTATTAATATTTTAATCTACAAAATAGTAACGAAATTAGTCTCATATTAACATTTTGTACACTATTATAGAGTTTGTATCAGCCAAATGAAATAAATTCGACAATGAATAAACGTGTTCGAAAAAACGCTCGGAATCGTCGATTGCTATTTTTAGAAGCGCATTTTTTTAACAAAAACTTTCTATACAGGGTGTGTCGTGTAAAAGCGGCCAATACCAATTTTTTTATCACAAATATAAGACCCTGTGAAGCATGTACTCTATATTAAAAATGTCCATTTTAGACATGATGCTCGTGAAAATACCAGCTTCTACAACACATATTGAGAGAACTTTTGTTGTAATTGGGCAAGAGAACCTGCTGTTGTTTAGGTAATATTTATCTTTACGGCTATCCCATACTTCACATAACATATTCATAAATTACAAAAAAGGAAAATGTTCGATTCAGCCTGTTGGTATCCACAATTTTGGGAATCTCGGTTTAAGAATCTCAGAATTTTTAAATTTACCCAATCCTAAAAATTACACAGGCCATGGCATTCGTCGAACTTCAGGGACGTTATTTGCTGATAATGGTGGAAACATCACAAATTTAAAGACACACGGTGGCTGGAAGTCTACAATTTCCGCTGAAGGATATATAGACAGTTCACTTACAAACAAGATTAAAATTGCCAAGACCATTAAAAGATTATCAGATGAAAACAATCAATGTAAAACGGAAACTTTACCTTTTTGTTCTACATACATACATACATATAGTCACGCCTTTTTCCCGTAGGGGTAGGCAGAGACCACTTCCTTCCCCTTGCTACGGTTCTTACACACATCTTTTGCTTCCTCTACATTCATCAGTGTTCTCATGCATGCTCGTCAGTTGTTGGTACTCTTGACCTGGCCTTTCTTCAAAACAATGTTGATCTGATCGAGATATGTTCTCCGAGGTCGACCTCTACCGACTTGTCCATTCACACTCGCCTTATAAATTTGTTTCGTCAATCTTCCTTTTTCCATCCTTTCTACGTGTCCAAACCATCTAAGCATTCCTTTATCTATCTTTGTAACCGCATCTTCTTTTACACCACAGCGTTCTCTTATCTCACTATTTTTTACTTTATCCAACCGAGTCACTCCGGCTATACTTCTCAAACTACTCATCTCCACAGCATACATAAGTGAAGTAACCAACACACCTCTATGCACAGCCACTTGACACTTTCTGGCTATTGATAAAGCTATGCAGTGCCCCATTCATCTGTTTTCCTGCCAACACCCTTCGCTTAATGTCACTGTCATACTTTTCATCTCTCGTAAACTTTGAACACAAGTACACAAATTTATTTACTTGTTCCACTCTTTCTCCCTCAATCAAAACTTTACAGTTTGTGATGCTTTTTTCTCTTTCAAAAACCATTACTTTCGTTTTGCTTGCATTTATTTTCATCACTTTGATTTTTAGGGCATCATGCATAACATTCTTGTTATGATTTCTACAAAAGGCATTTGAATATATCAAGCATTTCAAACAAATTGAATCCCTTCAATATTAGCAATTAATCAAATTTTAATATCAATAAGAAATAAAATAAAAAATACTGGTTTTTTGATCTCGAAGACTTCCAGGACTCGCCTACGGCTCGTCCCAGAATTTTGTCTACTAGTCCAAAAGAAACAATATTTTTCGGAATTGTAAATTACTATTTTTATCAAGATCGTCTTCCATGATCCTGAGTCGGTATAATTTTATAGGGATGCATTTTATTTTCCTTTAATGTTCGACTAATCGAACATTGGGGCTGCTAGTCGACTACAAGTATGTGGGTTTTCCTAAACTCAAGCATAATATCATTACTTATTGCATTGGCAGCTGCTTTTTTTACCCGCTTTACATGTCCAACCTCGCGAAACTACTTATCTATTTTACTAATTGAAAAATTTGTAAATTTTTCATGAAATAAGCGAATAACTTCCATTTGTGTCCGCGTGTTATCTCCATAACCAATCATCTGTATTTTGTGCATTTCTGTTAAATGAATCATTTTTCTGATATGCAGTTAACGAAATTCGAACGACTATAACTCTAGCAACAATTTGCTAGGGCCAGGCGTTTTACACAAAAAGGTACAAAAATTTTTATAGGTTTTTTTATTTCATAAAAAGAAACGCTGAAATGGTTTTCACTTACTTTCTCATCATTAATACCTAACTGGGAAATAAGTATCGAGTGTCTTGTAGTCAATTTTTGTAATCAAATGATTTTTTTAATTTAATGTTAATTTTTGCAAACACTTGAAAACATTTAAAGATGAGTATATAGGACATTGCACATGAAATATGTCTAGAATTTTCTGAGGAATCCAAAAATTGAAAATACAGGGTGTTGCATTTGAAATAAGAAAATATTGGCCGCTGTTACATGACACACCCTGTATATAAAGTTCTTGTTGAAAAAAATGCGCTATTAAAAATAGCAATCGACGTGCTCGAGCGTTTTTTTGAACACGCCCCCATTTATTCATTATCGAATTTATTCCATTTGGCTGATCACACCGTTCTACTCATTTTTTAAATTAATTTTAAAATACTTCTTTAAAAACAATGTTGAAGGTTATGACGTGGTCATTGTTCACTTTTTGCCCGTATGAATCTTCACAAACAAGGATATTTTAAAACATACTGACTCGTGAAAAAGCCACGTAAAACAAACTGTCCATGCGCAAAAACAGGTTCTTGCCAACAGATGGCGACTAAATCTCTTTTTAAAATGTTATTTTTTGACGAAATTATACTAACTTATGCATAGCGGACACAGAGTCGTAGCTGCCCTGAGCAATTTGCTTCGACCACGCAATCTACCTAGAAAAGAAAAAACTGAAGATATACAATTCAATAGTGATCCATGTGGTCCTGTATGGATGCGAGGCGTGGACCATGACTCTTAGAGATCAAGATAGGTTACTCTCCTTCGAGGATAAAGTTTTAAGGAAAATATGTGGACCCGTACAAGATCCAGTAACAACTCAGTGGAGGAAACGCACATGTGGTGAAATAAGGGAAATGACTAAACAGCCATGGATCACTAGCACAATAAGATCTAAAAAGCTCGCATGGGCAGGTCACTTATTCAGAGCGGAGAATAGGGATATTGGGACCGTTTATAGAGGCAGACCAAATGCAAGGTCACCTGGACGACCTAGACAAAGGTGGAAAGATAATATAAAGAGAGATGCCAATATGATGGAACTACGAAATTGGGAAGAAGTAGCAAGGGATGGAGGGCGGTGGTTGAGGAGGCTAAAACGCTTAAAGTTTTGTTTGGCCACGTTAAGTAAGTAGTAAACTAACTTACTTAAATTTATTTTATTAAATTTATATTATATTTTTCAAAATGGCGTATTAAACATTAATTTTGATATGGTATTAAAGAAGATATTTCATAGTCACCAAAAAACACATTTGAAAAATAATAAATAAAAAATAAAACGTTAGTTTAGTTAAATAAGCCAAGAGTAAACATAATTAATTAACGTTTATTTTGCATTGTTTTTTGAAAAATTTTATTGCCCTTCATTTAAAATCGTCTAGAAATATAAATGACTGCTCTTATTCTCCAAACACTTGCCAAAAATATGTTCTTAAGATTACTCTAAAAGATATCACCGTTAAAATAATTTAAGGGTGTGAGACATACCAGATTTTTTCAGTTATTAATTATTGCAGATTTAGGAATTAATTTCTCTTGTAACATATCAGCCGGTTAATTTTTTTCATAGCAAACAAAATAGAAAGCCATAATCTCATTTAATTATGCGTTCGTTTTATTAGTGTACTTTTTAGAAATTAATACGTTAAATATATTTCACTTTTTATTTATAATTAATTCTATTAGCATAATAACTTTTTTATAACAATTAATTTTTTGTGCAAATAAAATCCTTGTTGACGGATTAATTGTTATTGTTATTGTTATTTAATCTTAAGAAAGTATATACAATTTAAATGAGACAACTTGTCAATACATAGAAAATTGATTGCGCGTTCTGTATCCAGCTTTAAAGGAAATAAGGACGTAAGATTTTAAGGGAGAAAACGGAAGTGTCTCTAACTACAACTCTGGTTGGCCCACGTCACTGGCTTGCAGAAGTTCTACAACCCCACGAAAAGATATAGCCAATTTTGTTGGAAGTCTAGACAACAGTAGGTGGTTCAGTAGGTGGATTTAATACTAGAAATAAATTACTATTGAAGTGGCTCAATTCGACGAGTGTGATCGGAAGTTTTACAATGTTTTTGCTGTCCAAAAATATGAAACTGAGTTGGCCAAAAAAGAACATACTAGATGAGGAAGAAGACCAGGGCTGGCGTGTTATTTTTACAGTAAATACAGGAGACTTTGACGAAAACTCAGAGGAAGAACATGTTGTATGATGTCAACAAAAGTGATTGTGATGTACATCTTACTGAAAGACTTCTATATGAGTTTTGCAGAAATGATAAACTATTTCCTTGTTCAAGAGTATTTTTAAAGTACAATTTGATCTTTCAAAACGGCTCTTTGCACCGGTTTCGTTTTTCAGAATTTATTTTATTTTTAGATTTTTATTTCGGTTTTTCAAAATTATTTTTTGATTGCGATTTTTCAAAATGTTTATTTAAGTTCCATATTTGTTTTTTATCTATGTTTAAATTTTTATTTCTGTGATATTTTTGAAGTTCTAACATATTCATTCCACACTAACATTCATTATCCTGTTTCGCATTATGTTTGATAAGCTCTTATCTTCCCGTGGTCTTCGCTGGGCTGTGACAAAAAAAATGTTAATAATTAAGAAATTAAGGGTTGAAACATAATATATGTTTTTACTACTATTTTCTGAAATTGTTCCATAACCCTTTTTTACCCACAAAATGTGTTTTTACTCAATTCAGGCAAAACAGAGCATACACAAACTGGTTAAACATGTGTTGAACAGAGATGTGTGGCTTCGCCATGGCTGTTTAACTTATATATGGGCGATTGTTTAAAAGGTTTGAAAGAAAATGCGTATGGATTAAGAATGAATGATTTGTTCGTCAAAAACCTCCTTTACGCCGATGATCAGGTCATATTAGCATCACCTGAGGAGTTGCGGGCGACGGTTACTATTATGCTTGATTTCCTAAAAATCAAAGGAATGAAAGTGAATGTAAGCAAGACGAAAGTAATGGTTTAAAAAAAAAGAAAGCATGACAAACTGCGAGGTGATGATTGAAGGAGAAATAGTGGAACAAGTGAATGAGTTTGTACACTTGGGTTCAAAGTTTACGAAAGATGAAAAGTATAAATGTGATATTGAGCAAAAGGCAGGAAAACAAATGAATAGGGCGCTGCATAGCCTTTTGAGCAGCCAGAACGAGTCAAAAAAGGCACGACTGGTAGTGCATAGAGGAGAGCCGGTGAATATGGGGTTTGACAGAAGAAACATACAAGTAAGATCAATGCTGCGGAGATGAGTAGTCTGAGAAAAACAGCTGGAGTGACTCAGATGGATAAAGTAAGGAATAAGGAAACGCTGTGGTGTGAAGGAAGATGTAGTAAAAAAAATAAATGAATGCTTAGATGGTTCGGACACGTAGAGAGGACGGATGAAAGACGATTGACGATACAGATTTATAAGGCTAGTGTGAATGGGAAAGTCGATAGAGGTTGACCTAGCGTATGTATCTTGATCAGATCGAAATTGTTTCGAAGAAGGACTAGGTTAAGAGTACTATAGTAACCGACAAGCATTTATAAAAGCGCTGTTGAAAGTAGAAGAAGCAAGAGATGTATGTAAGAACCATAGTAAGTGAAAGGCGTGACAATATGTAAGTACTAGAGGTAACCCGTGCGAAAACTTCGCACCGATAGCGGTCAGTTACGGAATATAATAAAGTAAAAATAAATAAATGTTAATATTTATTAATTTTAAATATTTTAATTTACAAAATAGTAACGAAATCAGTTTTTTATTAACATTGTTATCCTAGATGGTACCCGCGACTTAGTCTGCGTAGGATTAGTACTTCGTGTAGCTCATTTTCTTCTCCAAGGAATTCATCCATCTATGTTTATAACAAAATGTAATACTCATTCGTGTGCTTACATAACTCGTGCTACGCACTCGTTTATACCCTACACACTTATATATTAATGATAATGATGCCTCCATCCCATTTATATGGTAAATAACTAAAATGTATTTCTTTTTCAAAATAACAATACACACTTAACAATAACAAAGAAACTTAAAACTGACAGGTGTCAATTTTATTTAGTTTATTGCTGATTTGAAATTGACTAAAGCCAGATAAAAGTTAAGGTATCTAGATAATTTGATTTTAACTAATGTCATTTTGATTCTGATTGCTGCCAACATCCATACATACATACTCACAAACTTTCGCGTTTATAATAGTAGTAGGTTCACACAATATCCTTATATATTAAAGCCTATGGGTTATTCTGATGTATAAGCTAAATTACTGTAAAGTTTCATTAAAATCCATACAGTAATTTTTGCGTGAAAGTGTAACAAACATCCATGCATACATACATACTCACAAACTTTCGCTTTTATAATAATAGTAGGATAAAACAAAAATATTCATTTGTTTTCTTCTAAAAATTGCCTAAAAATTTCATCAAAAAATAGCTCGAAAGCCCAATTCTTTTAAAATCAGTCTTATCAGCCAGAAGATCAATTATAACAAAAAGTGCGTGAGTGTCGTGAAACACTCAACTGGAACGAAGTTCCCTTCTTAGTAAATTTTTACTAGCAGAACCCGGCAGACGTTGTCCTGCCCGAACGTTAGCTTGCCTGCTTTGGGAATATCACTATTATACTCAGCTACCCCAAAAACTATGAATTTGACACTAAATACCCCTTCCCCCCCATTTGTATGGGTGCTAACATAACTGGGAATGTTACTATAAAAGTCAGCTACCTCAAAAACTATGAATTCTACACTAATATCAGCATTTTTTCATAGTTTTTATATTTCATCGATTCTCACCCCTTTCGTATAGGTGCTAGCAAAATTGGGAATGTCACTTTTAAACTCAGCGACCCCAAAAATTATAAACTTGACACTAATATCGGAAATTTTTAGTAGTTTTTATATTTCAATACCCTTTCACCTTTGTTAATATCACTATCAAACTCAGAACCCCGAAAACTATGAATTAAACACTTATATCGGCGTTTTTAATAGTTTTTATACTTCAACTCCCTCTTATCTCTTTCGTAGGCTTGCCTGCTTTGGGAATGTCACTATCAAACTCTGCGTCCCAAAGACTATAAATTCGACACTTATATCGGTGTTTTTAATAATTTTTATATTTTTCCCCTTCCTACCCTTTTCGTAGGAGTTCTAACAAAATTGGGGATGGCACTATCAAACTAAGCGACCCCAAAAACTATTAATGAAAGATAGGTTAGCTGGAACCCCAGGCCTCGAATAGATTAAGGTTTCTGCACAAAAGATCTGATAGGCCGAGGTGCTTGAGACCAACCCTACAACCTACAACCTAGGTTAGCTGGACGTCCCTTGACATAATACATTTTATTTTTTTCGCGAAATATTGCCTATATATATTTTAACAAATCACTCGCAAAAAACTCCCTCAATGAAAGATAGGTTAGCTTGAAGTCCTTTAAAAATGTATTGACATTTTAACTTTTATTTTCCTGTGCTGTCATTCTGTCGTTTTTGACACCAAGTGTGTTGTTTACTAAGGGAAGTGTACAATTTAGTGAAAATGAAAAACCACGTTATTGTTTGTGGTGTCAGAGAAAAAAAGGATGATGAGTGGATTATCAGATCTTGGCTTAAATGTACTTTATGGGACTCACCAAAAAAAAAAAGCAATTTTAGTCGATGTGTCTTGTAAAGCTAGGGCGCACGACACCACTCTCAGGTTGCAGAGATGCTCCGTTTAAAAGTTAGGCCCCTTTTAATTTTCAACTTTCCAATTTTTTGAGGCACAAATTCTCGTCCGAAACGTTTGGGCGCAGTGTATATGATGATGTTATTTCAAGCAGCATGATCAACCGAGTCGATTGTCACCACTTCCAAGTTCAGAAAAAGGCACACAACTTCAAAACATTTTATTTTAATTTTAAGAGGCATGTTATTATCTATCACAATGGCGATTGACAAAACTTATGTCGTTATTGTCGTTCGATGATAGCATAACCAACCGAATAGAATAAACTCTACGAATGTCGAGTTAAGGGCCGGCTCAGCCACTAGTGTAATTCGACGCAACCAATCTTTCAATTTTTAGAAAAACATTTTTCACTCCTCTTAACCATCGATTTTTATATAATTATAGACAACAATCTTAATCAAATGAAAGGGGTGGGCCCCCCCTTTTACTCATTTTAATAATCTTAATCAAATTTAATGATTGTTGTCTATGATTACATAAAAATCGATAGTTAAGAGGGCCTGCCCCTAGAAAGGGGGGGCCGCGCGCGCCCATTAATAGCATCATTAAAAAATATATATATATATATATATATATATATATATATATATATATATATATATATATATATATATATATATATATATATATATATATATAATATATATTCATATCATATAAATATTCAATATAATATAAATAATAAAAAAAAAAAACGATGCGTTTTTATTTTAAACTAGTGACACTAGGGCACCATCGTACGGCGTGCAACAAAATTAAAAATAATAAATATATATATGCGCGCGCACACAACGGACAGAGAAGTAAGAATTAAAATCAATAATAATAATAAAGTCACATTTCATTAAGTTTATTAAAATGAGTAAAAGGGGGGGCCCACCCCTTTCATTTGATTAAGATTGTTGTCTATAATTATATAAAAATCGATGGTTAAGAGGAGTGAAAAATGTTTTTCTTAAAATTGTAAGATTGGTTGCGTCGAATTACACTAGTAGCTGAGCCGGCCCTTAACTCGACATTCGTAGAGTTTATTCTATTCGGTTGGTCATGCTGTCATCGAACGACAATAACGACATAAGTTTTGTTAATCGCCATATTGATAGATGATACCACGCCTCTTAAAATTAAAATAAAATATTTTGAAGTTGTGTGCCTTTTTCTGAACTTGGAAGTGGTGACAATCGACTCGGTTGATCATGCTGCTTGAAATAACATCATCATATAAACTGCGCCCAAACGTTTCGGACGAGAATTTGTGCCTCAAAAAATTGGAAAGTTAAAGGGGCCTAACTTTTAAACGGGGATTTTTTGCAACCTGAGAGGGGTGTCGTGCGCCTTAGGTTTACAAGGAGAATCGACTAAATTTTTTTTTTTTTGGGTAAGTCCCATAAGGGAAATTTGTACCTCAGTTCTTAATGTTTGCAGACCAGTGCTGTTAAAAGTGATCCACATGAAATCAATGCAAGCATGTAGCAGCAACCCTTCTATTTTGTTTAAGGTGGTACACTGACTAATTCATCAACTGGCTTTTCATGCCAGACGTAATTTTTGAAGATTCTGCAACCCTTTTTTACTTTCAAGTTTTTGTTATTGTTTTTTTCAGAAAATCATTGGAACATTTAGAGGATCTATCATGTACAGACATTGAATCTTTATGGAAAGTTCATAAAACCAAAGTGGTAAATGAATATTTGCCACAACCATTAAAGAAAACTCAGTTCTTCAAATATGTGGGATGGCTTTGCTTAATTTAAAAATGAGTAAATTTATTATATATTTCTCAAAAGAAAAGAACTATTTACATATTTCCATACCATTTGATGATGAATATGCACATCACTTGATTGAAACAGTGTCCAAGAAATATTTTGAGAACATAATTCATCATATTTGTAGTTAATTTTATCTAATGTAAAAAAACAAAGATGTAACCACCAATAAGTAATGCAAGACCTTGAAAGCAAATGCATTGTTCATTTTTTGTTAAAGTTCAGTTTAATTTATTCTGAAAAACTCACCTTATGTTCGATTCTTGATCAATGTATATCATAATACCACTATTTTCTTTTTTATTATCCTGATTTAATCTAAATTTTTTTTATTCAACAAGTATTCAACATTCATCAAGTTGTGATATCAGCCAGAAAAATAGTTATTTTCTTTTGAGAAAAAAATATTTTCTTTATATATTTATTATACAATAAGTTTTCTTTTCATAAATTTTTTAATTATATATTTTTTACACAATAAAAAAAAAAAAAAATTCTTTATTATTCTGTATTATTTAATTTATAAATGTAACAATTTTGTTTCGTAACATAAGTCTTAATACAAAAACAGATCATCTCTCAAAATAGGACTACCCAAATTAAAAATACCACAAATAATTGTAAATATATTATTAACAACTGGTACCAAATGTAAAGAAAAAGTATTTCTGTAAATTCTGAAAATCTTTATCCATGGATTCACTCTTTTAATATGCAATCTTGCAGATGCAATACTTCTGTTCATATAGGCCTCACCCCTATTAAACTGTTTCTTCTTTCGGAGA